>CM055125.1:339880545-340460545 GCA_029206835.1 Rana muscosa | reverse complement strand
GAACGACCACAAGAGACAGAGATATACAATGTAATATCGACATAAAATTACACACATAGGTTGGAATTTTCTTTTTTTTTCAACCTCACTTGCTATGTAAAGTTTCAGGTAGATAACGGCACAGAAGGTATTTTAAGACAAAATGACACGTTGGAAAGTGATATTTTCAGTGCACAGCTGGCTTCCTCCACCATAACCAATAGAAGAAAACACTGTTGCTTTTTGCCTATAATGGCAGCTTACATCCAGCCATAGGATGCACACCAAAGTTTCATTATTTGTCAGAGCTCAGCTTATTACGCATATTTTACACAATGCCCATGCAATATTTTATTACTCTTTCGTCCATGGACCGACACAGCTTCTCTATTGACAAAGTGGGTATTATCCGTTAATTAGGAGTGACTAGGCAGAAAAACTTGTAAAAAGTGTTGCATCACACCTTCTACAGTACCGCCCAGGGGGCGGACCCTCTGGGTATACCCTCTCAGTCTGCACATCGCAGATCAGTTTTTTTCTGTCTAGCAAGGAGTAGGACATGGCTCCCTTCGGGCTCATTGGTCCGGGGAAAAAAGATATATATATTTTTATTTTTTTGCTACATTTGTTGTTTCCTGCGATCTTCGATCAACTGCCGACTGGGTGACAGGCTGGATCCTCGATCCTTGTAGTCTCCCCAGTTTCGGCCATCGAGCGTGTGCCGACCCTAGCTACGCGCTGGGTTTTCCACGACATGCCCGTCGCTCCACGGGTGGCCGGTGAGCCTACGCTCCAGGGCCTGCATCGGACCGCTCAGCTTCGGCTGACCTTACGGCCGAGTCGCAGCAGCCTGGCCGGTGAGCTTACGCTCCAAGGCTTGCATCGGACCGCTCAGCTTCGGCTGACCTTACGGCCGAGTCGCAGCAGCCTGTCCGGTGAGCGTCATGCTCCAGGGCATACATATGATCGTCCCTTCTGGGTCCAATCACAGCATGCCTGGCCAACAGTCACCTTCCGTGCGCGGACGATGATCTGTTTGGAATGTCTTCCAGCAGAATACATGCAGGATAGGTAAGTAAAACTCCCCTGCCTCGGCTGGGTGATTTAGCTGGACATTCCTGGAGAGATCAAGTAAGTGGTTGTGGCCCCTTTCTTCCCTCTCTCCCTGCCTTTCCCTCCTCCCTGGGCTTCTAGCTAAAGGTTGCTGGGTGCTGGGGGTCACCTAGGGGGTCCCACTGGAGCGGGGCTGGCTGTAACTAACATTTAAAAGAAATGTCATTTTTGCTTACCTGTGTTTCTGTGTCTCCATGCTGTCGGCGGCCATTTTGAGGTGGTCCATGCCAAGTTTGGCCTCTTGTAACTGCCTGGCGGCCATCTTCCTGTAGTTCGGCCACACCCACTGGCCCCTATCAGGTGATCGGCGGCCATGTTTGTCCACCCTGTATGCAGATATTGCCGTTCGGCGGCCATCTTTTTTGTGGGCTATGGCTGCCTGACCTCTATCTTCTGTCGGCGGCCATTTTCTTAGAGCCCACATTATCTTCCATACAGACGGTTTTGGCAACCATTTTGCGAGAGCCTCCGGCCTCTAGGGTGCATTACACTGGCGCGAAAATTCACACAGGAAGTGCTGATAAAAGAAGCAGACTGACACAGCAGCAAGGGGACAGCATCATAGGCGCAGCATAGCAGTACCTATCCAGGGTGGTGAGTCCTCTGGGTGACCCAGCATCTCTGCAGCGCAGGAGGGTGGCCTATTGATATCTTGCCTGGAGCCCTGTGAGTGTCAGCGTGTGGTCAGCATGGCATCTGAGCCAGATGTCTTCTCCCCTGAAACACCAGATTTAGCAGCTGGTGTCCCTGAGGTGTCTATGGACGCTATGTCGGCAATCCTAGAGGCGTTTGCTGCCAGGGTGGAAGCAGCACACGGGAATACAGGGGGTAGTAAACGCCCCATCCCCTGCAAGCTTCTGGGGATAATTCTGGTGCAGAACCAGGTCCAGCTATGGCTCGGGGCCCAGATTCTGACGCACCAGAGACTGCAGACCGTGACCGGACAGTGAGAATGACTCAAAGTCCAGGTCAGTACGCGAGACGGCTTTGGTATCTGACCTTATTACTGCAGTGCGGGATATGCTAAAATTGGAAAATACTGCAGAAGCAGCAGAGACTCCGGTCCACTTGGGTTTCATAGACCTGCCCGCACTGCTAAGGTGTTCCCTTGTGTGTCTTTTGATAAACTCTTATACAAGGAATGGGAGAACCCACTGAGGGTCTTTACAGCCCCAAAGAGGTTTGCGGTACGGTACCCCTTTTGAGGAGAGTTTTCTGAAGAAATGGACCTCTCCCCCCTATAGTGGACCCTCCGGTGTCCAGACTTAATAGAGCCACCACAATTCCTGTAGAAGGGGCTCCTGTTTTCTAGGACCCTGTGGATAAGAAGGCTGAAGCACTCGCTTGCTACCTATACTCAGTGGTAGGCTCGGCAGTACGCCCGCCATTGGCGGGGGCCCTAGTGTCTCACACACTTACTGAATGGGCAAGATTGCTACTCCAGGGGTTAAGGAGCGAGATGCTCCTCCTGATGAGATAACATTGGCCGACCTGTTGGTCCAGGGCCTTAGGTTTGTCTGCGAGTCAGACATGAATACTATTCCCCTGCTGTCTAAAACTTCGGTTTATGCAGTAGCAATACGCCACCTGATCTGGCTAAAAGGCTGGTCTGCGGACCAGACTTCCAAGAAAGCCCTGTTGGATCTGCCTTTTAAGGGCGACAGACTTTTTGGGGCTTCTCTGGATGACATCATCAAGGATGCCACAGGAAGTAAAAGCACTTTGCTTCCCCAAATTAGCAAGGGTAAGGGGCCACGCCAAGGGCAAGGGCCCTCCTTTACTGCACACAAGTGGTTTTTTCGTCCCCCTAGGGCGACAGGGAAAAGACCCCAGGCCGATAAAGCGCCTGCCCAAGGACAAAAGCGTCCCTGGTCCCGCATACCCAATAAGCCTGCGGACAAATTTGCGTCCGCATGAAGGTCCACCCCCACCCAGCTCTCGGGTGGGGAGACGTCTTCGCAAATTCGCGACTCAGTGGACAGCACTAATCTCCGACAGGTGTGTTTGCGAAGTAATCTCCTCAGGCTACAAGATAGTTTCTCTCTTGTCCACCGGACAGATTCAACACCTCCAATCTCCAGCTACTACCGACCCGTCGGGAGGCCCTGTATGGGGCGGTCCAGGGCCTACTGGAACGCGGGGTAGTTATTCCAGTTCCAGAACTGGAACGGGGTTTTTACTCAAATCTGTTCATTGTGCCGAAGAAGGAGGGGGTTCGTCCAAGCTTGGATCTCAGAGCCCTCAATTGCTTTGTGAAGGTACAAAGTTTTCGGGTGGAGTCGGTTCGATCTGTAGTCACGGCTCTCCATCCGGGGGACTTTCTGGCCTCCTTGGACATCAAGGACGCATACCTGCATGTCCCCATATACTCCAGACACCAGAGGTTTCTGCGATTTGCTATCGGGAAGAACCACTACCAGTTTGTGGCCCTCCCGTTTGGCCTTGCCTCAGCACCCAGGACGTTCACCAAGGTGCTCGCTCCGATTCTGGCACTTCTAAGACAGCGGGGTATCGCTATCACAGGTTACTTGGACGACCTTCTGCTGAAGGGCCCTTCAAGCTCAGAATTAGAGGTAAGCGTGTCCATTACCTGTCAGACTCTTCGAGACTGTGGTTGGATACTAAACACGCAAAAGTCAGTATTGGTGCCCACTCAACGCCTAGTGTACCTGGGGTTGATTCTGGATTCCTCAGAGGCAAAGGTATTCCTCCCTGTGGAGAAGTTGCAGACCCTCCGGGCTGCAGTACGGCAGCTGACTTCCAGGAATTGGTCGTCACTCCGTTTTTGCATGCGAGTGTTGGGCCTCATGGTAGCCTCCTTCGAGGCGGTCCCATATGCTCAATACCACACTCGAGTGTTACAGAGGGAAGTTCTGTCCAGATGGAACAGATGCCCTTCATCTCTGGATTATCAAATCCGAGTGAGCCACCTAGTCAGGAGATCCCTGGTATGGTGGCTGACAGCACCGGCTCTAATGGCCGGGAAGTCATTTCTTCCGGTTTACTGGATAGTGATCACGACGGACGCCAGCCTTACAGGTTGGGGGGGAGTCTGGGGTGTCCAGTCGGCGCAAGGTCGCTGGACCCCAGAGGAAGCCCTCCTGCCGATCAATGTCCTGGAGATCCGGGCGATCAAGCTGTGCCTCTTCAAATGGTCTCAGAGACTGCAAGGGCGTCCAGTCAGGATCCAGTCAGACAACGCCACAGCAGTGGCATATGTCAATCATCAAGGAGGAACAAGAAGCTCAGCTGCAGCATCGGAGATCGCTCGCATCCTGAAGTGGGCAGAGAGGAGCGTACCGGCACTGTCGGCCGTGTACATTCCGGGTGTGGAAAACTGGCAGGCGGACTACCTGAGCCGCCAGATGCTGGACCAGGGAGAATGGTCCTTACACCCGGAGGTGTTCCAACTCCTCTGCCAAAGATGGGGCACACCAGACGTAGATCTTCTGGCTTCCCGACTCAATCGGAACGTATTGAGGTTTGTGGCCCGGTCAAGAGACCCATGGGCAGACGCAACGGACGCGTTGGTAGCATCGTGGGGCCAGTATCGGCTAATCTATGCCTTCCCTCCCTTAAGGCTTCTTCCTCTTCTGCTCCGCAGAGTGGAGGCAGAGGGAATTCCAATGATCCTAATCGCTCCAGATTGGCCTCAGCGTCCTTGGTACGCCGATCTAGTACGTCTGGTAGCAGACGTCCCCTGGCGCCTACCACTACGGAAGGACCTGCTGTCGCAAGGTCCCATATTCCATCCTGCTTTACAGTCATTGGCTTTAACGGCATGGCTGTTGAGAACCAGGTACTGAGAGACCGGGGCCTGTCAGACTCAGTAATTTCTACTATGAGAAGTGCTCGGAAACCGTCCTCTAGGAAGGTCTATCACCGCACTTGGAGGGCCTACATCTCCATGTGTGAGGAAATGAAATGGCATCCGCGTACCTATTTGGTTTCCAGAATCCTGCTGTTTTTACAGCATGGGGTAGACCAAAGGCTTGCCCTAAGTACGAGTAAGGGACAGATATCTGCCCTGGCTGTCTTTTTTCAGCGACCCCTGGCGACTCACTCTCTCGTGAGTACATTTGTGCAGGGGGTTCGACATGTGGCCCCTCCGGTCCGCCCCCCGTTACCTCCGTGGGACTTGAACCTGGTCCTCTCGGTGCTTCAGAAGGCACCGTTTGAGAATATTAGAGATATTCCCCTGTTGACACTTTCTCAGAAGGTGGTCTTTTTGGTGGCTGTTACGTCAGTTAGACGAGTCTCTGAGCTGGCAGCCTTGTCCTGCAAGGCTCCCTATTTGATTTTCCACAAGGATAAGGTGGTGCTGCGGCCGCAGCCTTCCTTTCTTCCGAAGGTCGTTTCGGCTTTTCATCTCAACGAAGACATTGTACTTCCATCCTTGTGTCCTCAGCCGTCGAATCCTAAGGAGTCGGCGTTGCATTCCTTGGACGTTGTCCGAGCTTTGAGAGTATACATATCTGCTACTTCCCTGTTCCGGAAGTCAGACTCACTGTTTGTTTCGGTGGCTGGTCCCAAGAAGGGCAAAGCAGTCTCATCGGCCACCATCTCTAGGTGGATCCGACAGATAGTAATCCAGGCTTACGCCTTAAAGGGTCAGGCGCCCCCCTTTCCTGTCACGGCGCATTCGACCAGGGCAATAGGTGCCTCTTGGGCTTTCCGACATCAAGCGTCTGTTTCCCAATTATGTAAAGCGGCGACTTGGTCGTCCGCTCACACTTTCACAAAATTCTACAAAGTTGATGTAGGTGCATCTTCGGATGCCTCTTTCGGCCGCAAGGTTTTGCAGGCGGCTGTTTAGAGTTGCAACTCCTCCGTTGGAGGAGTGCTGTTTTGTGTTTTGGGGTGAAGTTTGTTTTTATGCTGTTACCACCCCTCGTTTTTTTCTCTGACACTGCTTTGGGACGTCCCACTTTGTCAATAGAGAAGCTGTGTCGGTCCATGGACGAAAGAGTAAATAGGATTTTTTACTCACCGTAAAATCCTTTTCTCTGAGTCCATGGACCGACACAGCACCCACCCCTCCTTTTAAGTTTGTACTGCTTTTTGACGAACTGATCTGCGATGTGCAGACTGAGAGGGTATACCCAGAGGGTCCGCCCCCTGGGCGGTACTGTAGAAGGTGTGATGCAACACTTTTTACAAGTTTTTCTGCCTAGTCACTCCTAATTAACGGATAATACCCACTTTGTCAATAGAGAAGCTGTGTCGGTCCATGGACTCAGAGAAAAGGATTTTACGGTGAGTAAAAAATCCTATTTTTTCCGCTTTGGTATATCGTGATTCTTTTAGATTAAGATACGTGTAGCAGAAAGTTAGGAACGGATGTGGACCTTTTTTTATTGCAGATTTCATTCACAATTAAAATGATGTCCTGTTTGTGAAGGAAACGAGCAGATTGCTGCACACAAAGGCTTGTAGTTGGTGGGCAGCTGCTGCAACCAGTCATGTTCTGTGAATTGTGAAACAGGAATTTCCAACTGCTGACCTTGTTACCTCTTCTTTTTTCTTTTTTTGTCCACCATTTGCTACTTAGAGACATATGGATAAATATATTGCAACTATTTTGACAGCTTGCAAACAGCTTGGGCACATACATCGGTGAGACTTTAAAGTAAATATAAGCCCCTAACTGAAATTTTAGTTTGCTAAAGCACTGTGTATGATGATAGTATTTTTTTTTTTTGTCCTTTTTCCATCTGCTGTTAAATCCTAGGTCTGATTCACACGGGTGTATTGATACGTACATCCGCGCAGAGGGCCGTGTGTGCTTGCATGAGATGCACAGGTATTGGGTGCATCTATGACACAGTGCCATTCATGTCTGTTGGCATGCAACTGCTACACATACACAACTGCTGGTCCCGATTTGACAGCAGTGTGGTTGTGTGTCTCGGAACTGACTGCATTTGGGGACATGGTACCTGAACCTGGATGGGTGTCAGATTGGGCCCAGCGGCTTTGTCAATATAGCCAGTGCATTCCAATAGACAACAGAACACGCTGACTGGAGAAGAGAGCAGGGTGTGCTGAGGACATGTGTGAGGAGGAGTTTGTGACATCATCAATCCGCCTCTCCCTTAGTCAGAAGTCATAAGCTCACTCTGTTCTCTCCCTCCTGTCAGCTTGTTCCCTCTTAGTGCATATGCATGCAGTAGAGCCTGGATGGCTCCTAATGCTGCCCTTTCCTGTCACAGTGCTACCATGAAAAAATGACAGCTGATATCACAACTATGTTTTAAAGTGGTTGTAAAGGCTGAAGGTTTTTTTTTTTTTTTTTTTTTTTTTTTTTTTACCTTTCTATTCATTAAAGTGTTTGTTACCCTAAAATAGATTCTGTTCCCTTAAAGCATGAATAACAGTGCTCGTGCTCCTGTAATTTGGCCTGTTATATCACCTAAAAAACCTGTCTGATCCTGCCTGGCTATCCCTCCCCCCCCCCCCCAGTAAACTGACCATGGTTTATCATGGCTGCTGAGCCCCGACACCGTGGTCAGTTTACTTGCCTTGGTTATCTGCAGCCCTGCTCTGTCCTCCCCTCCCTCCTTGTCGGCTCGTGTCAGTGCCCACCCCCTCCCCTCCTGCTATCATGACTACAATAAAAACATCCCATCCTCTCTGTAACATAATGTTGTGTCCCTGTGCCTGTGTTTATATAAAAAAAAATGCCGATCTGTACCTTTTTTATATCAGAATGCCTTCTGGTGTTAACATGAGGCCCTCTGCCCTCTCTCCTCTCTTCCCCGGCTGACGTCAGCAGGAGTGCTTGGCCCCGCCCGCTATACCTGTTAGCCAGGAAATGTGAGTCCCGGAAAATGCTCTGATGTAAAGTACAGATCGGCATCTTTTTTATGTAACCGACACTGGGGCACATAACGTTCTGTTAGAGGGGATGGAATGTTTTTATTTCAATCGTTTTTTTTATTGAAGTTTTTCACATGAACAATGGGGTACAATAAAACCGAGTCTGTCATACAGAAATACACGGAGAAGCATTTGGGTAAGGGTGGATGACCAAGCAAATTATCAGATATAAGTAAACATTTTAAATTACACTGAGTACCAAGAATGGGGTGCCACTCCACCCCTCGGGCACACCATCTAGGAACAATGTGTGCCAAGGAGAGGGGAGACAGGACAACCCAGCCCATTCCTATTGGGTTTCCATATAAAGTAGTGAGTTATTCTCATGTATGTTACTACTGCGAAGGAACACAAGATTGATGTAAGCGTGTGACATCGACTTAAACACAAAGAACAGAACACAACTAAACGTGGGTGAGAGATCGGTCATTATAGGTTTCCTGGAAATTATAGATGCAGATGGACTTGAAAGCAACCACTTTATGGGCGTTGATGTTGGTCATACCCGGAATTCCATACCTCCCAGGTTGAGCTAACTATCTGATGTTTTCCCACTGATAGATTGGGATGTTTTTATTGTAGTGGCTTAACAACCACTTTAACATAACAAACCTTCTGCATGCAGCTCCCCCTAGACCCCCCCCCCCCTCTTATACTTGCCTGAGCCCAAACTTGATCCAGTAATGTGCATTAGAGTAGAGGCTCTGTTGGCTCTCTCCCTCCTCATTGTCTCAGAGACAGCAACAGGAGCCATTGTCAATCACAGCCAATGAAGAGGGGGCGGAGCCATGCCCAGCTGTGTGTCTATGGAGACAGAGTGGGGCTTAGGAGCGAGCCCCCGCTCCCTCCCCCCCATAGCAAGTGGCTTGCTCTGATAGAACTTAGCAGGGGGGAGGAGCCAGGAGCATCGGGGCTGCTCTGTGCAAATACCATTGCACAGAGCAGGTAAGTATAACCTGTTCGTTATTTTTAAACAAACAAACAAAAAAAAATAACTAAGGGCTCTTTCACACGGAGGTCCGTTCAGGTCCGCCTGTCAGTTTTTTAGGCGGACCTGAAACGGATCCTCCATGTAGCCCTATGGAAGCACGGATGTCAGCGGAGACATGTCCGCTGACATCCGCTCCGCTCCGCCAAAGTGTGACGGAGGAAAACCCTATTTTTCCTTACGTCGGCGGATCGTATGACAACGGACTCTACGGTCCGTCGTCATCCGATTCCCCATAGGGGAGAGCGGCGCTCTGACAGGGCGGTCCCTGCACAGTGTGCGGGGACCGCCCAGTCATCCGTCGGCTCAGCGGGGATCAACGGAGCGATCCCCGCTGAGCAAGCGGAGCTTCACGGGGCGGATCTGCACAGATCCGCCCCGTGTGAAAGGGGCCTTAAGTGCCAGTTCACACCTCTTGCAGTCCAGTGCGTTTTTTTTTTTTTTTTTTTTTCTGCATCAAAAACGCATGGAAAGTAGGTTTATATGGTTTTCAATGGCACAGTTCACACCAGTGCTTTCAGTTCCAGTGCATTCCAGTTCCTGAAAAAATTAGAACATGCTGCATTTTACTTGCAATGGACTGGACTGGAACGCTGTAAAACGCAGCAAAAACGCACTGGAACACAATTGTCATTATTTAAGGTTAAGAAAAAAGTGGGGTGGAAAAAAGCACTGGACTGCATCAAAAACGTACTGGAACGCATAAAAAACGCGCATGCAAAAAAGCACCTGTAACGCATCCGGATTGCGTTTCTATGGTGTGATCTGGCCCTTAATATCACTTTAATGTCCAGTCACTCGACATATGCATCCATGGGGAACAGCTTTTCTGTGCTGGGAGCGTGCTCACTGTAGTGACCGAGCTGTCAGACAGGTCCCCACCATTGATTACAATCAGGAACTTCCAATCAGATGACTACTGTGACCGCCAATCACAGCCGTCACATGATCGGAAAGCACGACTTTGAATCCCAGCATTTAGATTCTTATAAAGGGCTTGGGGTTAACCAACAGGCTGTAATTGCTCTCTGTGACTGCACAACAGGTGTGCGCTGTTGCTGTGCTCCTTTACAAACACTTTAAGTTGCACGGCATCTGCTGGTGTGTGGTGCAGTTGGCTCTCCTCAGTGCCGATTGCAGCACATCATACGGCTAACTTTTTTTTTTTTTTTCTTTTAAACTAACGTTGTACCAAGACAGATATCTGGTTCTATGCCGATACCAAGCATTTGCATGAGTACAGTAATACCTTGAATTACGAGCATAATTAGTTCCAGAAGCATGCGTGTAATCCAAAGCACTTGTATATCAAAGCGTGTTTCACCATAAGAAATAATGGAAACTCAGATGATTCGTTCCACAACCACTTCTGGTGTATGCAGTACTGTATGTGGCCAGAGGTGCGGTGACGCTTTCTGGAGAACTCGGATTTACTCGGGAACTGTTGACACTTTTGGGTGCTCCGACACATGTTACGCCCGCCCCACCCACCTGGGAGTGTTTGAGTGTCTGAGTTCTCCAGGAAGCGCTGGGAGCCACCAGCGCCCCCGGACCTCTGGCCCTGTACAGTGCTGCATACACCAGCGCCCCCGGACCTCTGGCCCTGTACAGTGCTGCATACACCAGCGCCCCCGGACCTCTGGCCCTGTACAGTGCTGCATACACCAGCGCCCCCGGACCTCTGGCCCTGTACAGTGCTGCATACACCAGCGCCCCCGGACCTCTGGCCCTGTACAGTGCTGCATACACCAGCGCCCCTGGACCTCTGGCCCCATACAGTGCTGCATACACCAGCGCTCCCGGACCTCTGGCCCCATACAGTGCTGCATACACCAGCGCTCCCGGACCTCTGGCCCCATACAGTGCTGCATACACCAGCGCCCCCGGACCTCTGGCCCCATACAGTGCTGCATACACCAGCGCCCCCGGACCTCTGGCCCCATACAGTGCTGCATACACAAGCGCCCCCGGACCTCTGGCCCCATACAGTGCTGCATACACCTGTGCCCCTGGACCTCTGGCCCCATACAGTACTGCATACACCAGTGCCCCTGGACCTCTGGCCCCATACAGTACTGCATACACCAGTGCCCCTGGACCTCTTACCACATACAGTACTGCATACACCAGTGCCCCTGGACCTCTTACCACATACAGTACTGCATACACCAGCGGCTTTACTACATGGAATGTACTGCTCGCATATCAAGTCAGCGCTCGCATATTAAGTCAAAATTTTAAAAAATAAGTTGCTCCTCTTTCAAAACGCTCATACCACATAATTTGCAAACCAAGGTATTACTGTACTCGCACTGCGGCTGACACACACACACACACACACACACATACACACACACGTCATTGGCGAGTACTTGAGAAAGTATTGGTATTCATACTTCGTCTTAAAAAGCATGATATCAGTGCATCCCTTTTTTAAACCAACTTTATTTTAATGTCACAGTGACATTTTGATTAAGTTGTTTCAGCTGTCGTGCGACGTGAGATATTGGATTGGCTCTCATTGCGCTGCTTTGAAAAAAAGGACGGCCTGCCATACTTTTTCAACGCACAACACCCCAGTATAATGCGGTGGTGTGAACCGGGCACATAAGACGTGTCATTTTGCTTTTTATGTGGTGGTACTGCGCTAGAGTAGCCGGCCAATGCAGTCCCCCCACACCTGGTGTGAATAGATCCTGAATGTTTGTTTCTTAAATCTGCGGCTATGAAAGGCTCCAATGGCTGCCCTATGGACTCTGCCCTTGAGTAAAAGAATAGCAGCTTCTTTTAAATGGTTTACTAGTCTTTAAAATGGAGAGTATATAAAGATTTCTTTCAAGGAGGTTCCAGAACGGAGCAAATACATATATAAGCCTTAGACTTTGGGCGCTGGCCGACCTTTGTACTGCGCCATGACCTCTGTGTAACTTTTAGCGCTGTCTGATGTCTTTTAAAATCATCGGCTTTGCTGCCTTTCTCGTTACATCATCCGTTGACTGTAAGCAAACAAAGCCAAAGTTACCCTTCTGTTTATTTAAAAAAAAAATGTTTGTACAGGATGTTGGCACGGACATGTGCCAGCTCAACATTAGCAAAGCTCTTAGTTGACAGCAGAGGTCCCGCAGTACAATACATGGCAGTGTACTGAGGTTATATAATGAGAACTAGCCATGCGAGGCATAAAACTTTTTTTTCAATGAATCCTGAGATGATTAAACAAATGCCTCAAAGTATATATACAGAGAACCAGTCAGTCAGAAGAGCACGGTTAACCCTAAACGGAGTGGAAATTGGAAAGGGAATGGTACTTGGAACCACATTTGAGCCTTCGTGTCCATGCACATTTTCGCGTTTACAGGCGTATTTGAAGAGCATCACCTTTAGAAGAGGCTTCCTTCTGGCATGAGAGCCATGCAGTTTGATGCAATGTGAGGCGTATGGTCTGAGCACTGACAGGCTGACCCCCCCCCCCCCCCACCCCTTCAACTTTTGAAGCAATGCTGGCAGAACTCATACGTCTATTTCCCAAAGACAACCTCTGGATATGACGCTGAGCACGTGCACTCAACTTCTTTGGTCGACCTTAGCGAGGCCTGTTCTAAATGGAACCTGTCCTGTTACACCGCTGTATGGTCTTGGCCACCGTGCTGCAGCTTAGTTTCAGGGTCTTGGCAATCTTTTTGTACAAACCTTGGCACCTCAGATGTTTTGGAACTACATTTCCCATGATGCTCAACTACACTGCAGAGTGAGCGTCATGGGAAATGTACTACCAAAACATCTGGGGTGCCAAGGTTGGCCATCACTGGCCTAGGCCATCTTTGTGTGGAGCAACAATTCTTTTTTTCAGATCCTGAGAGAGTTCTTTGCCATGAGGTGCCATGTTGAACTTCCAGTGACCAGTATGAGAGAGTGAGAGCGATCACACCAAATTTAACACTAGGGGTGCACCGAATGTTTGCGGTTTTTGGTGCCGAAAATGAAATGCACTAGGCCGAAACCGATACCGAAAATTACTGTATATATTTTAAATAAAACGTATACATTTTTATATAACATTGCTAAAAGTATTAGCAAAATTTCCATGCGGTGCACCTCTCACAGATATGATGCAGGAGATGGCCAGAGACTGCAGACGTGGTACAGGAGATGGCCAGAGACTGCAGACATGGTACAGGAGATCAAATGCAGCTTCACCAGTGCCTGTCAGATGCAGCCTACCAGTCAGATGCAGCAGCCTGCTGGTGCCTGTCTTGCAGCCTCACCAGTGCCTGTGCCCCATATGTAGCAATCCGCCAGTGCCCATGCCATGCAGTCTCACCAGTGCCCAGGACGTGCAGCCCGCCAGTGCCCTGGTAATGCTTGTCACGCTGTGTCAGAACTGAATCTGAATCGCTGTGCAGCCGATGTAACGATGTCCCGCTTCCTATGACACACGGCACAATGATTCCTAGCATTGGATCAGAGTGCCATCTATCACAAGAGGCGGTCTAGGAGGCGGAACATTGCTGCATCGGCTGCACAGCGATTCAGACCCAGCTCTGACACACAGCGTGACATGCATTCCCAGGCATTGTGTATGACAGGAGTGAGATGAGGATGGAGGGGAGACTCTGAGGGGCGCAGTGGGGTAATACATGTGTGGCACATGGCGGTATGGCCCGCCCCTTTTTCAGCACCATTATCGGCAACGTTTCTCTTTCGGCAAAGTGTCGCAAGCACCATTTTCGGCCGATATGTTTCGACGGCCGAAATTTCGGTGCATCCCTATTTAACACACCTGCTCCCCATTCACACCTGAGACCTTGTAACATTGAGTCACATGACACTGGGGAGTAAAAATGACGGATTGGGCCCAATTTGGACACTTTTACTTAGGGGTGTACTCACTTTTGTTGCCAGCGGTTTAGACATTAATGGCTGTGTGTTGAGTTATTTTGAGGGGACAGCAAATTTGCACTGTTATACAAGCTGTACACTCACTACTTTACATTGTAGAAAAGTGTCATTTCTTCAGTGTTGTCACATGAAAAGATAGAATAAAATATTTACGGAAATGTGAGGGGTGTACTTACTTTTCTGAGATACTGTATGCACTCACCAGGGTCACTAGGACCAAACAAGCCTTTTATTAAATCGCTGAGATTGGATTTGTTCATCAGAGTTCCTTCACTGATTGAACGTTTCTCCAGCAATGGTATTCTGTTTACGTTTACAGGCCTTCTAGCCACCGGCATCCTAACAACCAATGATATCAGCTAATAAGGAAATAAAGATGATGTCGCTCGTCCACACCAGTGGTTCTCAACCCTGTTTCTTAAGCACCCCCAACAGGCCTTGTTTTGGGAATTTCTCTTGGATAAAATAGCTGTGCAAAATATCAAGCCATTGACTCTGCAAGATGAAGGAAAACCTGCAAACTTGGCCTGTTGGGGGGTACTTGAGGACTGAGGTTGAGAACCACTGCTCTACACCAATGTTTCAACTCCAGTCCTCATGGACCTCCCAACAGGTCATGTTTTCAGGATTTCCATCAGATGAAACGGCTGTGGTAATTACTAAGGCAGTGAAACTGATCTAATCACCTGTGCAAAATAATGGAAAGCCTGAAAACATAACCTGTTGATGGTAATGGAGGACTGGAGTTGGGAAACCTTGGTCTACACAGCATTCTTGTTTGATTCTCTCCTGCCCCTCTCTATCAGTGCTGGGGTCACATTAGCAGAGTGATGGAGGAGAGAAACCCGTCCAAAGTTGGGTGTCCTATGTGTGTGGATGTTGATGCATTTATATAAAACTATTGGGCCTCATGCCCATGGACGTTTTTTACAGCCGCGTTTTTGAGCGTTTTTTACAGCTTAAAAACGCCTGTCCATGTTGGTCTATAGCTTCATGCCCACCTAGGCGTTTTTGAGCTGCAAATAGCATAGACGTTTTTAAGCTGTAAAAAAAAAAACCAGGACCAGTGCGTTCCTCAGCGTTGGGCATAAAAAAAAGCGAAGCTTTAAACGCGCAAAAACGCAGCGATTGCTTTTTTTTGAGCTCCGACGTGTGTTTTTTTTTTTTCCCGGGAAAAAAAAAAAAAAAAAAAAGTGAAAAAAATGTATACAACATGGACAGGCGTTTTTAAGCTGTAAAAAACGCGGCTGTAAAAACGTCCGTGGGCATGAGGCCTTAGAATAAAATTTTTGGAGTAGGGCGCTTTGAGGCTGTCCATAATTTTTAAAGGGTGCTTCGAGATTGTATATCATTTTAAAGAGTGCCTTGGCTGAAAAAAAGGTTGAGAAACACTGCAATAGAAACCAGATGTGGAGTCTCTGGTTATCCACGGTGTCAGGCAGCAACCAGATCTCTGTGCATTTTGCCTATTGGGCATCATCCGGAAAGCCCTGCTATATAAATCCTGTATAATAACCACAAAAGTTAGGAATTTAACAGTTTGTTAACCACGTCAGCCCCGGACCATTTGGCTGGTTAAAGTGGTTGTAAACCCCAAAATAAAATACCTGCAAGACAAAGGCATAATGAGCTAGTATGACTAGCCTACTAGCTCATTATGAATTACTTACATTAGATGGAAGCCCCCGCAGCGGTGCTCGGACACCTCCGCCGCCATCTTGCCTCGATGTCCCTTCCGTGCATCGCCGCTCCGGCGCTGTGATTGGCCCCGGAGCGGCGATGACGTCATGCGCATGCGTGCTCGGGCCGGCTAAATCCATTCAGAAATCCGGCTACTATGCCAGCCCATTAGTGCGTGTGCGCGTGACGTCAGCGGCGCTGGGTTTAAAAGCAAATCTCTCCTTAACTAGGGGTGCAACAGATCAAAAAACTCACGGATCAGGGGTCACGGATCGGATCATTTTCAGGATCGGCAAAAAAAAAAAACGCACATCTTAATACCCCCACCAGAGTTTTTAATTTCACAGTTTATTTTCAACACAAAATGGAGTTTATAAGCTTAAATACATTATTTGTAAATCCAACGGACTGTTTACATGTTACATTTTAAAAGCAGCAGCAAACCTGCTGACCTTACATGCTTGCTAATGTGACAGAACAGAACTAAATGTTAAATGTGAAAATCAGAGGTGTTCTGTCACATTAGCAAGCATGTAAGGTCAGCAGGTTTGCTGCCGCTTTTAAAATGTAACATGTAAACAGTCTGTTGGATTTACAAATAATATATTTAAGCAAATAAACTCCATTTTGTGTTGAAAATAACTGTAAAATTTAAAACTACGTTGGGTGTAACAATATGTCTGCTTGGCCCCTTACTATCATTACTGTGCAGGAGTGTGTGTAGCAAGATGGCGGCGACTAAACATCATTACAGCGCCGCCGCCGGGTGTACCAAGATGGCCGCCGCTCCGAAGCCGCGGCCTTTCCTATGGCCAAGGCTCCGGAGCGCTCCGCGGATCGCGTGGTGATCTGAACAGGGTGACCTGTTCGGATCACCACCGATCCGTTGCACCCCTATCCTTAACCGTGTAGGTTAGGGAGATATTTCATGCACCTACAGCATAAGCCTTAATCTAGGTTTACCTGTAGGTGCATGTCGTGTAAGTGGGTTTACAATCACTTTAAGGACCAGGCCACTTTTTTTGCGATTCGGCACTGCGTCGCTTTAACTGTCAATTGCGCGGTCGTGCGACGTGACTCCCAAACAAAATTCACGTCCTATTTTCCCCACAAATAGAGCTTTCTTTTGGTGGTATTTGATCACCTCTGCGGTTTTTATTTTTTGCACTATAAACAAAAATAGAGCGACAATTTTGAAAAAAAATCATTTTTTTTTTACTTTTTTGCTATAATAAATATCCCCAAAAAATATAAAAAAATAATTTTTTTTTTTTTCCTCAGTTTAGGCCGATACGTATTCTTCTACATATTTTTGGTAAAAAAAATCACAAGCATTTATCGATTGGTTTGCGCAAAAGTTATAGCGACTACAAAATAGGGGATAGTTTTATGGCATTTTTATTAATATATATATATTTTTTTTACTAGTAATGGCGTCGATCAGTGTTTTTTTTTTTGACTGCGACATTATGGCAGACACTTTTGACACCATTTTGGGACCATTGTCATTGCACTGATCAGTGCAATAATGTATATATGCCATGGCTGGTTCTTAAGTGGTTAAAATCCTTGTGTACATGGATCACCCAGAGGGCAATGTGTGTTTTTGATAAAAAAAAAAAAAAAAGTGGAGTTACTCTTTAAAGCTCAATGGCTATTTAGCTCTAACAGGTGTTTTTTAGGAGTTTTTCTGACAGCAAGGCAATGGCTGAGAATGTCGGATGACGCAGAAGAAACGCCTTTTGGGTATTTTTGTATTTTAGCACTGACCAGGGTGGATTTGACATAAATCACAATTGAAATGCATGATTTAAATCGCT
This sequence comes from Rana muscosa, assembly GCA_029206835.1. Classification (NCBI taxonomy): domain Eukaryota; kingdom Metazoa; phylum Chordata; class Amphibia; order Anura; family Ranidae; genus Rana; species Rana muscosa. The sequence goes on along the minus strand of CM055125.1, from coordinate 340,443,187 downwards.
AGTAAAAAAGCTCGATTTTAAATACACTCGATTTTTTTGAAATCATAATTTTTAAAGAGCAACTGTCATCTCTGTCCTGCAGTGGCTCCTCCTCTGACCCGCTGTTGACTCACTGACAGTCCCATTCACTTTAATGGGACGGCTGGTGATGCGGCAGTGACACAACAAGGTGAGGGACGTGGCGGCAGCGGGTGAGTGGATGCCCGCTATCAGGCGCTGCCATGATGGATCTAAAATGACAGGTGCTCTTTAAATGTAAGGACTTATTCTTGCTGGTAGTTAGAATCTTTAATATTTCCCAACAAATTGAAAGTTTTCTATTTAGAATAATAAGCTGTCAGGTTAGTAAAACGGCGATATCCGAACCGATTCAATCATACAGTTTGTAGTGTACATAGATTTTCAAAACCATGGGATAAAGGAATATTCCTGAACTTTGGTTTATCTCATGGTTACTGTGAAATAGTGTGAATGCATCAATGCAGTGCATGTTATCTCAGCTTGCAGAGCTTGGTTTCATTGAATGAGTTTACCAAAAATGTAAATATTGCAGAATATACAGCCTCATGCTACATAACTAAGCTCCATTTCGTGCTGAATAAATTACATTTATTAATGTATAATAAATAGAAAACTATCTTACTCTTTCGTCCATGGACCGACACAGCTTCTCTATTGACAAAGTGGGTATTATCCGTTAATTAGGAGTGACTAGGCAGAAAAACTTGTAAAAAGTGTTGCATCACACCTTCTACAGTCCCGCGGACCCTCTGGGTATACCCTCTCAGTCTGCATTTTCGCAGATCAGTTATTTTCTGTCTAGCAAGGAGTAGGACATGGCTCCCTTCGGGCCCATTGGTCCGGGGAAAAAAGATATATATATTTTTATTTTTTTGCTACATTTGTTGTTTCCTGCGATCTTCGATCAACTGCCGACTGGGTGACAGGCTGGATCCTCGATCCTTGTAGTCTCCCCAGTTTCGGCCATCGAGCGTGTGCCGACCCTAGCTACGCGCTGGGTTTTCCACGACATGCCCGTCGCTCCACGGGTGGCCGGTGAGCTTACGCTCCAGGGCCTGCATCGGACCGCTCAGCTTCAGCTGACCTTACGGCCGAGTCGCAGCAGCCTGGCCGGTGAGCTTACGCTCCAAGGCTTGCATCGGACCGCTCAGCTTCGGCTGACCTTACGGCCGAGTCGCAGCAGCCTGTCCGGTGAGCGTCATGCTCCAGGGCATACATATGATCGTCCCTTCTGGGTCCAATCACAGCATGCCTGGCCAACAGTCACCTTCCGTGCGCGGACGATGATCTGTTTGGAATGTCTTCCAGCAGAATACATGCAGGATAGGTAAGTAAAACTCCCCTGCCTCGGCTGGGTGATTTAGCTGGACATTTCTGGAGAGATCAAGTAAGTGGTTGTGGCCCCTTTCTTCCCTCTCTCCCTGCGTTTCCCTCCTCCCTGGGCTTCTAGCTAAAGGTTGCTGGGTGCTGGGGGGTCACCTAGGGGGTCCCACTGGAGCGGGGCTGGCTGTAACTAACATTTAAAAGAAATGTCATTTTTTTCTTACCTGTGTTTGTGTCCTTCCTCCTCCATGCTGTCGGCGGCCATTTTGAGGTGGTCCATGCCAAGTTTGGCCTCTTGTGACTGCCCGGCGGCCATCTTCCTGTGGTTCGGCCACACCCACTGGCCCTATCAGCTGATCGGCGGCCATGTTTGTCCACCCTGTATGCAGATATTGCCGTTCGGCGGCCATCTTTTTGTGGGCTATGGCTGCTTGACCTCTATCTTCTGTCGGCGGCCATTTTCTTAGAGCCCACATTATCTTCCATACAGACGTTTTTGGCAACCATTTTTCGAGAGCCTCCGGCCTCTAGGGTGCATTACACTGGCGCGAAAATTCACACAGGAAGTGCTGATAAAAGCAAGCAGACTGACACAGCAGCAGAGGGACAGCATCACAGGCGCAGCATAGCAGTACCTATCTAGGGTGGTGAGTCCTCTGGGTGACCCGGCCTCTCTGCAGCACAGGAGGGTGGCCTATTGATATCTTGCCTGGAGCCCTGTGAGTGTCAGCGTGTGGTCAGCATGGCATCTGAGCCAGATGTCTTCTCCCCTGAAACACCAGATTTAGCAGCTGGTGCCCCTGAGGTGTCTATGAACGCTATGACTGCAATCCTAGAGGTGTTTGCTGCCAGGGTGGAAGCTGCACACGGGAATACAGGGGGTAGTAAACGCCCCATCCCCTGCAAGCTTCTGGGGATAATTCTGGTGCAGAACCAGGTCCAGCTACGGCTCGGGGCCCAGATTCTGACGCATCAGAGACTGCAGACCGTGACCGGACAGTGAGAATGACTCCAAGTCCAGGTCAGTACGCGAGACGGCTTTGGTATCTGACCTTATTACTGCAGTGCGGGATATGCTAAAATTGGAAAATACTGCAGAAGCAGCAGAGACTCCGGTCCACTTGGGTTTCATAGACCTGCCCGCACTGCTAAGGTGTTCCCTTGTGTGTCTTTTGATAAACTCTTATACAAGGAATGGGAGAACCCACTGAGGGTCTTTACAGCCCCAAAGAGGTTTGCGGTACGGTACCCCTTTTGAGGAGAGTTTTCTGAAGAAATGGACCTCTCCCCCCTATAGTGGACCCTCCGGTGTCCAGACTTAATAGAGCCACCACAATTCCTGTAGAAGGGGCTCCTGTTTTCAAGGACCCTGTGGATAAGAAGGCTGAAGCACTCGCTTGCTACCTATACTCAGTGGTAGGCTCGGCAGTACGCCCGGCATTGGCGGGGGCCCTAGTGTCTCACACACTTACTGAATGGACAAGATCGCTACTCCAGGGGTTAAGAAGCGAGATGCTCCTCCTGATGAGATAACATTGGCCGACCTGTTGGTCCAGGGCCTTAGGTTTGTCTGCGAGTCAGACATGAATACTATTCCCCTGCTGTCTAAAACTTCGGTTTATGCAGTAGCAATACGCCGCCTGATCTGGCTAAAAGGCTGGTCTGCGGACCAGACTTCCAAGAAAGCCCTGTTGGATCTGCCTTTTAAGGGCGACAGACTTTTTGGGCCTTCTCTGGATGACATCATCAAGGATGCCACAGGAAGTAAAAGCACTTTGCTTCCCCAAATTAGCAAGGGTAAGGGGCCACGCCAAGGGCAAGGGCCCTCCTTTACTGCACACAAGTGTTTTTTTCGTCCCCCTAGGGCGACAGGGAAAAGACCCCAGTCCGATAAAGCGCCTGCCCAAGGACAAAAGCGTCCCTGGTCCCGCATACCCAATAAGCCTGCGGACAAATTTGCGTCCGCATGAAGGTCCACCCCGCTCTCGGGTGGGGAGACGTCTTCGCAAATTCGCGACTCAGTAGACAGCACTAATCTCCGACAGGTGGGTTTGCGAAGTAATCTCCTCAGGCTACAATATAGAGTTTCTCTCTTGTCCACCGGACAGATTCAACACCTCCAATCTCCAGCTACTACCGACCCGTCGGGAGGCCCTGTATGGGGCGGTCCAGGGTCTACTGGAACGCGGGGTAGTTATTCCAGTTCCAGAACTGGAACGGGGTTTTTACTCAAATCTTCGTCCAAGCTTGGATCCCAGAGCCCTCAATTGCTTTGTGAAGGTACAAAGTTTTCGGATGGAGTCGGTTCGATCTGTAGTCACGGCTCTCCATCCGGGGGACTTTCTGGCCTCCTTGGACATCAAGGACGCATACCTGCATGTCCCCATATACTCCAGACACCAGAGGTTTCTGCGATTTGCTATCGGGAAGGACCACTACCAGTTTGTGGCCCTCCCGTTGGGCCTTGCCTCAGCACCCAGGACGTTCACCAAGGTGCTCGCTCTGATTCTGGCACTTCTAAGACAGCGGGGTATCGCTATCACAGGCTACTTATACGACCTTCTGCTGAAGGCCCCTTCAAGCTCAGAATTGGAGGTAAGCGTGTCCATTACCTGTCAGACTCTTCGAGACTGTGGTTGGATACTAAACACGCAAAAGTCAGTATTGGTGCCCACTCAACGCCTAGGGTACCTGGGGTTGATTCTGGATTCTTCAGAGGCAAAGGTATTCCTCCCTGTGGAGAAGTTGCAGACCCTCCGGGCTGCAGTACGGCAGCTGACTTCCAGGAATTGGTCGTCACTCCGTTTTTTGCATGCGAGTGTTGGGCCTCAGGGTAGCCTCCCTTGAGGCGGTTCCATATGCTCCATACCACACTCGAGTGTTACAGAAGGAAGTTCTGTCCAGATGGAACAGATGTCCATCATCTCTGGATTATCAAATCCGAGTGAGCCACATAGTCAGGAGATCCCTGGTATGGTGGCTGACAGCACCGGCTCTAATGGCCGGGAGGTCATTTTTTCCGGTTTACTGGATAGTGATCACGACGGACGCCAGCCTTACAGGTTGGGGGGGAGTCTGGGGTGTTCAGTCGGCGCAAGGTCGCTGGACCCCAGAGGAAGCCCTCCTGCCGATCAATGTCCTGGTAATCCGGGCGATCAGGCTGTGCCTCTTCAAATGGTCTCAGAGGCTGCAAGGGCGTCCAGTCAGGATCCAGTCAGACAACGCCACAGCAGTGGCATATGTCAATCATCAAGGAGGAACAAGAAGCTCAGCTGCAACATCGGAGATCGCTCGCATCCTGAAGTGGGCAGAGAGGAGCGTACCGGCACTGTCGGCCGTGTACTTTCCGGGTGTGGAAAACTGGCAGGCGGACTACCTGAGCCGCCAGATGCTGGACCAGGGAGAAGGGTCCTTACACCCGGAGGTGTTCCAACTCCTCTGCCAAAGATGGGGCACACCAGACGTAGATCTTCTGGCTTCCCGACTCAATCGGAAGGTATTGAGATTTGTGGTCCGGTCAAGAGACCCATGGGCAGACGCAACGGACGCGTTGGTAGCATCGTGGGGTCAGTATCGGCTAATCTATCCCTTCCCTCCCTTAAGGCTTCTCCCTCTTCTGCTCCGCAGAGTGGAGGCAGAGGGAATTCCAATGATCCTAATCGCTCCAGATTGGCCTCAGCGTCCTTGGTACGACGATCTAGTACGTCTGGTAGCAGACGTCCCCTGGCGCCTACCACTACGGAAGGACCTGCTATCGCAAGGTCCCATATTCCATCCTGCTTTACAGTGATTGGCTTTAACGGCATGGCTGTTGAGAACCAGGTACTGAGAGACCGGGGCCTGTCAGACTCAGTAATCTCTACTATGAGAAGTGCTCGAAAACCGTCCTCTAGGAAGGTCTATCACCGCACTTGGAGGGCCTACATCTCCATGTGTGAAGAAATGAAATGGCATCCGCGTACCTATTTGGTTTCCAGAATCCTGCTGTTTTTACAGCATGGGGTGGACGAAGGGCTTGCCCTAAGTACGATTTAAGGGACAGATATCTGCCCTGGCTGTCTTTTTTTTTCAGCGACCCCTGGCGACTCACTCTCTCGTGAGTACATTTGTGCAGGGGGTCCGACATGTGGCCCCTCCGGTCCGTCCCCCGTTACCTCCGTAGGACTTGAACCTGGTCCTCTCGGTGCTTCAGAAGGCACCGTTTGAGAATATTAGAGATATTCCCCTGTTGACACTTTCTCAGAAAGTGGTCTTTTTGGTGGCTGTTACGTCAGTTAGGCCAGTCTCTGAGCTGGCAGCCTTGTCCTGCAAGGCTCCCTATTTGATTTTCCACAAGGATAAGGTGGTGCTGCGGCCGCAGCCTTCCTTTCTTCCGAAAGTCGTTTCGGCTTTTCATCTCAACGAAGACATTGTACTTCCATCCTTGTGTCCTCAGCCGTCGAATCCTAAGGAGTCGGCGTTGCATTCCTTGGACGTTGTCCGAGCTTTGAGAGTGTCCTATCTGCTACTTCCCTGTTCCGGAAGTCAGACTCACTGTTTGTTTCGGTGGCTGGTCCCAAGAAGGGCCAAGCAGTCTCATCGGCCACCATCTCTAGGTGGATCCGACAGTAATCCAGGCTTACGCCTTAAAGGGTCAAGCGCCCCCCTTTCCGGTCACGGCGCATTCGACTAGGGCAATAGGTGCCTCTTGGGCTTTCCGACATCAAGCGTCTGTTTCCCAATTATGTAAAGCGGCGACTTGGTCGTCCGCTCACAATTTCACAAAATTCTACAAAATTGATGTAGGTGCATCTTCGGATGCCTCTTTTGGCCGCAAGGTTTTGCAAGCGGCTGTTTAGAGTTGCAACTCCTCCGTTGGAGTGCTGTTTTGTGTTTGGGGTGAAGTTTATTTTTATGCTGTTACCACCCCTCGTTTTTTCTCTGACACTGCTTTGGGACGTCCCACTTTGTCAATAGAGAAGCTGTGTCGGTCCATGGACGAAAGAGTAAATAGGATTTTTTACTCACCGTAAAATCCTTTTCTCTGAGTCCATGGACCGACACAGCACCCACCCCTCCTTTTAAGTTTGTACTGCTTTTTGATGAACTGATCTGCGAAGATGCAGACTGAGAGGGTATACCCAGAGGGTCCGCCCCCTGGGTGGTACTGTAGAAGGTGTGATGCAACACTTTTTACAAGTTTTTCTGCCTAGTCACTCCTAATTAACGGATAATACCCACTTTGTCAATAGAGAAGCTGTGTCGGTCCATGGACTCAGAGAAAAGGATTTTACGGTGAGTAAAAAATCCTATTTTTAAGCCTCGTACACACGATCGGTCTTCCATCAGACTTTTCCGTGGATTTTTGTCCGAAGGGCGTTGTCCGTGAACTTGTTCTGCATACAGACGGCACAACATTTTCAGCCAACAAACACCAAACTTTGTTGTTTCTCAGCTCTTTACCGCCACCCTTTGGGCAAGTTTTGCTATTATTGTCTGATGTTTTTAGCATTGGTTCTGAGCATGCGTGTTTTGTACTTTGGATTTTAGTCCGATGGACTTTGAGTACACACGATCGGATAATCCGACGGAACACGTTTATTGTCGGACAGTTGGTGAGCATGAACAGCCAACATTTGTTGTCGTTGATTACGCCAACCATTGTCTTATGGAGCATACACACTGTCGGATTATCCGACACAACACGTCCGTCGGACAATTGTTGCCACAAAAATCAGATTGTGTGTACGGGGCTTTAGATTGATTTTTACCCCAAAAGCATTTTTATTTAAAAAAAAAATAGATTTTTTTAATATCATTGATTTTATATCCACGTTGGCACCAACACCACCAAGAGCCCAAAAAGAAGTTTAAAGTGTTTTATGGAGGTGAAGTGATGCTGGCACTCTAGTGTGTGTGCGTGTGTGCGTGTGTGTGTGTAAACGTGAACACATTACAAATATTGATACAGGCGTTTGTGAAGCTTTGCCCAAGCTCAAAAAAAGATGTCAGATGAGCCCTTACCATATGCAGGCCCTGCGTTTTTGTTTACATCTGCATCTTGTGGTTTCTCTTTTTAGTTGTGTCAAGCTTGCTTGCTTGCTGTTTGGTGACGTTTGTGAACAGAACCATGTAATCGCGATACAAGCCTGTATGAAAAGACATGTTAGGGTGTTTTATAGTAGCAACTTCATAGATAATAGATGGGGTTCTTTTCATTTAGGCTCCATTCACACCTGAGCGATTTGAATCGCAGGCGGAATCGCCACCATAGCGGCATAACGTCGGAAGTATTTGACTATTTCTCAATGGCTCCCCGTATGCGGTGCAATTTTGCCACTATTGTTGCGTGACAAATTGTGGCAAAATCTTGCAAACAAAATAGCGGTATGCGTGTTGCCCAAAAGAAGTTTGGCGACAAATTTCACTGTTTTGGGGTGCAATCGAGAAATACAGTAGCCAGCAGCACAATTATTAACTTGCTGTATCCCTATTTTTTTTCAATCCTGGAATTCAGCTTTAGGAAACCAGACCGATTTACTAAAATGTAATAATCGCACAATAAATTGTGTAAATATTCACTTCAATTATTCCGTCAAAAAAAAAAAAGGAAATTCTTGTTGACTTTTTTTCCTCTGCACATAATTGGAGAATTTGAACCGGTTTCCGCCACAGTAACTCTTGTGCAATGGCAAAAAGCTTTGACATGGCACTTTCCAGGCCTGGGAAAGTTTTGGAAAATGACTGAACCCCACTAAGTTTTGGAAAAGTCATGGAATTTTGAGTAGTGGTGCCAACGGATCGTAAACGATCCGTGACCCGAACGGGTCATCCTGTTCGGATCGGCACACAACGCAATCCGCGGAGCGCTCTGGAGCCTCGGCCATTAGGAAAGGCCGCGGCTTCGGCCTAGCTCAGGAGACGCGGCCATCTTGGTACACCCGGCGGAGGCCTATTAGCGGCACACTGACGTCAGCAGGAACAATAAGCAGCATACGGAACGAAGCCGCCTCCCCCCTCCTCTGTTTACATCCACATAGGAGGAAGCCCATGCTCGAGGGACACACACCGCACCGTGTATTGCTCTGCCTGCACTCCTGGGGGGGTGTCTGCCTGCACTCCTGGGGGGGTGTCTGCCTGCACTCCTGGGGGGGTGTCTGCCTGCACTCCTGGGGGGGTGTCTGCCTGCACTCCTGGGGGGGTGTCTGCCTGCACTCCTGGGGGGGTGTCTGCCTGCACGCACTCCTGGGGGGGGGGTGTGTCTGCCTGCACTCCTGGGGGGGGGGTGTCTGCCTGCACTCCGGGGGGGGGGTGTCTGCCTGCACTCCGGGGGGGGGGGTGTCTGCCTGCACTCCGGGGGGGGGGGGTGTCTGCCTGCACTCCGGGGGGGGGGGTGTCTGCCTGCACTCCGGGGGGGGGGGTGTCTGCCTGCACTCCGGGGGGGGGGTGTGTCTGCCTGCACTCCGGGGGGGGGGTGTCTGCCTGCACTCCGGGGGGGGGGGGTGTCTGCCTGCACTCCTGGGGGGGTGTACTCCTGGGGGGGGTGTACTCCTGGGGGGGGTGTCTGCCTGCACTCCTGGGGGGGGGGGTGTCTGCCTGCACTCCTGGGGGGGGGGGTCTGCCTGCACTCCTGGGGGGGGGGGTGTCTGCCTGCACTCCTGGGGGGGGGGGGGGTCTGCCTGCACTCCTGGGGTGGGGGTGTCTGCCTGCACTCCTGGGGGGGGGGTGTCTGCCTGCACTCCTGGGGGGGGGTGTCTGCCTGCACTCCGGGGGGGGGGGTGTCTGCCTGCACTCCGGGGGGGGGGTGTCTGCCTGCACTCCGGGGGGGGGTGTCTGCCTGCACTCCGGGGGGGGGTGTCTGCCTGCACTCCGGGGGGGGGGTGTCTGCCTGCACTCCGGGGGGGGGGTGTCTGCCTGCACTCCGGGGGGGGGGGGTGTCTGCCTGCACTCCTGGGGGGGGGGGGGTGTCTGCCTGCACTCCTGGGGGGGGGGTGCCTGCCTGCACTCCTGGGGGGGGGGTGCCTGCCTGCACTCCTGGGGGGGGGGTGCCTGCCTGCACTCCTGGGGGGGGTGCCTGCCTGCACTCCTGGGGGGGTGTGTCTGCCTGCACTCCGGGGGGGGGTGTCTGCCTACACTCCGGGGGGGGGTGTCTGCCTGCACTCCGGGGGGGGGGTGTCTGCCTGCACTCCGGGGGGGGGTGTCTGCCTGCACTCCTGGGGGGGGTGTCTGCCTGCACTCCTGGGGGGGGGTGTCTGCCTGCACTCCGGGGGGGGGGTGTCTGCCTGCACTCCGGGGGGGGGGGTGTCTGCCTGCACTCCGGGGGGGGGGGGTGTCTGCCTGCACTCCGGGGGGGGGGTGTCTGCCTGCACTCCGGGGGGGGGGTGTCTGCCTGCACTCCGGGGGGGGGGTGTCTGCCTGCACTCCGGGGGGGGGGTGTCTGCCTGCACTCCGGGGGGGGGGGGGTGTCTGCCTGCACTCCGGGGGGGGGGGGTGTCTGCCTGCACTCCGGGGGGGGGTGTCTGCCTGCACTCCGGGGGGGGGTGTCTGCCTGCACTCCTGGGGGGGGGGTGTCTGCCTGCACTCCGGGGGGGGGGTGTACTCCTGGGGGGGGGGTGTCTGCCTGCACTCCTGGGGGGGGGGTGTACTCCGGGGGGGGGGGTGTCTGCCTGCACTCCGGGGGGGGGGTGTCTGCCTGCACTCCTGGGGGGGGGGTGTCTGCCTGCACTCCTGGGGGGGGGGGGGGTGTCTGCCTGCACTCCTGGGGGGGGGGGGGTGTCTGCCTGCACTCCTGGGGGGGGGTGTCTGCCCTGGGAGGTCTGCACTGGTGGTAGTCTGTACTGTACTTACGTCAGTGCTATAGTTTGAATTTATTTGTGTGAACTGTGAAGTTAAGTCATGGATTGTGGAAACTAACTAGTGTCGGGTGATTGTATATAGTGTATACCACATTTACCACTGACTAATGCAGAGTTGCAATGCAAGGAGATCAGCTAAAAGTAGTTGGATCTGTATGTGCGTTTATAATTAATTAATCAAAATTAGTCGATTAATCGATTTAAAAAAAACGATTAATCGAACACAAAAATATGTGTGTGTGTGTGTGTGTATATATAACAAAAAGGTGCAAAAAAACAGGCCTATATTGCACTTCTTGGCGCCACAATGATAGAATTACAAGTTCTGGGACTTCTCTTAAAACTGAATAAATTGGCTAAAAGAGCAACTGAATGTGAAGATAATTAAACAGAATAAAACTAGTATCAAAGTACATAAAAACATTGATAAAAGACATGGCAGCAGCTGTTTAAATTATAGAATGAGCGATCTCATAAAAAACACAAGCATAAAACATTGATATCAAGTCCTGGGGAAAAAAAATAGTCCAAATGATAAAACGGCGCTAAAAAATTGAATAAGTGTCCAAATACACATAAAGCACTTGAATGATGACATGGCAACAGTAAAGGCGGCAATACACGGTTCGAATTTCAAAAGAATTTTCTTTCGAAAATCGTATCAAAGAATTTTCGTACGAAATTCGCACCATTAGTGGGGCTGCAGCAACAGCCGATTTTCGTGCGGCAATCAAATTTGAGGTATCCGACATGTTGGAAATTATTTGAAAAACAAACTATTTTCTGATCAATGATGGGAGAATCGTGCGAGAAATGTAATAGAAAAAAAATTGCGCATGTGCAAGAAAAGAATATTCCCGGAGAGAAAAGAATATTCCTGGCAACGTGAAGGTTTGGTCGGCCGAATTTCGAAAATCAATGGTGGCATCATCGGACTTTTTGATTTTGAAAATAAAATTCGTTCGAAATTCGACCGTGTATGGCCTGCTTTAGTCATAAAATGGTGAGTGCTTCTAGGGATTAAATCTGTAGTGCACCCTACACCAGCTTCCTATCTTTACCACAAGTGAGGCACTCTCTCCCCCTCCGGGGTACAAAATCACCAGAAAGATGAATACTATAAGCCTTAATTAGTAAACTCTCTCACTTCAACTTTCGTCATCACCACCAAGGGCAGCATGGGTTAAATTTCAGTTGGATTCATATAAAGACACAAAAGCACTAAATAGTGTAATCCTGCTTTTAATGAATAGTAAAATAACCCCAATGCAACAATCCCCCGTTTCAAATGCACGTACAATTATTTAACTTGCTAATGAGCATAAAGTTTGGAATGTAGTCACCAAAGGCTGGGCGTCTCGCCCTCTGAAGTCAGAAAGTGCCGAAACCGGTCAGGGCGTGGCTACAACGGCGTGACTGTAACTGAAAGTGACGAATGCGCTCCACCGTCAGCTGGCCCAAACCAGGAAGTTATACTCCAATGCTGTGTTCGCAACACGGGCGCTTCTTTGGACCAGACAGCGGTGAATACATTCTAGACTTTATGCTCTTTAACAAGTTGAATAAATTTTTATATATTTTTTTTCAGCCGATGATCTTTCTTATGAAAGCAGTCTGAGTGGCTGATTAGCGGCAGGATGGGACATCCGCCCCCTGCCGCTCGCCGGTGCTTCTCGGGCTTACTGGTGTTTTTTTTTTTTTTTTTTTTTTTTACCAGCGTGCCAGAAAAATTATCCAATGGTGTGACCAGCTGGTAAGAGTCGAACAGAGACCAGATCGCCTCCTCCTTCTTCTTTTTTTTTTTTAAGGAAAAGATCAAAAAAAAAAAAAATGTTTTATCTTTTGCTTTTAAAGGTAAAGCAGAGATTTTGGGTCTTTTTGACCCCAGATCTCTCTATAAAGAGGACTTGTCATCCTCATTACTATTACAAGGGATGTTTACATTCCTTGTAATAGGAATAAAAGTGATCAATAAACTGTCAAGGGTGACCTTTATCACCACTCCTTTTTGCTATCACATTAGAGCCATTTCTTTGTTAGGCAAAATCCGGATATTGGGGGTTAATAACCAGAGATTTACATCATAAAGTATCCGCATACGCGGATGATCTTTTATTCTGCATTACTAAACCTGTTATATCTATGCCGAACCTACTAAAAGAATTGGACCAATATGGTGCACTGTCCAATTTAAAAATTATCATGTCCAAGTCAGAGGCAATGGGTGTATCTATAGCCCCGTACACACAGTCGGACTTTTGGCCAAAGAACTTAATTTTGAGCAAGTTGGACCAACAATCCGACCGTGTGTACGCTCCATCGGACAAACTGTTTTTTTTTTTGTTTTCATCGGACAAAAGTTTGGTCTGCAAACGGACGAATTTTGGCCAACAAAAGTCCGATGGAGCAAAGTCCGACCGTGTGTACAGAAACCCATCGGACTTTTGTCCGATGGACAAAACAAATAATGTTAAAATCAACCAACAATAGCAGAAGTTGACCAAAGGGTGGCGATAAAGAGCAGAAAAACCACGTGATGTTGGAAAAAGTTTTGGGAAAGTTTGCAGAAAAGTCCTGTGGTGTGTATGCTATGGGTGTGCCTGGCCAACTCCGTTCGGACAAAAAATCCGATGGAAGTCCGACCATGTGTAGGAGGCTTTTGACTACGACTCAAATTAACGCTTTAAAAATGAATTTTAAGTTTAGATGGACCTATACGGGCCTCAAATGCCTGGGCACGTTGATCCCACCTAAATTGGACCAAACCTTTGAGTTGAATTTTCCACCTCTACTGAGTAGAGTGAAAGTTTTACTTTTTAAATGGCATCAGGGCCTTTTCTCTTGGTTCGGTAGATGTAACATAGGAAAATTTAGGCAATATTGACATTTTTATTATCTTTTTCAAACTCTACCCATTTATATACCTCCAGAATTCTTTAAACAGACTAATATAAGATAACTGAATTCATTTGGGCCCATAAAAGGCCCAGAATTCAACGCCGTATAATGACCATGCCTAAACAATATGGGGGTAGCGGTACCAGATATGCAGAAATATTATTAGGCGGCTCATTTGGCGCGACTAGTAGACTGGTGTAGGCACGCAAGTTTTAAAATATGGCCAAAGATCGAGCAATCAGTGTGAGGTCCCATTGCGTCGTGCGGATTGGTGCTTTGGAGACCTGAGTTCAGCTTTCAAAAAGCACCCAACCTTGGGCCCTACCCTGTGTATTTGCTCTACCACTTTATTGTCATCTGTCAACTCCCCCCTGTACCCTTTTGTAGGGAATATTTGTTTCCCTCCGGGACTACAGGAGGGACCTTTCAGGAAACTCTCAGACTCAGTGTTTTCAGGCCTCGCATTTTATACAAACAGCGACCTCATTACCTAAACTAACCTCATCCAACGACCGTTTCGGTCTTGATTTCTGGAGTGGAGCTCAGTTGCGACATTTCCTTAACACTCTTCCACCTCCGGACAGATTTCAACGAACATTGACACCCTTAGAACAAATATGTGAGGGGACGGGGCCTTGCTCTCACTTGATCTCGCAAATGTATGCACTACTGGTTGCCCCCCCCCCCCCAAGAGGAGTATGTCCCCCCATATATAAGGAAGTGGGAAATTACATTAGACAGGATGTTTACCCAGGTACAACATGGGCAGATAGTAAATCTTGCGTTGAAATCTTCAATATCCACAAGAATCCAATTTTAAAATGACAAGATGGTAGCGTACACCCTCATTACTTAATAAATTGTCCCCGGAGATCCCGGACAAATGTTGGAGGTGTCAGGAGGAAAGAGGGACTCTACTTCACGTTCTCTGGGCCTGCCCAAAACTGGAGTACTTCCGAAGGGTGGTACGACGGATGGCACAGAAATTCACTGAGTATAACCTCCCAGAAGATCCAGCCTTATTTTTGTTACATGTCTCAAACATACCGGGGGAAACATATAGTAAATAAATTTTGCGCCATTTTATCAACGCCGCTAGATCATGTATCATGCGGCAGTGGAGAGATACGAGCCCTCCACAATTCTTACATGGGTCACACGAATTGAAGAGGTTAATAGGATGGAGAATTTATCGGCTCAAAATCGAAAGACACATATGTAGAAACTTGGGGCCAATGGAATACATTAAAATTCTCGGAGGAAGGGAGTTCCCTCTTTGCTCCTGAGAGTATTTGAAAAAGAGAGGGGGGGGGGGCCTTAGGGGTGCCCTCACCTCCCTGGATGATGATGGTATAGTAAACTTACCTTTACCTCGGTACATTTCCTCCTCAACTCCGACTCCCCCCTCCCCTATCAGTGTTCTTCTTTTATTTTATTTTTTTTAGGATTTCTTTCCCTCATGGGGCCTTTTACTTTATCTTCACCGGTTTTTCTTCTTAGTAAAGTATGTTGTCAGGGCATAGAAGAGAAGCAGGTCTAACGCAAGATAGAAAGGGGACTATCCCAAATAACTAGTTATTATTTTTTCTGTGGCTGTATTTAAGATAGGAGTAATGCTGATGGATTTTAAATGGATTCGTTGGAGCTTATGTGATTGCTGGATTAATGAAATTGTTTCTCTGTATGTATGACAACTAAAATAAAGAAATTTGAAAAGTGATCAATAAAAAAAAATTGAAGGGACAGTGTAAAAATAAAATAAGAAATAAATTGTTTAAAGCGGCCCCATCCCTCTATTCTCACGCACAGAAGCGCCATCCTTAATGCATTTTTTTAGGGGGTGCCCCCCAAGTATTTTTGCCCCTGCACAGAAGCGAATGCATACGCAAGTCGCGCACACATATGTAGACGGTGTTCGCACCACACATGTGAGTTATCGCCACAAATATTGGCGCCAGAGCAATAATTTTAGCGCTAGACCTCCTCTGTAACGCTAAACGGGTAATCGGTAAAAAATGTAAAACGTCGCCATGGAGAGTATGAAGTACTGTAGTTTGTCATTATTCCACGAGCTTGCATAATTTTAAAACGTGAAATGTTGAGTATCTATTTACTTGGTGTAACAACATCTTTCATTAATTGCCAAAAAAATTGTGGTTTATATTGCGTTGTTTTTGTTTTTTTTTTATATTGAAGTGTACTTCCCCCCCCCCCCCCCCCCCCCCCAAAAAAAAATGCATTTGAAAAACTGCTATGAAAACACTGTCACATAAAAAATTTAAACAATCGCAATTTTATTCGTTGGGGTCTCTGCTAAAATAAATATTTAATATTTTGGGGTTATAAGTAATTTTCTCGCAATTTTTTTTAAAATTGACAACAATACAATTGTGCTCATAAGTTTACATACCCTGGCAACATTTATGATTTCTTGGCCATTTTTCAGAGCATATGAATGATGAAACAAAAACTTTTCTTTCACTCATGGTTAGTGTTTGGCTGAAGCCATTTATTATCAATCAAACTGTTTACTTTTTTTAAATCCTGACAGCAGAAACTACCCAAATGACCCTGATCAAAAGTTAACATACCCTGGTGATTTTGGCCTGATAACATGCACACAAGTTGACGGGTAACCATCCTTACCTGTGATCTGTTTGCCTGTAATGTGTGTGTGTGTGTGTGTGTGTGTGTGTGTGTGTGTGTACGGGTTCACACTTGTCCGACAAACGCTTCGACGTGTGAAAATCAATGTTTCCCTATGGGAGCCGTCATAACTGGTCCGACTTTGAAAATGCTCCCTGTACTACTTTGGTCCGACTTTGATCCGACTTTGATCCTACTTGAGCCCATTGACTATCATTGAAGTCGGATCAAAGTCGGACCGCAGTCTTGCATGATCCGACTTTGGCATGCGACTTGTGCTCTGCTGATCTTGAGGGGGAACTCCACACCAAATTTTAAATAAAAAAACGGCATGGGTTCCCCTCCAGGAGCATACCAGGCCCTTCGGTCTGGTATGGATTTTAAGGGGAACCCCCTAAGATGAAAAATGGCGTGGGGGGGGTCCCCCCAAAATCCAAACCAGACCCTTTTTCGAGCACGCAACCTGGCAGGCCGCAGAAGAGAGGGGGATGAGAGAGCGAACCCTCCCTCCTGAACCGTACCAGGCCGCATTCCCTCAACATGGGGGGGTTTGGTGCTTTGGGGCGACCTGCGGCCCCCCCACGCCAAAGCACCCTGTCCCCATGTTGATGGGGACAAGGGCCTCTTCCCGACAACCCTGGCCGTTGGTTGTCAGGGTCTGCGGGCGGGGGCTTATCGGAATCCGGGATCCCCCTTTAATAAGGGGCCCCCCACCCTATGTGAATGAGTATGGGGTACATCGTACCCCTACCCATTCACCTGGTGGAAAAAAAGTCAATAAAAAAACACTACACAGATTTTTAAAGTAATTTATTACACCGCTCCGGGGGTCTCTGGTGTCTTCTCTCGCTCTCCGGTTCTTTCTTCCTTCTGCCGGGCCTCCGCTATCTTCTTCCAGCTCTTTTGCTAGCGGGGCCCGGTCTTCTCCATCGCCTTGACGCCCATGACGTCAGTCACATGCTCCGGGTGGCCACGTGCTTCTGTGACGTCATGAGAGGCCTATATAAATCGGAGCGCACCGCACACCCAGCATTACAGCGGGAGGAAGCGACGTGTCAACATCGAAGAGAAGAGGGAAGAAGGCGACGGAGAAGACCAGGCCCCGCTAGCAAAAGAGCTGGAAGAAGATAGCGGAGGCCCGGCAGAAGGAAGAAAGAACCGGAGAGCGCGGAGACGACACCGGAGACCCCCGGAGTTGGAAGAAGACCCCCGGAACTGTGTAATAAAATACTTTAAAAACCTGTGTAGTGTTTTTTTATTGACATTTGTTTTCCACCAGGTGAATGGGTAGGGGTACGATGTACCCCATACTCATTCACATAGGGTGGTGGGCCGGGATCTGGGGGCCCCCTTATTAAAGGGGGCTCCCGGATTCCAATAAGCCCCCGCCTTGGCCAGGGTTGTCGGGAAGAGGCCCTGTCCTCATCAACATGGGGGCGGGGTGCTTTGGGGTGGGGGGGCCGCAGGTCGCCCCCTGCCCCAAAGCACCAAACTCCCCATGTTGAGGGCATGCGGTCTGGTACGGTTCAGGAGGGAGGGGTAGCGCTCTCTCGCCCCCCCTCTTCTCCTGCGGCCTGCCAGGTTGCGTGCTCGGATAAGGGTCTGGTTTGGATTTTGGGGGGACCCCCACGCTGTTTTTTCTGCTTAGGGGGTTCCCCTTAAAATCCATACCAGACCGAAGCGCCTGGTATGCTCCTAGGGGGAACCCATGCCGGTTTTTTTATTTAAAATTTGGCGTGGAGTTCCCCCTCAAGATTCATACCAAACACAGTGCCTGGTATTGGCGGGGATCCAAGTCGGATCCCCGTTCATTGAAAGTCGGACATATGTCGGCTTCATGTCGCAGGGCAAAGTCGGATCCAAAGTAGGACGGCTGTCGTGTCGCACAAGTGTGAACCCGGCCTAAAAGGTCAAGGAGTTTCTGCACTCCTGACAGACCCTTGCATCTTTCATCCAGTGCTGCACTGACGTTTCTGGATTCTGAGTCATGGGGAAAGCAAAAGAATTGTCAAAGGATCTGCGGGAAAAGGTAGTTGAACTGTATAAAACAAGAAAGGGATATAAAAAAGATATCCAAGGAATTGAGAATGCCGATCAGCAGTGTTCAAACTCAAATCAAGAAGTGGAAAATGAGGGGTTGTATTGAAACCAAACCACGGTCGGGTAGACCAACTAAAATTTCAACCACAGCTGCCAGGAAAATTGTTGGGGATGCAAAAAAAACCCCACAAATAACTTCAGGTGAAATGCAGGACTCTCTGAAAACATGTGGTGTGGCTGTTTTAAGATGCACAATAAGGAGGCACTTGAAGAAAGATGGGCTGCATGGTCAAGTCGCCAGAAGAAAGTCATTACTACGCAAATGCCACAAAGTATCCGGCTTACAATACGCCAAACAGCACAGAGACAAACCTCAAACCTTCTGACACAAAGTCATTTAGAGTGATGAGACCAAAATTGAGCTTTTCGGCCACAACCATAAACACTACATTTGGAGAGTCAACAAGACCTATGATGAAATGATCGCTGATGTTTGGGGATGTGTGAGCTACAAAGGGACAGGAAATTTGGTCAAAATTGTTGGCAAGATGAATGCAGTATGTTATCAAAACATACTGGAGGAACATTTGCATTCATCAGCCAGGAAGCTGCGCATGGGACGTACTTGGACATTCCAACATGACAATGATCCAAAACACAAGGCCAAGTCCACCTGTCATTGGCTACAGCAGAATAAAGTGAAGGTTCTGGAGTGGCCATCTGTTTCCTCACCTCAATATCATTGAGCCACTCTGGGGAGAACTCAGATGTGAAGTTCATGCGAGACAGCCCAAGAATTTACAGGAACTGGAGGCTTTTTACCATCTGAGAAGATAAAGAGCCTCATCCACAAATACCACAAAAGACTTCAAGCTGTCATTGATGTTAAAGGGGGCAATACACGGTGTTAACCACTTCCGCACCGCCGCATCGACTATATACGTCGGCTGTTTGAAGAGGGATATCTTTGTTATGGCAGCAGCTAGCTGCCATAACCCAGGTATCCTCGTCTTCAGCCGGCGTTCCGGTTTCCGATAATAGTGGTCTCTGCGGCGGATTCACAGCGAGGTGACAGTTATCGTGGCGGGAGAGGTCCCCTCTCCCGCCGCTCTCCCGTGCCCTCCACCGCTTAACAGAGCCGTTGGTAGTGGTGGAGGTGATCGGGTCCTTCTCCTTCCTAGGTATATGGATACGAGTGAGGGGAAGATTACCATAGCAGGGCGGAAGTGATGTCAAAAAGTCACTTCCGCCCATAGCTCTTAAAGGGCCATTTTTAGATTTTTTTTTTTATTTTTTTTAAATGGCAATTTTTTTTTATATTTATTGCGTTTTAGTGTAAATATGAGATCTGAGTCTTTTTGACCCCAGATCTCATATTTGAGAACCTGTCATGATTTTTGCTATTACAAGGGATGTTAACATTCCTTGAAATAGAAATAAAAGTGACACAATTTTTTTTTTTTTTTTAAAAGGTATAATAAAAAACAATTTTTTTAAATGCGTCCTGACCCGCCGAGCTCGCGTGCAGAAGCGAAACGCATACATGTACAGCTCCCGCATATGAAAACGGTGTTCAAACCACACATATGAGGTATCGCCGCGATCATTGGAGCGAGAGCAATAATTCTTGCCCTAGACCTTCTCTGTAACTCAAAAAAAGCAACCTGTAGAATTTTTTTTAAACGTCGCATATGAAGATTTTTAAGGGTAAAAGTTTGTCGCCATTCCACCAGCGGGCGCAATTTTGAAGCGTGACATGTTTTAATATCAATTTACTCAGTGTAACATTATCTTTCACAATATAAAATTTTTTTGCCTAACTTTACTGTTTTTTATTTTTTTAATTCAAAAAAGTATATTTTTTCCAAAAAAAGTGCGCTTGTAACAGTGTTATTTTAGTAGACTAAATGAATACTATTTTAGTCTACTAAAATAATTTGAGATGACTAAAATGGCATTTTAGTCAAGACGTAAGCCTCGTACACACGGTCGGACTTCAAACAAACTTTTCTGTGGATTTTTGTCCGAAGGGAGTTGGTCGGGAACACCCATAGCATACACACGGCAGGACTTTTCTGCAAACTTTCCCAAAACTTCTTCCAACATCACATGGTTTTTCTGCTCTTTACCGCCACCCTTTGGTCAACTTATGCTATTGTTGGTTGATTTTAACATTGATTCTGGGCATGCTTATTTGTCCATCGGACAAAAGTCCGATGGATTTCTGTAAACACGGTCGGACTTTGCTCCATCGGACTTTTGTTGCCGAAAAGTTTGTCCGTTTGCAGACCGAACATTTGTCCGATGAAAACCAAAAAAGTTTGTCCGATGGAGCGTACACACGGTCGGATTTTTTGTCAAACTTGCTCATTTTGAAGTTTTGTTGGCAAAAAGTCCGACCGTGTGTACGGGGCTTTAGACTAAATCTTAAACTGAAATTTTACTTCAAAATTAACACTGATCTGTAGTGCAGGTTTATACCTCAATACCATAGATAAGAACCTATTCAATTTTTCACTCCAGCAGTATATAATGAGTTTAGAAATTGTAGAGAAATGTTAACTAATGCATTACAATTTAATTACACTCCTTAGATTTTAAATGACTAAAATTAGTTTTAGTCGACTAAAATGTACTAGGACTAAATATGACTAAAACTAAAACCATTGCAGAAGACTAAAATGGGACTAAAACTAAAATGCCCTTTTAGGACTAAGACTAAAACTAAATCGAAATTTGCTGCCAAAATTAACACTGGCTTGTAAGACCGCTGCCCAAATACGGTGTGACAAAGTATTGCAACGACCGCCATTTTATTCTCTAGGGTGTTAGAATTTTTTTTTTCTAATGTTCCAAGTAATTTTCTAGCAAAAAAAATTGTTTTTAACTTGTAAACACCAAATCTCAGAGGCTCGGTCCTTAAAGCGGAGGTGAAGCTTGTATTTTTATTTTTATTTAAAAGTCAGCAGCTACTAACAGTGTAGCTGCTGACTTTTAATAAGGACACTTACCTGTCCTACTCGCCCGCGATGTCGGTTCCGCCAAGGCGATCGTTCGCTGCTGCCAGGCTCCTCCATCCTGACTAAGGGAAACAGGCTGTGAAGCCTTACGGCTTCACTGCCCGTTTCCTACTGCGCATGCGCCACTCGCACGACGCTTTGTGAATGGGCGGCTTGCCTCCTGGGATACACACAGTTCCCAGAAGGCAGCGCGCCCCATTCACAAGAAGAGGAAATGGAAGTTCTCAATCCGAGGACAAGGAAGAGGCACAGTAGAGGCAGATTAGAGGACTTCCACATAGCAACAGGCATTTCGGGGGAGTATAATTTTTTATTTTTATTTTTTTTTTTAGGATTTTTAATGTATTTATTTTTTTATTTTATTTTTCTGGGTGGACCAGGGTATGTTAACTTTTGATCAGGGTAATTTGGGTAGTTTCTGTTGCCATTATGATTTAAAAAGAGTAAACACAGTTGATCGATAATAAATGGCTTCAGCCAAACACTAGCCGGTTCACACAGGGGCAACACGACTCGGACACGACTTGAGCATGAATCACAGAGCGACCCGGTTCACACCAGGGCGGCGCGACGCGGCACGACTTGTGGGGGCGACCTCGGCGGCGTGATCTCAAGACGACTTGAGACGCCCGCTGAGGCGATTTGCATAAGACTTCTGTATAGAAGTCAATGCAGGTCGCCTTGGGTCGCCCCCAAAAGTAGTACAGGAACCTTTTTCTAAGTCGGAGCGACCTGAGTCGCTCTTACTTAGAACGGTTCCATTGAAAAGTGTAGGACGCGACTTGTCAGGCGACAGTCGCCTGACGAGTCGCCCTGGTGTGAACCGGCTCTAAGTGGTGATTTACAACACGACTGAAGTTGCCTCCAGGACAGGAGACATTCCAGTAGCCAATAAAACAAGAATCAGCTCTGTGGGAGGGAGGGGGAGGGAGGGGTTTGCCTGAGAAATGTATGTTATCTTCCTGTAAAGTTGCCTTCAAAATGAACACTGATCAGACTTCTAAGCGACTTCCATTGAAATCAATGGTACAAGTTGCCTACAGGTCGTCGCCTAGAACAGGGCTCGACAAACCCCGGGCGCCAGGTCACCATTGCGACTAGAATTAGCGACCTGGGGCAGCACAGCTGGGGTATCCTGTGTCTCCGCGCCGCGGGATTGCGTCGGGCCGCGCCGGCCGGTAATTGAGGCTGCGGCTTTGCGGCCTTCTGCAGGCCTATGTGATCTAGCGCCATCTTGTGGTGGCAGTTGGTATGACAACCAGCAATGCTAATGGAGTTTCCCTGTCTGTTTTCCCTGCCATCTCCTTCCCTCTAATTAGGACCCCCAAACATTATATATATTTTTTATTTTAAAACCCTAAAGAATAAAATGGCGGTTGTTGCAATACTTTCTGTCACACGGTATTTGCGCAGCGGTCTTACAAGCGCACTTTTTTGGGGAAAAAATACACTTTTTTTTAAATAAAAAAATAAGACAACAGTAAAGTTAGCCCAATTTTTTTTTTATATTGTGAAAGATAATGTAACGCTGAGTAAATTGATACCCAACATGTCACGCTTCAAAATTGCGTCCACTCGTGGAATGGCGACTAACTTTTTTACCCTTTAAAATCTCCATAAGCGACGTTTAAAAAATTCTACAGGTTGGATGTTTTGAGTTACAGAGGAGGTCTAGGGCTAGAATTATTGCTCTCGATCTACCGATCGCGGCGATTCCTCACATGTGTGGTTTGAACACCGCTTTCATATGCGGGCGCTACTCGCGTATGCGTTCGCTTCTGCGCGCGAACTCGGCGGGACAGGGCGCGTTCCTGGCTCCTAACTTTTTTTTTAGCTGGCTCCTAGATTCCAAGCAAATTTGTCAAGCCCTGGCCTAGAAGTCTGATTGAAGTAGTACAGGAACCTTTTTTTGAAGTCGGAGCGACTGCAGTCGTGTGCATTAAAACATCTCCATTCACTTCAATTCGTTTTAAAAATAGCACGACTCGGGGTGACCAGAAGTCGCGTCCGGAGTCTCCCCTGTGTGAACCGGGTCTTATCATGAGTGAAAAATGTTTTTGTGTTATTCATATTCTCTGAGAAATGGCCAAGAAATTATAAATTCTGCCGGGGTATGTAAACTTATGGGCACAGCTGTAAGTGCCAGAAAAGGCCTGGTCTTCAAGTGGTTAATGGTTTGTAAAGAGTGCTCGTCTGTCCTGCAACACATCTATGAAGTTGCATGCATTAAATGTTGTTGCATGATATAGATTGAGAGAACTTCATATTCTCTAGACATCAATCCCTGGAGATCATTCTGTAAAGCCAAACGAATCGACCTATTTACTAACCGGTCCCATAAGCCAGCTGTAGATTGATTGCTTGTGTGTATCTATTGTAGCAGGCGAGAGGGAAATGGTGTGTATGTGAGAAGTGTCAGGAACTGGTGTTATGTGGTTTTAGCTCTTACTGTCAGTAACACGGAACTTTACACATTTTGCAAACGAAACCTTTTTTCTGTGTGAGAGATCGCAGTCTGCTGCCGCTTTTTATGTGTTTTTCTCAGAAAGGAAAAAAAATAAATATGCTGGCTGTGATATTTTTTTTTACCCTGTACTCCAACTCTGCCCCCAAGCAGTATGTGTTGCTGCAATCCTTTTTAGTTCCGTTCCCATTGTTTGTCAGCAGTGTAGAGAGCTCTTTACAACAGCTTGCTTTTAGCAGATATTTCATGAA
Organism: Rana muscosa; assembly: GCA_029206835.1. Classification (NCBI taxonomy): domain Eukaryota; kingdom Metazoa; phylum Chordata; class Amphibia; order Anura; family Ranidae; genus Rana; species Rana muscosa. Next base: position 340,419,690 of record CM055125.1, on the reverse strand, counting down.
TGCTCGCAAACCTCAGAGGCAAATTTTTATAGGTTTACAGTTTTGTGAGCTGATATCCGAAATGCACTATATTGCCAAAAGTATTGGGACGCCTGCCCTCACATACGCCTGAAATTTTAATGGCATCCCTCAGTCTTAGTCCGTAGGGTTCAATATTGAGTTGGCCCACCCTTTGCAGCTTTAACAGCTTCAACTCTTCTGGGAAGGCCGTCTACAAGGTTTAGGAGTGTGTCTATGGGAATGTTTGACCATTCTTCCAGAAGCGCATTTGTGAGGTCAGGCACTGATATTGGACGAGAAGGACTGGCTTGCAGTCTCCACTCTAATTCATCCCAAAGGTGTTCTGTCAGGTTGAAGTCAGGACTCTGTGCAGGCCAGTCAAGTTCCTCCACCCCAAACTCGCTCATCCATGTCTTTATGGACCGTGCTTTGTGAACTGGTGTGCAGTCATGTTGGAACAGGAAGGGGCCGTCCGAAATCTGTTCCCACAAAGTTGGGAGCATGAAATTGTCCAAAATATCTTGACATCGCCCTGCCACCCCAGTGATGTCAAGCCTGCCTGCAGCTCCCCAATGGCAACATATTTGTGTGCGACTGTCCTGGTTACTTAGGGAGCCACAGCCCGGTCTAAATGTGTCCAGGTTTCAGTCCGCCTGAAACCCGGACACATGATTCAAAACCCAGACTGTCTGGGTAAATCCCAGACAGGTGGCAACCCTAACCATACCCCAAGAGCTGGATAAATGCAAGCAATGGGCCGCAGTGTGGAGACCGCTGTTTTTATATCTAATCTATACAGATCAATATAGGAAAGTCTGCACTAGAGTCAGTTTAAAGTTCTGATGTGATCTTAAAGCGGAACTAAAGTGCCTCTAATTGAGAAAGCAGGCTGTTTGTTGCAAAAGAGACATGCAATGTCTCTTCTGCAATAGACTAAACCTATAGTGATGGAGCGGTGACTCCGTCACATAAGTGTTTAGGGATGGGGGTGGGTAGATTGGGTAGTGGGGGGGAGTGTTTTGTACCTTAATGCAGATAATTAAAGTGAAATTTCAGGATATAGCTAACTAGTCTTAAAACTGCTCCCACCCCATTGTGACACCTATACTAACTAACCTGTGAAAGAAAGATGTATGTACTTGCCTGTTCTCTGGCCACTCTGGCCTGGTTCACGTGATCTCCCATGTTGACGAGATTCAACTCATCTATGGGCAGACTGTATCCAAGTCGATCCACCCATCGATCGACTTGGGCACTACCTGCATAATAACTCCTGTGGTCCCGCAAACCCCCCCCCCTCCCGCTGGGATAAGACCATAGCTCTGCGGGAGCGATTCCCACAAAAACACTGACTGTGGTTGCAGGAAAGAAAATCGCATGATCTATGGCCTGCCTTAACTGAAACGTGTTTACTGTTCTGTGTCGTCCTGCTGTGAACAAATGTTACCAGATGTTAGAATTTTGTCTGGTGCCCCTATGGGACTGCATACACATAGACTCTCTAGTCTGGGTCCCCTTTTCTTTTAAGTGGGGTGCTTTGTTTTTGTGGATAAGCAGCTGCTCCGCATCCGTTGTGCCCTATAATATTTTAACTTGCTATAAATCTATATCCAGAGCCTTGTCTACACTCATGTTTGTCACAAAGTACACTGTGATTGGGTGGTTAGCCCTTACCTAGCAGCACTAGAGACGTCAGTTTAAATCCCAACAACACCACAGCACTAAAGTACCTGCCTGGAGTTTGCATGTTCTTCCTGAGCCTGTGTGGGTTTCCTCCGGGTGCTCCGGTTTCCTCACACACTCAAGACATGCTGGTAGGTTAATTGGCTCCTGTCTAAATTGGCCCTCATATGTGTATGTACGAATTTTGAGTTGGGGACCTTAGATCAGGGCTTGACAAATTTCCTTTGAATCTAGGTGCCAGCTAAAAAAGTTAGGAGCCAGTTTTGTTTTAACCTTTTTGCCTACTGGTTACATTCACCCCCTTCCTACCCAGGCCAATTTTCAGCTGTCAGCGCTGTGGCACTTTGAATGACAATTGTGCGGTCATGCAACACTGTACCCAAATGACATTTTTATCATTTGAGACCGATAGAGCTTTCTTGTGGTATTTAATAACCACTGGGGGTTTTATTGTCTGCTAAATACATGAAACATTTTTTTTCTTCATTTCTGTTATAACATTTTGCAAATAAGTATTTTTTTTTTCTTCATTAATGTGAGGTGATGGGGCTGGGACACTGGGGCTGGGACACTGGGGCTGGGACACTGGGGCTGGGACACTGGGGCTGGGACACTGGGGCTGGGACACTGGGGCTGGGACACTGGGGCTGGGACACTGGGGCTGGGACACTGGGGCTGGGACACTGGGGCTGGGACACTGGGGCTGGGACACTGGGGCTGGGACACTGCTGATAGGGCTGCACAGCTGAGACACTGATGACGTAATAGGTGGCCACAACGGCTCTCCAGGGTGTAGCGGCCCTTGGGCTGCTCAGAACCAACTGAGTCAGTCAGAGCCCGTCTAAGAGGGAACCCGAAGCCGAGAGCGGCAGGGGATTCCCCTGTGAGTAGCTGTCTGGCTCGGGACCGTTGCTGTGCCTGTTTAGAGCAGCCGGTTCCTGCTGCAGGTGGTCTCCCCCGGACAGCTTGATGTAGCACCACAGCCAGCGTGAGGGAGGAAAGAGACGCACAGGGGACACTTCCTGCCAGGGACTCCACCCTGCTCCTGTCAGCTCTGCTCCTACTACCTTTCATCTCCCCTCCCGCCCTTCACCCTCTCATCAGTAAATACTCGGGATACCTGCCAGCCGCCTGGCAATGTTGCGCCTGGCTGCGCCTCCATGCTAGCCGCTCAGGCTGACAACAGCCTAGGCGCCAGGCCGCATTTTCTACTCAATTTGGTAACCTGGTGTTTCTCAAGCTTTGCCTTAGATTGTAAGCTCCTTGAGAGCAGAGACTCATGTGAATATACAATATTTATTTATTATTTTTATTATTATACAGGATTTATATAGTGCTGACAGTTTGCGCAGCGCTTTACAATAGTAGAGCAGACAGTACAATTCAATTCAGAAGGAATCAGAGGGCCCTGCTTGTTGGAGTTTACGTAAAGCACTGCTGTAAATATGAGACAATACAGTGTCTTGAAAAAGTATTCATACCCTTTGAAATTTTGCCATGTTACAACCAAAAACGTAAATGTATAAAAGTGTTTAATATGGAGATTAAATGACACACAGTTGGACTCTATTTACTAATTAGGTGACTTCTGAAAGCAATTGGTTCCACTAGATTTTAGTTAGGGGTATCAGAGTAAAGGGGGCTGAATACAAATGCAGGCCTCACTTTTCACATATTTATTTGTAAAAAATTTGAGAACCATTTATCATTTTCCTTCCACTTCACAATTATGTGCCACTTTGTGCTGGCCTATCACAGGGGTCTCCAAACTTTTCAAACAAAGGGCCAGTTTTTTGTCCTTCAGAATTTAGGAGGGCCGGATTGTGGCCAGTGGGGGCAGAAGATGTCCCGGGCCCAGCATCCGTGAGAATAAATTTGGCCTCAGAGTTTGGTGGTCAGTAGGAGGAGTAATGCCCCCATCAGTAGGAGAAATAGTATCCCATCAGTGGGAGGAAAAGTGCCCCCTTGTTGGTGTCGGCGGGTGGAATAGTGCCCCAAGAGCCGGATAAAGGCACGCAAAGGGTCATATCTGGCCCTCAGGACGCAGTTTGGGAGACCTTTGATCGATCACATAAAATCCCAATAAAATACATTGACATTTTTGGTTGTAACATGACAAAATTTGGAAAATGTCGAGGGGTATGAATACTTTTTAGAGGCACTGTTTATAAGTACCCGTAATGTGCAATGGAATTTCCTGACACTTTAGATAAAGGCCACCTTCCTTTACACAAAATAGACACTCGCATGCTGTTCTATGGAGGCCGCACAAGTTTTGTTTTTTGGCTAAAAATATTCTTTGACACCTTACATGGATCAAAAGGTTTCTAGTGTGTACAGGTATATGCTGCATTATTAAAGAGGTTTTTGTTCCTCGTGTTAGATAAACTTTCCCTTTTTAAATGCTGTAAAGGATAGTTTTACAGCTGATGAATAACTAGTTGTGGAATGTATGTGAAGACTCTGACCTAGAAGTGTACGGAGATGAGCTTTGTCAATCCTTTACATTCCTTTGCCTTCTGTGTTACCACACAGTTTAAAAAAAGAACGTAGCACTCCTACAGCTAGTTATCTACGTGTACATTACTCTCTGCATAACTAGTTGGTCTGCTTTACAAATTGGGTAATTTTTGACCGAGGAGGGTTTTTTGGTTTCATGACTTATCTGGGCCCCCCGTCCTTCAATTTGCAACTTCAAAGCCTTTCCTGCAGCAGTTAATTATAGCCAACACAATTGCTATGAATTACCCAATTTTCGGGTAAAATAAAAAAAAGATGAGTTTTTTTTGTGAGAAAATAGATCCCAAACATTTTTTTTTTTTTGAGAAAAAAAGTTTTTATTGAACAATTTACATTTGGAACATAATTCTGCAAGTTACAAGGCAATACTGGAGAAATGCATAAAACAAAGAAATGTGGCTTATACATATATAGGCACAGTAGAACAAAAAACGTGTTCAGATTGAACACTGGATTCAGTGACTATCAATAAGTGGAAAACCCTATGTCCACGCTATTCATGGAATTGCACGCTAGAAGGATGTATAATATTACGGACCATCAGTGCATGTGTCTGCGGACTCAAGCCATCGATCCCAGATTTTGTAGTACTTATCTGGACAACCTCTGTTGATGTATATGAACTTTTTGTAGGGAAGAGTGTTATTTATATCTAGTTTCCAATCGTTGAAGCTGGGCGGAGTGGGTCTCATCCACTGTCTGGCTATAATTTTTCTAGCATTAAACAATGTTTCATGCAAGAACGTTTTAGTGAATTTGTCCATCCCAGAGTCGGGGAATATCCCCAGTAAGCATTGTTTGGGGTCCAGGGTCAATGGGGATCCCATGTCATCATGGAGGAAGTCAACAATCTGCTTCCACAGACCCTGAAGGACCGGGCACGCCCAGAGTAGATGGAAGAATGTGCCCGTCGCTTGGTTACACATTGTGCACAAGGTAGAAAACTGTCGTCTAAAGCGGGCGATTCTTAGGGGGGTGAGATACGCTCGGTGCACCACGTATAACTGGGTCAGCCTGTCAGAGAGCTTGGGGGATACAGTCTTGCACGAGTATAGTGCTTCACTCCACTCCTCATCCTCCAGTGGGCCCACCTCTCTTTCCCATCTTGGTTTAAGGCTGTAAGCTAGCGTGGTAGATGATGGGGTGAGAAGCATGACATAAAAATCAGAGATCAGCTTTCGCGGGTCCACACCCTTAATCACTGCCATAATAACATTGGGCGTAGATTGTGGCAAAGGCTGGGGAAACTGAGCTTGGGCTGCGTGACGCACCTGGAAGAATCTAAAAAGCATAGAATTGGGCAGCAGGAACTCATTTTGGAGGTCCTCAAAGTTTTTAAGTGTGCCATCGGAAATTATGTGGTGCAAATAATATATTCCATATTCGCACCATATCTCTGTGTCAGGGATCAAGAGAAACTCTGAGAGTAGTCTATTGTGCCATAAGGGGGTATAATTGTTGTGTTTAGGGGTCATTAATATTTTAGTGGTGATGTCCCATACGCGCCTATATTGGTACAATAGGGACCCACGGTCTCTATTGGAGTTATTCCCACTATGTCCCACTGCAATTGCAGTGAGTGGGTCAGTGGTCAGTTGTGCCCACCGTGGACAGAGAAGGGTGAGGAATCTGAGTCTGTCGGTTTTATCTATGTGGTATAGTTGAGACAGTTGGGACGCAAGGTAATAAAGATTTAAGTCAGGGAGGGCTGTTCCACCTAGGTCAGTAGGGTTCTTAAGGACTCTCCAGGCCAGCTTGTGTCTGTTGGTACCCCAAATAAATGTCTTGAGTATGGCCTCCATTGACTTGAAAAATTTCAAGGGTAAGTATACGGGTGTGTGCCAGAGTATATACAATATTTTAGGAAATAATATCATAACAATGTTAATGCGGCCCCACACGCCGAGCGGTAGTCTCGCCCATACCTGGGTTCTAGACTTGATGAGATCAAAAAGGGGTTCTATGTTCAGGGATATATAGTCAGCCGGTGTTCTATTCACCAATACTCCAAGATATTTGATAGTGTTCACTCGCTGGAGTGGTAACTGTGCCTGTAGCTTGGGAGAGGGGAAACTATCCATAGGCAATATTTGAGATTTCTCCCAATTAATTTTAAGGCCAGAGAACTGACCAAAGTGTTCAATTGTATGTAACGCCTTCCGAAGCGATGTGGCAGAGTCGGCCAGGTATAGTAGCGTGTCGTCTGCGTATAAGCTAAGTTTTTCAGTCAGGGAACCAAGGCAGAGACCCTGAATCTCGGGGTCCTGTCTAATGGAGATTGCAAGGGGCTCCGCCGCCAAGGCATAGAGGAGCGGAGACAGTGGGCAGCCCTGTCTAGTGCCCCTGGATAAGTCAAATGTCTGGGAGGCCCTCCCGTTGGCCACTACTTTACCCCTGGGTGCCAGATATAATAATTGAACCCACTTAATAAATTTTAGGTCCAAAACCAAAGCCACGGAGGCATCCCCAAAGGTACCGCCACTCCACTGAGTCGAAGGCCTTGGCAGTATCCAAAGCCACCACCACCCGGGACCCAACATTATTATGTGTCGCTTGTAAGTTAATATACAATTTTCTGAGGTTGAAGGAGGTGTTACGCCCCGGCATAAATCCAGCTTGGTCAGCATGAATCAGGGTTAGAATCACTTGGTTAAGGCGTAGGGCAAGTACTTTAGCCAGAATCTTTATGTCTACCTGGAGGAGCGATATTGGTCTATAAGATTCCGGGAGGCCTGGGTCCTTGCCTGGCTTAGGTATGAGGATAATTACCGCCTCGCCCATCGATGGGGGTAAGGTGAAATTGTCAAATAGATGGTTGAAGAGGGACAATAACTTGGGGGCAAGTATCTCGATGTATTGGGCGTAAAATTCTATGGGCAACCCATCTGAACCCGGGGCCTTGGATCTGGCGAAGCTCCCAATCGCTGTGGTTATTTCGTCGAGTGTAAGAGGTGCGTCTAGCATAGCCATTTGGGCATCGTCTAGCTGTGGAAAGATGATTTCCGCCAGTAGATCTTCCAATTGAGAGTCAGTGGTAGAAACCTGGGACGTATAGAGTTGAGAAAAGAAGTCCCTAAATTTAGAAGTGACAGCCTGGGGTTCCGTAATCTTTTTCCCCATTAGGACCAGTGAGGGAAATGACAGTAGGGGGTCTATCCTCACTATGTGCTAAGTAGGCCAACAGTTTACCCGCTCTCTCCCCATGTTCATACAATTTTTGTCTGGCAAAGAAAAGTTTTTTCCTGGCCGTCTCGTGTTGTAGCTGATTAACCACCCTGGTTTGTAACCTGAGTCGGGCAGCTCCATCAGGAGAGGGGTTCGACATGTATCCCTGTTCAGAGGAGGACAGATCCCGCATTGCCCCGTCCAGTATGGCTGATGAATTAGCCTTCAGCCTGTTGATAAAGGAGGTCAGAGTCAGACGTGCATGCAGTTTGAAGGCTTCCCATACTACGTCTGGGGATGCAGATCCGTCATTCTCTAAAAAGTAAGTTCTCCAACTGTTACCAAGCTTGTCATCCTCCGACAACAGGGTGAGCCAAACCGGATTCAGGCGCCACGTACGGGGCGGTTTGTCTAATGGGATGGAGAGGCTAATGAAATATGGGCTATGGTCTGAAAGTAATCTGGGGGCAAATTCAGCTCCCAGTAATCTTGGGGCAAGGGTACTAGAAATTAATATAAAATCTATACGGGACATGGTGTTATGGGTAGTTGAGAAACAGGAGTAAGCTCGAGTGAGCGGGAATTTAAAACGCCAGGTGTCAGTGAGATTAAAGGAAGAGATAAGTCGGGAGAATCTAGTGTGGGTTGGAGCTGTAGTAGATAATGGCGAGGGCGACAGTTTGTCTAATGTAGGGTTCAACGTAGCGTTAAAATCCCCCAGCCACACCGCCTGAATCGAAGGATGACGAGTCATATATAGCAAGCCCTCTGTGACTATAGTAGAATTAAATGGTGGAGGTACATAGAATGCCATCAGTAGGAAAGGTTCACCATACAATTTAACCGAAAGAAAGACATAGCTCCCCTGTGGGTCAGACTGAACATCACACAGCTCAAAATGTACCGTCTTGGCAATCAAAACTGAGACTCCGCGGGCGTGGGACGAGTGGGATGAATGATATGCCCACCCAATCCATGGCCGGCGGAGTGCCATCTGGAGCCGACCCTCAACGTGTGTCTCCACTAACACCACAATGTCGGCTTGTTGTTTTTTGAGAAATGAGAAAACTGCAGATCTCTTTACCTTGTCCCCAAGCCCACGCACATTCCAAGTGAGCAGTTTTATCGATGCCATAGTTCAAACATTAAAACATATCGTGGGACAGTAGCATTACATGAATACAAGGTTTGCCATCTATGCAGTATCAATGTTAGCATGCACTTCGTTGTATTGCAGTCCATCAAGAAAAAACAAACCTCCCCCCTCCCCACCCTGCATCTTCCCCAACTGATGCGGGTATGTTCCCAAAACCAAAAGAAAGTAACAACCGGTAGCAGATAAAACCAAAATATCTTGCTGTTACGTAAAAGATCTGCAGCGATCGCCTCACATGGGAGGTGTGGAAGATTCAATGCCTGCAAATAAAGAGCAACAGGCTCTTCTTGTACTGTGAACCAGAAGTACAGTGCGGGGTCGGTGGTATAGAAAGTTCTGCAGTCACATAATAAAGAGATGCGTGTTCCGGTTGCTGGGGGGCGAAAATTCGCTGTGTTAGGCATGTGGAGTGTAGGACTGATTGTGCTCCGCAATTACAGTCTCCAGGGTAGTTACATGGATCAACCAGTCAGTGGGGGCCCTGAGTATGGGAGACCCCCTATGCAGGTTACAATTGAAAGAGGATTATAGCAGGGGAAGGCAAAAGGGGGTCCCAGGGGTAAGGAGCAATAGGGTATGCGCCGCGGGCAGTAAAGGGGAGACAAAAAAAGGGGGGTAACATACCAGGATTTGCAGACTCCCGCTGCGGCGTATAATGTGCTGGTGATGATGACAGGCAATCAATAGTGCTGATGAACATGCTCGGTCAGGTCACTCCGCCGCCCCTCTGGCGGGCCCCGGACGCTCCAACCAGGCAATGACTTCCTGAGGATCCTCAAAGAAGAACACACGGCCGTCCCTTTCGACTCTAAGACGAGCTGGAAATAGCATAGAGTATTTAAGATGTTGTATCCGGAGCCTCCTCTTCGCCTCCATGAAGCCTTGGCGGCGGCGCTGCACCTCGGCAGAAAAGTCGGGGAAGATAGCGATCTTGGAGTTTCCAAGGTGGATGTTACCTTTTTCCCTGGCCATGCGCAGCGCCGCATCTCTATCTTTGTAATTCAAGAATTTTGCTATAAACGTGCGGGGGGGAGCCCCCTGAGGAGGAGATCTGGCAGGCATACGATGAGCCCTCTCCACCGCCAGGGTGGGGGAGAAGGCCTCGCGGCCATAGGTGTCAACAAGGAGTTTCTCCAAGAAGGTGGTAGGATCTTTGCCCTCAGCTCCCTCGGGGAGCCCGATGAAACGGAGGTTGCACCTCCGGAGCCTATTTTCCATATCATCTTGCTTGCTTAGAATCTGATTTGGAGCTGCATTCGATCGGAGCTGACTTGGAGCGGCGTAACGGTGTCCTCCACCTCTCCGATGCGGGTTTCGGCAGTCGTGACACGCTCATGAAGTTTCTGGAAGTCTTGTTGCATGAGTGAAAGGTCCACCTTGACCCCCTCTATTTGCGCCGTCAGGGACGCCTGGCAGTATGTGATCGCCTCGAGCAGTTTAGCTGTGTCGCCTCCCGTAGCGTCCTGCTCACCGCCTACGGCACCGCCATCTCTTTCCTCCTCCTGGCGGCGGTACTGGTCCTATTTCGCCAGGGTGGCCTTTGGCGTTTTTGGCGGAGTCATGGCAGGTATCCGCTGTGTTCCCTTCCCCCTCCAAAGCAGGCAGCTCAGTCTATACCAAATGGTAGGGAGCTGTAGGGCTGGTGGGCCGGGAAGAGTCACTAGTCAGCAGGCCGGGTGAAGCAAGATGGCCGCCGACCAGCACTAGGCCGAAGCCGGGGCCTTTCCTGAACGCGGCGGCCGCGCAGTCAGAGGCTGATGTATCCGCCTCTGTGGGTGTGAGGGGTCCTCAGGGGGACTCGGTGGGCCCCTGCAGGCTGTTATCTGAGAGCAGAAGGGCCAGGAAGCAGCACAGGCGGCAGGTCGGGTGGAGCAAGATGGCTGCCGACTTCCAGGGCTAGGCCGAAGCCGGGGGCTTTCCTAAATGCGGCACCCGCGATCGGGATCGCGGCCCTGCGGAGGCCGCCGTACGAGCGGAGGATGGTGGATTTGCGGCCACGGATGTTCAGGGTCCCCAGGGGGTCCCGCTGGGCTGGTACAGGATGACACTGAAGATCAGGATGGGCTGTACAGGAGTATTGGACAGAGCTCAAATCATGCACGTCCTACTCCATGCTATGTCAGGCCACGCCCCAGATCCCAAACATTTAAGTGATTCGAATGGCTCACTTTTTTATTTTGTAAAAGTTGACAAACATGTCACACTTACAATTGCTTTGCACAGAGCAGCCCCGATCCTCCTCTTGTTGGGTTCCCGCTGGTGCTCCTGGCTCCTCCCCCTCCCGCTGAGTTGCCCCATAGCAAGCTGCTTGCTCTCAGGGTACTCATGCGGGCTCGCTGCTTAGGCCCCATGCACACGAGACGCTGTTATTTGCTGTTAAACGCGCGTTCAGAGGCAGTTGGACGCTTTTTTCAACTGCCCCTGAACCCATTCAATGTTATCCAATGTGTCCATGCACACAGTCTCGTTTTTTGGCGTTTACAAGCAGTTGCGTTTAACCTCGTTTTTCCAGAAGCAAAAAAATAGGTTCAGACGCAAACATTTTCCACATTTCAGCCGCTAAACGCGGTACTGGCGTTTTGCCGCGTTTGCGTTTTTATAAGCGTTTTTAAAGGTGACCTATTTTTTTACATTAGAAATCTCAAAAATGATAAAAAAACATTAAAAAATAAAATAAAAAACTAATTGCTTGCTTTGCACTGTAGGCAATCCACAACTTATGGCAGGTGACGTAGCAAGTGGACAATCCACAACTTGTCACAGGTGATGTTGCCAGGTGACGTGGCAGGTGGAAATCTACAAATTGTGCCAGGTGACGTGGCAAGTGGACAATCCACAACTTGTGGCCAGGTGATGTGGCAGGTGGACAATCCACAACTTGTGGCCAGGTGATGTGGCAAGTGGACAATCCACAACTTGTGGCAGGTGACGTGGCCAGGTGACAATCCACAACTTGTGGCCAGGTGACAATCCACAACTTGTGGCCAGGTGACAATCCACAACTTGTGGCCAGGTGACAATCCACAACTTGTGGCCAGGTGACAATCCACAACTTGTGGCAGGTGACAATCCACAACTTGTGGCAGGTGACAATCCACAACTTGTGGCAGGTGACGATCCACAACTTGTGGCAGGTGACGATGCACAGCTTGTGGCCAGGTGACGATGCACAGCTTGTGGCCAGGTGACGATGCACAGCTTGTGGCCAGGTGACGATGCACAGCTTGTGGCCAGGTGACGATGCACAGCTTGTGGCCAGGTGACGATGCACAGCTTGTGGCCAGGTGACGATGCACAGCTTGTGGCCAGGTGACGATGCACAGCTTGTGGCCAGGTGACGATGCACAGCTTGTGGCCAGGTGACGATGCACAGCTTGTGGCCAGGTGACGATGCCAGTTTTAGCCTTTAAAAACGTGTGTTCAGCAGAGTTTGCACTGGCGTCTTGTGTGCATGGGGCCTAAGCCAGCTCTGTGTGCCCTTAAGACAAGGAAGTCAAGCCACACCACCTCCCGGGCAATAAAGTGGTATTTAAAGCTTGTTTTAATAACAAACATGTTATACATATCTGCCCTGTGCATTTTTTTTTTTTTTTGCACAGAGCAGCTCCGATTCTTTTCTTTTCGGGTCCCCCCACTGGTGCTCCTGGCTCCTCCCCCTCGAGCAGTGCCATTAGAGACAGCCACTTGCCCTGGGGGAACCGCTGTGTTCTCACTCCCGATGCCACTGCTCTGTGTGTTCATAAGACATGCAGAGCCATGGCTCGGTCCCACCCTCCCTGGGTACTCGCCAGCCTAGGTATCCAGCTCTGTTGTCATTCGGGCCGATTCTTCACCTGCCTTCGGGTCCCCGGTGCTGCCATCTTGCCTGTGCTTAGTCGGCTATGACTTTCTACTGGCTCACAGATGTCTCCCCTCTGTGCATGGTTGAATTGCGTTGCACTTTTCTGAATGAGCCTGGACTCTAAAATGTAATAGGCAGTGTTTACCTTTTTTGTGATCGATGTGATTGGCCATCACAGATATCATAAGGCACGGAGCCACTCTGGTTGGCTCTGTGCATTTTGCCTGTAATCTGCTCTGTTTGATGACAGGATCACAAGCTTTCACAGGTTACATTGGCCTCTCATGCATGTGTTTTTTTTTTTTTGTTTGTTTTTTTTTTTACAGCCCCATTTATAAATGGCAGTTTTAACTACCCGTTTTTTATTTTATTTTTTTATTTTGTTCTGGGCTGAAGTTGGACTTTAAATTATTTATAGCCAATCGCTTGGAAGCTGTAGAAAGTGTTTGCATGCCTGTCAACAGTGTGGCTTACATTTGTTTGTATTATAGACAGGTCTATCAGTATTGTTTTTTTATATTTAATGAGATCTGTTTTGTTGCAGAGTGGCAACTATTTATTTTGGAACCATTTTGAATGATAACCAGATAAATTGCTGAGAAGGAAGTCATGGTGAAATACCCTCACCGAACGGGTGCCGTACACTGGAAAACAAAACGCATTGATCACAAAGCTTAATTGTAACGTTGACGTGACCTTGCAACATCATTGTTGTCAGTGTTGGACTATTCTTGTTACTTTACCCCCAAGCTGTTTTATTAATTCCTGCGCTTAATTTTTCCATGTGTGACTATATTAGGAAGTTTTTATTATCAGTAACAATTAAAAGGCTCCTTTTTTTTTTTTTTAAGGAGCAGTATTGCTTTACTGTGGCTACATTCTTGGCTCTGTTTTCTTACAAATGCACATTACGGTACATTTATTTTGGGATGTCGGTAAATGAGGTTGGCGGAGCCAGCTGCACAAACTCGTGGTGTTTGAATAAACTACACATCTAAACACACAAGTATTTGTGCCCTAGACCAGCTTAGAAATACTTCTACCTTCAAAGCATGGTTTGGTACCAAACAGCAGGTACCTCAGGCTCTTGTATGGAACTGTAAGTACTCTTTGGGTGTGGTGAATATTTGGGGCTATGCACACTGAAGTTATTACACCTCAGGCATCTCAACAAGGTCATAGTTGGTCATCTGTGGCTCTAAGGATTGCTGGACAGCTTGGGGGGGGCATGCACCTAGAATGACTTCAACTTGAGGGAGTTGACATTTCCCACACTCAACCAAGTACAATGTAAACTTTCAGAATGCCTTAGATCTCCACTTCATGCTTTATACAAAGCTAAGGAATCTGAGGAATCCTGAAAGTGTGTGATATGGGCTGATGATTCAGAGGTTGTGAGCGTTTTAAGTGAAATCACATCAATCCAAACTGTATTTAAGGTCAAAGCAGCACACTTTTTATTCAAAAGGAAAACAAAGTTCACAAACTAGTTGCTTATGCAGGGGTCCTTCTCCAACGACCATAATGGTAACCCACCTGGCTGCACTTTAGCAGCACCCCTGCTTTTATTGCTGGTCTCCCAGACCATGGCTTCTTACACACCTCAAATCCTCAGACTTCCTCCAGTCCCCCTGGACTCGCTAGTCACCTCTGCTTTCCCAGTTACTCCTTACCCATTCTGTTCTGACTGGCGCCCCCACCCCCACCATAGGGTCTCATCTCCTGAGTAGGTCACCCCACCTGCATGGAGCACACGCCACTATCTTCACACAGAGACCCCATCTCCAAATGGCAGCAACTGCCCTGGACCCTCATTAGACCTGGCTTAAAACTACACTGTGCACTCCCAAACGCTGCAGGTGTCTCGCCAAAGCCCGGAGACATTAGTTAAGGTTTTGTTCCACCAAAGACACTTTAAAACCTTCAAACTCCAGGCCCCGATCCAAGATTATAAAACCCAGAGAGACTTCAAAGATTTGCTTTCTTCGCTCATGATGCATAAACTGGAGCCTTTCAAACTGTATCTTTGAGAATCCTGCGTCCTTTCCATATTCCTTACTTAAGCTCACGCCATGGCCAACCTTTACATAGTAAACAATGCCCCATTGTTATCAGTGGGAGGATTAGTGCCCTCTTGTTGGTGTCCGTGGGAGGATTAGTGCCCTATTGTTGGTGTCCGTGGGAGGATTAGTGCCCTATTGTTTCAGTGGGAGGATTAGTGCCCTATTGTTGTTGTCAGTGGGAGGATTAGTGCCCTATTATTGGTGTCCGTGGGAGGATAGTGCCCTATTATTGGTTTCAGTGGGAGGATTGGTGCCCTATTGTTGGTTTCAGTGGGAGGATTGGTGCCCTATTGTTGGTTTCAGTGGGAGGATTGGTGCCCTATTGTTGTCAGTGGGAGGATTAGTGCCCTATTGGTTTCAGTGGGAGGATTGGTGCCCTATTGTTGGTTTCAGTGGGAGGATTGGTGCCCTATTGTTGGTTTCAGTGGGAGGATTGGTGCCCTATTGTTGGTTTCAGTGGGAGGATTGGTGCCCTATTGGTTTCAGTGGGAGGATTGGTGCCCTATTGGTTTCAGTGGGAGGATTGGTGCCCTATTGGTTTCAGTGGGAGGATTGGTGCCCTATTGTTGGTTTCAGTGGGAGGATTGGTGCCCTATTATTGGTGTCAGTGGGAGGATTAGTGCCCTATTGTTGTCAGTGGGAGGATTAGTGCCCTATTGTTGTCAGTGGGAGGATTAGTGCCCTATTGTTGTCAGTGGGAGGATTAGTGCCCTATTGTCAGTGGGGGGATTAGTGCCCTATTGTTGGTTTTAGTGGGAGGATTAGTGCCCTATTGTTGGTTTCAGTGGGAGGATCAGTGCCCTATTGTTGTCAGTGGGAGGATTAGTGCCCTATTGTTGGTGTCAGTGGGAGGATCAGTGCCCTATTGTTGGTGTCAGTGGGAGGATCAGTGCCCTATTGTTGGTGTCAGTGGGAGGATCAGTGCCCTATTGTTGGTGTCAGTGGGAGGATTAGTGCCCTATTGTTGTCAGTGGGAGGATTAGTGCCCTATTGTTGTCAGTGGGAGGATTAGTGCCCTATTGTTGTCAGTGGGAGGATTAGTGCCCTATTGTTGTCAGTGGGAGGATTAGTGCCCTATTGTCAGTGGGGGGATTAGTGCCCTATTGTTGGTTTTAGTGGGAGGATTAGTGCCCTATTGTTGGTTTCACTGGGAGGATCAGTGCCCTATTGTTGTCAGTGGGAGGATTAGTGCCCTATTGTTGGTGTCAGTGGGAGGATTAGTGCCCTATTGTTGGTGTCAGTGGGAGGATCAGTGCCCTATTGTTGGTGTCAGTGGGAGGATTAGTGCCCTATTGTTGTCAGTGGGAGGATTAGTGCCCTATTGTTGTCAGTGGGAGGATTAGTGCCCTATTGTTGTCAGTGGGAGGATTAGTGCCCTATTGTTGTCAGTGGGAGGATTAGTGCCCTATTGTTGGTTTCAGTGGGAGGATTAGTGCCCTATTGTTGGTGTCAGTGGGAGGATTAGTGCCCTATTGTTGGTGTCAGTGGGAGGATTAGTGCCCTATTGTTGGTGTCAGTGGGAGGATTAGTGCCCTATTGTTGGTGTCAGTGGGAGGATTAGTGCCCTATTGTTGGTGTCAGTGGGAGGATTAGTGCCCTATTGTTGGTGTCAGTGGGAGGATTAGTGCCCTATTGTTGTCAGTGGGAGGATTAGTGCCCTATTGTGGTCAGTGGGAGGATTAGTGCCCTATTGTGGTCAGTGGGAGGATTAGTGCCCTATTGTGGTCAGTGGGAGGATTAGTGCCCTATTGTGGTCAGTGGGAGGATTAGTGCCCTATTGTTGTCAGTGGGAGGATTAGTGCCCTATTGTTGTCAGTGGGAGGATTAGTGCCCTATTGTCAGTGGGAGGATTAGTGCCCTATTGTCAGTGGGAGGATTAGTGCCCTATTGTCAGTGGGAGGATTAGTGCCCTATTGTTGACAGTGGGAGGATTAGTGCCCTATTGTTGACAGTGGGAGGATTGGTGCCCTATTGTTGTCAGTGGGAGGATTAGTGCCCTATTGTCAGTGGGAGGATCAGTGCCCTATTGTTGTCAGTGGGAGGATTAGTGCCCTATTGTTGGTGTCAGTGGGAGGATTAGTGCCCTATTGTTGGTGTCAGTGGGAGGATTAGTGCCCTATTGTTGGTGTCAGTGGGAGGATTAGTGCCCTATTGTTGGTGTCAGTGGGAGGATTAGTGCCCTATTGTTGGTGTCAGTGGAAGGATCAGTGCCCTATTGGTGTCAGTGGGAGGATTAGTGCCCTATTGGTGTCAGTGGGAGGATTAGTGCCCTATTGGTGTCAGTGGGAGGATTAGTGCCCTATTGTTGTCAGTGGGAGGATTAGTGCCCTATTGTCAGTGGGAGGATTGGTGCCCTATTGTTGACAGTGGGAGGATTGGTGCCCTATTGTTGTCAGTGGGAGGATTGGTGCCCTATTGTTGGTGTCAGTGGGAGGATTGGTGCCCTATTGTTGGTGTCAGTGGGAGGATTAGTGCCCTATTGTTGTCAGTGGGAGGATTAGTGCCCTATTGTTGTCAGTGGGAGGATTAGTGCCCTATTGTTGTCAGTGGGAGGATTAGTGCCCTATTGTTGTCAGTGGGAGGATTAGTGCCCTATTGTTGTCAGTGGGAGGATTAGTGCCCTATTGTTGTCAGTGGGAGGATTAGTGCCCTATTGTTGTCAGTGGGAGGATTAGTGCCCTATTGTTGTCAGTGGGAGGATTAGTGCCCTATTGTTGTCAGTGGGAGGATTAGTGCCCTATTGTTGTCAGTGGGAGGATTAGTGCCCTATTGTTGTCAGTGGGAGGATTAGTGCCCTATTGTTGTCAGTGGGAGGATTAGTGCCCTATTGTTGTCAGTGGGAGGATTAGTGCCCTATTGTTGTCAGTGGGAGGATTAGTGCCCTATTGTTGTCAGTGGGAGGATTAGTGCCCTATTGTCAGTGGGAGGATTAGTGCCCTATTGTTGGTTTCAGTGGGAGGATTAGTGCCCTATTGTTGGTTTCAGTGGGAGGATTAGTGCCCTATTATTGGTGTCAGTGGGAGGATTAGTGCCCCAATGTTGGTATTGATGGGAGGAATAGTGGCCCATCATTGGTATCAGTGGGAGGAATAGTGGCCCGGTATTGGTGGCTGGAATAGTCCCCTAAGGGCTGAATAAAGGCCAACAAAGGGCCACATTCAGCACACTCACCGCAGTTTGCAGACCACTGTGGTACACTGTACTTTAGATGTGTTTTTTTTAGCTCTAGTGGATCTGTTTTGGCATGTTGTTTAGAATGAGTTTCAACACGCTGTGCCTCTCCACCTGTCTCCTCACCAGACGATGATTCAGCATCATCCTCTGCAGGGAGCTGAAATGCTAGCTTGGCAGGTACCATTCTAGAAACCTGTGTGTGTCACAAGACTTGCTGCTCGTAGCCTTTATAAATCATTTAGAACATGGAACAATAAAATAGTGGGTATAGAAAAGAATCACCCCCTTTAACCACTTAAGCCCCGGACCATTTCGGGCCATTAGGACCAAGCCTGTTTTTGGGATTCGGCACTGCGCTGCTTTAACTGTAAATTGTGCGGACATGCAATGTTGTACCCAAATGAAATTTGCGTCCTTTTCTTCCCACAAATAGAGCTTTCTTTTAATGGTATTTGATTGCCTCTGCGATTTTTATTTTTTGCGATATAAACAGAAAAAGACCGAAAATTTTGAAAAAAAAATGATATTTTCTACTTTGTTATAAGAAAAATCGAATAAACTCAATTTTAGTCATACATTTAGGCCAAAATGTATTCAGCCACATGTCTTTAGTAAAAAAAATGTCAATAAGCGTATATTTATTGGTTTGCGCAAAAGTTATAGCGTTTACAAACTAGGGTACATTTTCTGAAATTTACACAGCTTTAAATTTTTGACTGCCTATCTCATTTCTTGAGGTGCTAAAATGGCAGGGCCGTACAAAACCCCCCCAAATGACCCCATTTTGGAAAGTAGACACCCCAAGGAAATTGCTGAGAGGCATGTTGAGCCCATTGAATATTTTTTTTTTGTCCCAAGTGATTGAATAATGACAAAAAAAAAAAAAAAAAAAAATTACAAAAAGTTGTCACTAAATGATATATTGCTCACACATGCCATGGTTATATGTGGAATTGCACCCCAAAATACATTCTGCTGCTTCTCCTGAGTACGGGGATACCACATGTGTGGGACTTTTTAGGAGCCTAGCCACGTACGGGCCCCCGAAAACCAAGCACCGCCTTCAGGATTTCTAAGGGCGCAAATTTTTGATTTCACTCCTCACTACCTATCACAGTTTCGAAGGCCATAAAATGCCAAAATAGCACAAAACCCCCCCAAATGACCCCATTTTGGAAAGTAGACACCCCAAGCTATTTACTGAGAGGCATGTTCAGTCCATGGAATATTTTATATTTTGCCACAAGTTGCGGGAATATGACAAACTTTTTTTTTTTTGCACAAAGTTGTCACTAAATGATATATTGCTCACACATGCCATGGGCATATGTGAAATTACACCCCAAAATACATTCTGTTGCTTCTCCTGAGTACGGGGATACCACATGTGTGGGACTTTTTGGGAGCCTAGCCGCGTACGGGACCCCAAAAACCAAGCACCGCCTTCAAGGTTTCTAAGGGCATAAATTTTTGATTTCACTCCTCACTACCTATCACAGTTTTGAAGGCCATAAAATGCCAAGATGGCACAAAACCCCCCCAAATGACCCCATTTTGGAAAGTAGACACCCCAAGCTATTTGCTGAGAGGCATGTTGACCCCATTGAATATTTTTTTTTTTTGTCCCAAATGATTGAATAATGACAAAAAGAAAAAAAAAATGTACAAAAAGTTGTCACTAAATGATATATTGCTCACACATGCCATGGTTATATGTGGAATTGCACCCCAAAATACATTCTGCTGCTTTTCCTGAGTATGGGGATACCACATGTGTGGGACTTTTTGGGAGCCTAGCCGCGTACAGGGCCCCAAAAACCAAGCACTGCGAACGCTGCAGTTATGTGTGTTGTGTTTGGTAAGTGACAGTGATCGATCGATACTGCACTTGGGTGGGCTGGGCTGGGCGGAGGGGCTAAACGCAGGCGCTAGCAGGTATCTGGGCTGATCCCGCTAACACTGCGTTTTTGGGAACCCTAAACCGCTGGGGATGCTAGTATAGATCTGATCAGATACTATACCACTAAGGGGGGTGTATGCTTTGCGCGTGGGTGTTAGCGTTACTGTCACTAACCTAACACTGCCTGGGGCGACGCAGACCCTCTCTGGCGCTAAAACCTAATTGATCTCACCCGCCGGGCGATCAGGGGGGTTAAACCTTTATTGGGTTATATACGGCGGGTGCCCTGATGCTATAAAAAGCAAACTAATCAACCAGCGTCACCCGTAACATTTATATGGTGATCACTGGTGAAAGGGTTAACTAGGGGCAATCAGGGGGTTAAAACCTTTATTAGGTTAAATATGGGGGTACCTGACACTATATAAAAACCTGACGGGTAACCTAAATAACTAAATAACTTACTGGCTAACCAGTGACACCAGTGACGCTTATACGGCGATCACTAGTGAAAGGGTTAACTCTAGGGGCAATCAGGGGGTTAAAATAATATATGGGGGTACCCGACACTAATAAAAACCTGCGGCGAACCTAAAAAATAACTGCCGATCTAAAACACCAGCGACACGAATACAGCGATCGGAAAAACAATCGCTTAGTGACGCTGAAGTTAGGGGGTGAAAGGGTTACCTGGGGGGTGATCAAGGGGTTAAACCTTTATTAGGGGGGGGTTAGGGGGCTACCCTGGACCTAAAGGGGCCTAATCCTAACTGCCCTGCAACTTTTTACAATCACAGATGACACTAAATGCAGTGATCAGTAAAATAAATGATCACTGCAATCAGTGACACTGTGATTGGGGGCTTTGGGGTGACCTGGGGGGTGATCTGGGGGTGACTGGGGGGTGATTTGTGTGCCTATGTGTACCTACGTGTCAGTGGACTGTTGGTGCACTAACCTGCTTCTTCTCTGCTCGGCGCCGGGAACGAAAAGACCGCGGCGAGGGAGATGACATCACTTCCTCCAGCCTTGTTTACATCACATGGCGGAGGAAGCATTTTCATTGGCCGGGAGCGATCGCGAGGGGGGGGGGCGGAATCGAGCGGCCGCCCCCTCATGCCTGATCGCTCCCGAACACTTAACGGCCGCTCACTGCAGTGAAGGGGGGTCCGGATGGACCCCCAACTGCACAAAGGCGATCACGTAGATCTACGTGATTCTGCCTGTCCGTGCCATTCTGCCGACGTAAATCGGCGGTGGGCGGTCGTTAAGTGGTTAAAATGAGTTTGTAGCCTTGCAGCCTCAAATGAAGACTTGCAGGGTTTTTATTTTTATTTTTTTATTCCAGCTGTATTCCCTTAGTACATCGTATAACATCCCAGTGAAAGATGTAACCTTAACATGTCCAAAGAAAAATAAAAAAACAGAATCACGGAGTTGGAAAAGGTCACCCCCCCCCCCCCCCCTTATACCAGTGTTTTGTTAAACCACCTTTTGATTTTTTTCCAGCCTTTAGTCTGTTGGGGTTTGTCTCTACTAACTTTACACATCTAGACTTTGCAATATTTGCCCGCTCTTCTTTGCAGAACTGTTCAAGTTCAATTAATTGTGATGGTGACCATTTGTGGGATGCAGTCTTCAAGTCATTCCACAGATTTTCAATGGGGTTTAAGTCTGGGCTCTGACTAGGCCGTGCAGACATTCACTTTTTCTCTTTTAACCACTATGTGCTCATTGTTGCTGGGTGCTTTGGGTCATTGTCATGTTGGAAGATAAACCACCTTCCCATTGACAACTTTCTGGCAGAGGGCAGCAGATTTTCCTAAATAATTTGATGGTATTTAACCCTATCCATTTTTCCTTTTATCCTGACAAGTGCTCCAGTCCCTGCTGCAGAGAAATTACCCTCCATTACAGGATATTGCCACCCCCCGTTACAGGATATTGCCACCCCCCGTTACAGGATATTGCCACCCCCCGTTACAGGATATTGCCACCTCCATGCTTTACTGTAGGAATCGTGTTTTCTCTGAAGTCCATGAACTGACACAGCATCTTCAATCTTGACAAAGTGGGTTATGTTCCTGCTCATAGAAGAAGACTAGGCAGAATGTTAGATGTTTTAACATACATTCCATTACCAGAGCTGAACAGCCCGCCCAGGGGGCGGTCCCTCCAGACATAACACTCCTACCTGCAGCCTCAGTTTTTTCTGCCTAGCAGAGGAGAGGACGTGGCTCTCTTCGGAGCCAGTCTCTTGAAGAAATATTTTTATTCCTTTTTGAATTTTTATGATTTTATTTTTGAGAATTCTTCTATCAACAGTCGGCTGGGCAACAGGTTGGGTAGTTGCTATCCTTGTAGTCTTCCCAGTTCGACCATCGAGCGTGCTGATCCTCGCTCAGCGTGAGATCAGTCCACGACATACCCCCACGGCTCCAGGGGTGGCCGGTGAGCTTTTTGCTCCAGGGTCCACATATGTCTGAACAGTTTTGCTGTATCTTTCACAGTGGACTGGGCCGACAGCTACTTAGTACTGCACTGTGATAGGCCTGTCAGGAACACACCAGTGGATCCTAGCTGGACGGGTAAGTACTGTTTCCCTGCCTCAGCAGGTGAGTACATGCTGTGTGTTCCTATGGTGGGGGGGGGGTTTTCCCTGTCTCCCCCTTTTTTTTTACCTTGCTCTGGCGTGCGCTGACTGGGGGTGCCTGGGGGTCATTCTGTCCCGGTGGGGGTCTGCATTCTATGTGGGGATGCTTCTTATGTCAACCTGAGCCTTCTGTTTTTTCTTGCGCCACTGGGCGGCATGTTTTACTATGTTTTTTCTTTTATATTGAAAATTGCATTGGCGGCCATCTTACCGTGGCCACGCTGTGGCACACTTATTGCGGTGGCCATTTTCTTGAAGCCACGCGCTTTTTTTTGTGATACTTTGCCTCTTTCGCTGCCTAAGAACGGCGCGATTCTCCTCAGTCACTTCACTGTTCACTCGCGCTGAGAGCGGGACACAGGCAGCAGAACCGATCGGTCCTAGCCGGGTTGGTGAGTCCCCTGGGTAACCCCCCACAGTCAGTGCAGCCGGAGGGTGGACTTTTTTTCTCACATTTTGACAAAGTCTCAGAGGGTGCTGTGGTATCATGGAGTCAGTGTCACCTGCTTCCCCATTCACGTCAGAGGCAACTGGCAGTGCTTCTGCACCTGCGGTCCCTGTGGACCAGTTGTCGGCAGTCCTGGAATCATTTGTTGCCAGGATGGAAGCGGCGTGCAAGCGCAAGGGAGCTTTAAAGCTCCCTCTCCCCACACCATCTCCAGGGGAGTGCTCCGATTCTGATATGGGCCTTGCTGCGGCACAGGACCCTAGCTCTGAATTTTTGGATATTTTTGACCAGGACATTCCTTGTGAGGAAGACTCCTTATCTGGGTCAGTACATGACAGGAAGCTTGTTGGTGAACTCATTGATGCTGTGAGGGACACTCTCAAGCTGGAGGCTGCGGCTGAAGAACCTCTGGTGGAGGCAGTCTCCTTTTGGTTCATTTTAAAGTTAATCCTTCTAAGAAGGTTTTTCCCTATACACCTTTCTTTGACAGATTCATAGACCAGGTTTGGGACAAACCGCAGAAGTCCTTTTGCGGTCTCGCAGCGTTTGGCGGTTAGGTACCCCTTTGAGAGCCTGATTAAAAAATTGGCCTCTCCTCCGGTGGTCAACCCCCCGGATTGAATAAAGCCACAGCTCTCCCGGTTGAGGGGACCCCTGCCTTTTAAGGACCCTACTGATAGGAGGTTGGAAGTGGTGAGCAGAGCCATGTTCACCATGCTGGGATCCGCGCTACGTCCTCTTGTAGCGGCGACCCTGGTGTCTCAGACACTCACGGATTAGGCAAAGATTCTGCACCAGACTGTGCAGGAGCATAATCTTCCTCCGGATTGCATTGCACTGGCCGGTGTATGTGTGCGATGCCACTATGGACGTTGCCCCCCCCCCCTAATCTCTAGGGCCTCAGTGTCTGCGGTGGTTTTGCGTCGCCTGATCTGGCTAACATGCTGGTCTGCTGACCTGGCCTCTAAGAAGCTCCTGATGGATTTGCCTTTCAAGGGCGGAAGGCTATTTGGTGCTTCCCTGGATGACATTATTAAAAATGTCATGGGCGGTAAGAGCACCCTTCTTCCTCAGCCTACTAAGGCAAAGGAGCCGCGCCATAAGCCGGGTCCTTCCTTTCCCACTCGGAGGTTTTTTCGTCAGTCAGATTCCATGGGAAAATTCTCCTGCACTGACAAGAGTGCAGCTGGAGGACAAGCGTCCCTGGGTGCGTAAACCGAACAAGCCGGCAAGCAAGCCCGCCACCGCATGAAGTCTTGCCCCCGCCCGACTCTGGGGTGGGGGGACGACTTTGCAGGTTCACGGACCGGTGGACCTCCCGGATCTCCGACCGGTGGGTATGCGAGGTGGTCACCTCGAGGTACAGAATAAGTTCCTTTCCTGGCCACCAGACAGATTCTTTCCCTCAAATCTCTCTCTCTCCTTCCGGCGCGTCGGGCTGCCCTATTAGGGGCGATGCAGGACTTGCTGAGGTACGGAGTAATTGTGCCGGTACCGGCAAAGGAGAGGTTTCGGGGATTTTATTCAAATCTGTTTGTGGTCCCAAAGAAGCCGTCCAATTCTGGACCTCAAGGCCCTAAATGCCTTTGTGAAGGTTCGGAAATTCCGCATGGAATCCATTCGCTCGTGATTGCTGCGCTCCACCCGGGGGGATTTTCTGGCATCCTTGAACATCAAGGACACCTACTTGCATGTCCCAATCTGCGCGGGTCACCAGAAGTTTCTGCGCTTCGCGATAGGCGAAGACCACTATCAGTTTGTGGCTCTTCATTTCGGTTAGGCGTCAGCACCGCGGGTTTTCACCAAGGTGCTTTCCCCGATTCTAGCTTTGCTCAGACAGCGAGGTATTGCTATCGTGGGCTATCTAGAAGATCTTCTGAGAGCAGACTCTGGCTCAGAATTAGAGGAAAATGTGGTGATAGCCAGTCAGGCCCTCTGAGAATTCGGCTGGCTGCTGAACATTCAGAAGTCGGTCCTGGTTCCGACTCAGCGTCTGGAGTACCTAGGATTGATCCTGGACTCCTCGGAGGCGAGGGTATTTCTACCCTTAGAAGAATTAGACTCTTCAATCTGCGGTACGGGTGCTGACGTCCCGCAAATGGTCGTCACTCTGTTTTTGCATGAGGGTCCTGGGACTCATGGTGGCTTCCTTCGAGGCGGTGCCGTATGCCCAATTCCACACTCGAGTCTTATAAAAGGAGATCCTATCTTGCTGGAACAAGTCTCCATTATCACTGGATTGTCAGATCCAGGTGAGTCACCTGCTTAGGGCATCCCTGACGTGGTGGCTAAGATCCCCGGCCCTTCGGTCAGGAAAGTCGTTCCTTCCTGTCCAGTGGACTGTAATCATGACGAACGCCAGTCTTTCGGGCTGGGGCGGAGTCTGGGGAGTTCTGTCAGATCAAGGGCTCTGGACTCCGGACGAGTCCCGTCTGCCGATCAATGTCCTGGAACTTCGGGCAATCAGACTGTGCCTCTCCTCGTGGTCAAGGAGACTGCAGGGATGCTCAGTCAGGATCTAGTCGGACAACGCCACGGCGGTGGCTTATGTCAACCATCAGGGGGAACTCTGAGCTCAGCTGCGGCGTCCGAGGTCGCTCACATCCTAAGGTGGGCGGAAAGAAGCGTGCCAGTTCTGTCGGCCATTTACATTCCAGGAGTAGACAACTGGCAGGCGGGCTATCTGAGCCGCCAGATGTTGGACCAGGGGGAATGGTCCTTGCATCCGGAGGTGTTTCACCTCCTTTGCCGGAGGTGGGGCGCGCCGGATGTGGACCTATTGGCCTCTCGACTCAATCGCAAGGTGTCGATTCGTGGCCAGGTCCAGGGATCCCTGGGCAGACGCGTATGACGCGTTGGTGGCCTCGTGGGGTCGGTTTCGGGGTTGATTTATGCCTATCCTCCACTGAAGTTGCTCGCCTTCTTCGCAGGGTGGAGGCCGAGGTGATTCCGGTGTTCCTCATCGCTCCAGATTGTCCTCGGCGTCCTTGGTACGCCGATCTTGTGCGCCTAGTGGCGGACGTTCCATGATGGCTGCCTGTGCAGGAGGACCTTCTGTCTCAAGGTCCCATACTTCATCCTGCTTTACAGTCGCTGGCTTTAACGGCATTGCTATTGAAAGCCAGGTGCTGAAGAACCGTTCTCTCAGATTCGGTCATCTCGACCATGCTGAGGGCACGGAAATCTTCCTCCAGGAAGATATACCACCGTACCTGGAGAGCCTACATCGCTATGTGCGAGGAGCTGGATTGGCGTCCATGGACGTATTCCGTTCCCAGGATCCTGTTGTTCTTACAGCGCGCTCTGGACAAAAAGCTTGCTTTAGGCACCATTGAGGGTCAGATTTCGGCTTTAGATATTCTCTTTCAGCGGCCGATTGCGGGCCATTATTTGATTTAGTATCTTCGTCCGGGGGGTCCGCCATGTGCTCCCCCCTTTTTAAACCACCTCTTCCTCCTTGGGATTTGAATTTGGTGCCCTCGGTTCTTCAGGAACCTCCTTTTGAGAACATGAGAGGAATCTCTCTGAACTTTGTCTCAGAAGGTGGCTTTCCTAGTAGCCATTCTGTCAGAAGGGTTTCTGAATTGGCGGCCTTGTCTTGCAAACCGCCAAACTTGGTCCTCCATAACGATAAGGCGGTGCTACGCCCGCAGCCTTCTTTTCTCCCGAAAGTGGTCTCGGCCTTCCACCTTAATGAGGACATCTTACTTCCGTCTTTATGTCCTCGTCCTTCGCATCCCACAGAGTTTGCGCTCCACACATTGGACGTGGTACGTGCCTTGCCGGGTGTACTTGTCTGCTACTGCTTCGATTCGGAAGTCAGACTCGCTGTTTGGCACTGGTTTGGACCAGACGCTATCGGTTTCGTCTGCCACAATTTCCCGGTGGTTAAGGCAGACTGTCATACAGGCCTATGCCCTTAAGGGGCGGGCGCCTCCCTTTCCGGTTATGGCGCATTCAACCAGGGCAATTGGTGCTTCCTGGGCTTTCTGACATCAAGCGTCTGTTGCACAAGTGTGCAAGGCGGCGACCTGGTAGTCCGCACATACCTTTTAAAAGTTTTATAAGGTTGATGTGGCTGCATCTTCTGATGCTTCCTTCGTCCGCAAGGTTTTGCAGGCAGCTGTTTAAAATTGCAACTCCTCTGTTGAGGAGCTCTGCTTGTTTGGGGTGTAGTTTGGTTTTTCCTTGATACTACTGTTCCCACCCCTCGTTCTTTGACACTGCTTTGGGACGTCCCACTTTGTCAAGATTGAAGATGCTGTGTCCGTCCGTGGACGGTAAGAGAAAATAGGATTTTTTTTGTACTCACCGTAAAATCATTTTCTCTGACGTCCATGGACTGTCACAGCACCCACCCCTCCTCTTTTGTGTTTGTACTGCTTTAATACGAACTGAGGCTGCTGGCTGCAGGTAGGAGGGTTATGTCCGGGGGGACTGCCCCCTGGGCGGGGCTGTTCAGCTCTGGTAATGGAATGTATGTTAATGGTTTTAACATTCTGCCTAGTCTTCTCCTATCAGCAGGAACATAACCCACTTCGTCAAGATTGAAGATGCTGTGTCAGTCCATGGACGTCCGAGAAAAGGATTTTGCGGTGAGTACAAAAAAAATCCTATTTGGATGGTGAGCTGTATTGGTTTTCCGCCACACACATCGTTTGGTGTTGAGGCCAAATAGTTCAGTTTTAGTCTCGTCTCATCTGACCAGAACACCTTTTTCCATGTGGCCTCAGAATCTTCAAGGCACGTTTTTGGCAAAGCTCAGTCATGATTGCATGTGGCCTTTCTTGAGGTGTGTGTTTTTTATTTTTTTTGCATCCTCCCATACAAGCCACATTTGTGGAGAATTTGTGATCTTGTTGTCGCATGCACGAGATGACCACTCTGTCATAAATTCCTGCAACTTCTTCAGAGTTGCTGTAGACCTCTTGGTGGCCTCTGACCAGTTTCCTTCTGGCTCTTTCATCCAATGTGGTGCAAAGTCCTGATCCAGGGACCAAATACCTTCCTTCCACTTCTTAATAATAGACTTCATTGTGCTTCTAGGTTTTGATAAAAGCCTTTGAAATGTTTTTATGTATCCCTGACTTGTGCCTGTCCACAACTTTATCCTGGAGAGCCTGGTGACAGTGTCTTGCCACCCAGTTTTATGGATTGCTTCAGTTGCACTATCAGGGATTGAAATGCTCCAGGAAAGCTCTTTTCATGCTGAGCTAGTCAAAATGACCGCAGCTGATCACAGTTGAAAGTCAAATGGCTTTGTGTGAAATAAAGAAATTTTTAGGAGAGAGGGTGATCCTTTTTTTCAACTCGGTGATTCTGTTTTTTAATAAAAACAAAACAAAAACAATTCTGACATCTTGATGTTTTATCTTTCGCTTGGATGTTCTAAGTTGCACAGCTGGATAAAACAAAAACTGTCTTCATTTCAGGCTGCAAAGCAACAAAATGTGATTGTTTTAAAAATGGGGGGGGGGGGGGGGCGCGCTGCTCAAGCCACATAGTATTGCACATTTTTGGAAGATGCGTCGCAGTGCCACTAATTGTTAATGGCACCCCAATGCGTCTGTGAACCATCCGCCAAACCACATGTTGCCATGCATCTTTAGAAAATGGTCAGGGACTTATTTTCCACATAGGGCAGCCCATTGAAATAGATGGACTTCCCTACATGCGATGCATGGGGAACACGCGCTCCGTCATAACACAAACTGAGCCTTACAAAGGTGTATTTAGCTGCTTGTGTGGAATTCCACTTTAATTTTTAATTTTTTTACTTGCAGTTCATTGAAACATTTCAAAGACTTTGGAAAATAACTGTCCACATTTGCATACCGGGATTTTTTTTCTTTGTTAATCCTCGGTTTAATTTTATATGCTTACCATGTACCATTCGGGCAGTGCTTCCATCAGATATTTATCTGGACTACATAGCTTTTAATTAAATTTCCACAAAAATAATACTACTCTGCAGTACTCAATAAAGCATCTAAATGCGAGTTCCCTAAAGGCTCACATTAATAAATTATAGCTTAATAAGTATGTTCGACTCATGCATACAGGGCTGAAATGTGTCTGACTCTAGTGGTAATAAAGGTTATTCATTAGCTGGGCTTCTTTTTTATAGCCATTCCTCGTTCAGTAGATGAGAAAGATTTTATGATAATGTTCCCTGGTTGAGGGGAGCTCAGATGGGTGCAAATTCCAGAATTCATTTTTATTGCCAGCCTAGGGGTTTGTATGAGACTCAAATGTCGCTCTAAAACCAGTCACCTTCCTTCATTAGCACAATAATAAGGAGCTGGTTTATGGGCCATTAGCATTATTATAGTTTACTAATTGAATTTATTTGACTTCCGATAGCCAGAGTTGCTGTATCAGCTGATGAATGTGTCCTAATGTTTTTTTTATTTACTTTCTTGGCAATATGGGGTTAAATTTGGTATGGTTCTTCAGGAGTGTATATGTATGTGTGTATGTATGTGTGTATATATATGTGTGTGTATATACAGTGGGTACGGAAAGTATTCAGACCCCCTTAAATGCAGCCATTTGCTAAAATCATTTAAGTTCATTTTTTTTCCTCAATGTACACACAGCACCCCATATTGGCAGAAAAACACAGAATTGTTGACATTTTTGCAGATTTATTAAAAGAGAACTGAGATATCACATGGTCCTAAGTATTCAGACCCTTTGCTGTGACGCTCATATATTTTACTCAAGTGCTGTCCATTTCTTCTGATCATCCTTGAGATGGTTCTACACCTTTGAGTCCAGCTGTGTTTGATTATACTGATTGGACTTGATTAGGAAAGCCACACACTTGTCAATATAAGACCTTACAGCTCACAGTGCATGTCGGAGCAAATGAGAATCATGAGGTCAAAGGAACTGCCTGAAGAGCTCAGAGACAGAATTGTGGCAAGGCACAGATCTGGAAAAGGTTACCAAAAAAATTCTGCTGCACTTAAGGTTCCTAAGAGCACAGTGGCCTCCATAATCCTTAAATGGAACCTGTTTGGGATGACCAGAACCCTTCCTAGAGCTGGCTGTCCGGCCAAACTGAGCTATCGGGGGAGAAGAGCCTTGGTGAGAGAGGTAAAGAAGAACCCAAAGATCACTGTGGCTGAGCTCCAGAGATGCAGTCGGGAGATGGGAGAAAGTCGACCATCCCTGCAGCCCTCCACCAGTCAGGGGTTTATGGCAGAGTGGCCCGACAGAAGCCTCTCCTCAGTGCAAGACACATGAAACCCCTAATGGAGTTTGCTAATAAACACCCAAAGGACTCCAAGATGGTGAGAAATAAAAATAAAATTCTCTGGTCTGATGAGACCAAGATAGAACTTTTTGGCCTTCATTCTAAGCGGTATGTGTGGAGAAAACAAGGCACTGCTCATCCCCTGTCCAATACAGTCCCAACAGTGAAGCATGGTGGTGGCAGCATCATGCTGTGGGGGTGTTTTATCAGCTGCAGGGACAGGACGACTTGTTACAATCGAGGGAAAGATGAATGTGGCCAAGTACAGGGATATCCTGGAGGAAAACCTTCTCCAGAGTGCTCAGGACCTCAGACTGGGCCGAAGGTTTACCTTCCAACAAGACAATGACCCTAAGCACACAGCTAAAATAACGAAAGAAGTGGCATCACAACAACTCCGTGACTGTTCTTGAATGGCCCAGCCAGAGCCCCGACTTAAACCCAATTGAGCATCTCTGGAGAGACCTAAAAATGGCCGTCCACCAACGTTTACCATCCAACCTGACAAAACTGGAGAGGATCTGCAAGGAGGAATGGCAGAGGATGCCCAAATCCAGGTGTGAAAAACGTGTCGCATCTTTCCCAAAAAGACTCATCAAAGGGGTGCAAATACTAAATACTGAGCAAAGGGTCTGAATACTTAGGACCATGTGATATTACAGTTTTTCTTTTTTTAATAAATCTGCTAAAATTTCAACAATTCTGTTTTTTTCTGTCAATATGGGGTGCTGTGTGTACATTAACGAGGAAAAATAACTTAAATGATTTTAGCAAATGGCTGCAATATAACAAAGAGTGAAAAATTTAAGGGGGTCTGAATACTTTACGTACCCACTGTAAAAATATAATATGCGTGGCATTGCCACGCACAGTATCTCACAAAAGAGTACACCCCTCACATTTTTGTAAATATTTTATTCTATCTTTTCATGTGACAACACTGGCGAAATGTCACTTTGCTACAATGTAAAGTAGTGAGTGCCGCTGGCAACAAAAGTGAGTACACCTCTAAGTGAAAATGCCCAAATTGGGCCCAAAGTGTCAATATTTTGTGTGGCCACCATTATTTTCCAACACTGCCTTAACCCTCTTGGGCATGGAGGTCACCAGAGCTTCACAGGTTGCCACTGGAGTCCTCTTCCCCTCCTCCATGAAGACATCACAGAGCTGGTGGATATTAGAGACCTTGCACTCCTCCACCTTCCCTTTTGAGGATGTCCCACAGATGATCAATAGGGTTTAGGTCTGGAGACATGCTTGGCCAGTCCATCACCTTTACCCTCAGCTTCTTTAGCAAGTCAGTGGTCGTCTTGGATGTGTGTTTGGGGTCATTGTCATGTTGCCCAGTCTCCGAAGGGAGGGGATCATGCTCTGCTTCAGTATGTCACAGTACATATTGGCATTCATGGTTCCCTCTAGGGCTGCAACTAACGATTATTTTCATAATCGATTAGTTGGCCGATTATTGTTTCGATTAATCGGTTAATAACCGTAAAAAAAAAAAGGTAATTTTGCTGCGATTTGCATTTTTACATTTTGTTTTTAGCCAATTTGTTGTTGGGCAGACTAAAAAACACAAGTTGCTGCAAAAACACATTATTACATGCTTTTCTGCAGCTTCTCTATTGAAGTATATTGAACCAAAAAAACAAAATGGCACCGTTTTTGCGTTAAAAAAAAAAGTCCTTGCCCTTTCCAAATACGCAGCAGCTGAAAAAATCATGGATGTGAACATGTCCCATAGGAAACCATGTAAATGAACTGTAGTGTGTTTCTGCCAAAAGCACCAAAAACACAGAGGTGTGACCCGGGCCTGAGATGTTTAGTAACATAATGGTGTTAAAAAAACTAAAATTGGTACAAAGAGATCAAATAATCGCTGTAAGGGGTTCATTTTTTATTGTGGGACAGTGAAAGTAATATTTACAGTAGCGATTTGCTCTTTTTGTACTGTAAAGGGCTCATTTTTAGTTTTTTTTTAACCCCATTATTTTACTGGCCGATTAATTGATTATGAAAATAGTAATCGATTAATCGACAACTAATCGATCATGAAATTAATCGATTCGTTGTTTCAGCCCTAGTTCCCTCAATGAACTGTAGCTCCCCAGTGCCAGTGTTTTGTCGAGATGGTTCCCCTATCGGATAGGGTCCGGCCTCAACTGCGCAGCGCTTGCGCAGTTGGAGGCCACGGAAATCTCAGAGCCTAAACAGCTGTTCGTCAGCTGTAGATGGAGCATGCGCAATGAACATGGCGCTCGCTCTTGATGCTCGGGGCTGCTTATACACGCCGCTCTTCGCTCGCTCTATGCAGCAAGGGGCGCACTGGCCATCATGTGGCCTCTTATAACCATATCCGCCCCTTGCTGTATTGAGAAAAACATCCGCCCCTTGCTGTATTAAGAGAGCGGCGTGTATAACCAGCCCCGAGCATCGGGAGCGAGCGCCGTGTTCATTGCACATGCTCCGTCTACAGCTGACGAACAGCTGTTCAGCCTCGGAGATTTCCGTTGGCTCTAATTGCGCCTGCGCAGTCCAGGCCGGACCCTATCCGATAAAGGAATCCTCTCGTTAGAACACCGGCAGCACTCATGCAGCCCCAGACCATGACACTCCCACCACCATGCTTGACTGTAGGCAAGACACACTTGTCTTTGTACTCCTCACCTGGTTGCCGCCACACACGCTTGTCACCATCTGAACCAAATATGTTCATCTTGGTCTCATCAGACCACAGGACATGGTTCCAGTAATCCATGTAAATAGTTTGCTTGTCTTCAACAAACTGCTTGCAGGCTTTCTTGTGCATCTGTAGAAGAGGCTTCCTTCTGGGACGACAGCCATGCAGACCAATTTGATGCAGTGTTATTTTTGATCCTTTACAGTTGCTTTAAAGTATAAATAAAGGTAAACCTTTTTTTTAAACTTTGGACAGTGTGGAGAGGGATTACAACACCTCTTAGGTTTTTATTGCTGTCAGTGTCCCCGTTGGGGAGATTCACCCTCTCCATTTGTCCTGTTTACTGTTACCATTGAAAGTGAAATTAAAGCGGAAGTAATCCCATCGATTTAACAGTTTCAAAAAGCAGTTACATTCTCGGCATGCCTGGAATGCCAACGGTCACATTGGTTGTGCTCTCAACCAAATTGTCAAACCATCCAATGGCTGGTGTCATAACTGATCTCATGTGCAGCATCATGGTAGTTGAAGATTAAACAGAGGCCAAGATGCCAGCTTCCTTGCCTGAAAATGATAGGAGGGTTTACTTCCACTTTAAAAGAAATTCACAAATTTGGGGTTGTCACCAGAACAAGAATATAAGATATATCTTCCAATAGGGACACGGGTTCTGATGACCCTGGTGACCTGGAAGGATGGTGACCAGTGGTTGGCTTTCCTTTCACTTCCTGTTTTGGCTATGGGATAGGAAGTGAGGGGAAATCTTCCACAGTAGGACACAGATGGCAAAAGTGGGTATAACCCTCCCTAAGGCCCCTTTCACACGGACGGTCCGTTCAGGTCCGCCTGTCAGTTTTTTAGGCGGACCTGAACGGATGCTCGATGTAGCCCTATGAAGCCACGGATGTCAGCGGTGACATGTCCGCTGACATCCGACCCGCTCTGCCAAAGTGTGACGGAGGAAAACCCTATTTTTCCATCCGTCGGCGCCCTAAGGCACCTTTCACACTGAGGCGTTTTTACGGTAAAAACTGAGGCGTTTCGCGGTAAAAACAGCGCTGTAAAAATGCCTGAAATAATCCTGCCCCATCATTCTCAATGTGAAAGCCCTGAGGGCTTTCACACTGAGGCGTTTTGCTGGCTGCGCGTTGAAAAAAATCCTGCAAACAGCTTCTTTGGAGCGCATAAAATAGCGCTGTAAAAATGCCTATCCCCATTGAAATGAATGAGTACCGTGGTAAAAACGTGGTAAAAAACACCCAGAAGCTGTGGGAAGGTCGCATGACCGCAGTAGAGTGGAGGATTGTGGGATACCAAATAATCCTTTTTACCGCAAAAACGCGTTAAAAAAAATCATAATTTTTTTGCGTTTTTTCAACGCCTCAGTGTGAAAGGGGCCTTTATTCTATCCAAAATGAAAAAAAAAAATAGTTTTGCCCTTTTTAGTTCTACCTTTAAAGCAAGACTAAACTCAAACATCTTATTCTATCCCTCCCACTTAAGCAAATGCTAGAACATTTTATTAAATTTTTTTACTGTTTTTCTATTTGTGCTGCAAATCAGCGCTTCCGGGTCAGGCTCTGCTCCCGCCTTCCGGGATTGGTCCATAGAAGCTTTCCCAACAGGCAGTGGGATACTAAGCTGTGCATCTGCCCCTATACAGCTAGACGCTGTATTGCCCTTCTGCCAGACACTGGCGCCATTTGTGTGCATATGTGTTGCTGGTGTCTTTCAGCTCCCAAATGCCCAGAAAAGACCAGCGGCCCATCTTTCTCTGATTGAAATTTATGATGGAGTCTGATAAACATAAATGTGAAAAGGAACCAAGAGCTGCATATAAAATACACTGAGGCTCCCTGCCTCAGTGTTCATTGCTAATTCACTGATTCCAATTAAAGTCTACTGGACAGGGCCCGTGTGGCTAGAACCCAGACTCCCTGCAGTCTGTCAAACACTGGTAGCTATAGACATTGTGTTTTTTTTAAAAGGTTAAAAGAGGAAGACTTAAGTTTTTTTTTTATTTTTTTATTTATGGTAAGATGATGGTCCTTTTTTGGGAAGAAAAAAAAACTAAAAAAATTTGATGTCGCTGAAGTGTGTGCTTCTAAATTAAATGAATTATTTTAATAATTTTTTTTTAATTTTTATCTTTTCAGGATCGAAAACTAACCAAAGCAGAGCAGCAGCGATTTAAAGAAGAGGCAGAGATGTTAAAGGGGCTTCAACATCCCAACATTGTGCGGTTTTATGATTCCTGGGAGTCAACATTGAAGGGCAAGAAATGCATAGTCCTGGTGACAGAACTGATGACGTCTGGCACTTTAAAAACGTAACTATCCTTACCCATATTTCAGCAGTAGACTGCTTTTCTATTGCCCCATTGCACAGTGCTTGTCTGACAGGTCCTCCCATTTGGGGAATTTCACCATGATGATGATGATGCCCTTTCCACCTTTTCATTAATCAATATGTACAGGGAGAGGGATGAGACCTCTTTGATGAAGAAAGATGAAACGCTTGCCTGTATATTTACAGCTTCTATCCCATATGCCTTTTAACTTTGGTACTTGTAGGACTAATTAGGAAATAAAATGTGCAGCAAATTAAAATGACTAAACACGTTTTGATCACAAACAATTTTAGGCCTCATGTGCACTGGACACTAAAATAATGTTTAAAAAACGCCAGTATCTTTTGAAGTGAGTTTTTCAACGTTTTTGCAATAGTGTTTTTTTTTTTTTTTTTTTCAATGGATCAAAAACGCTGGTGAGCCACGCTTTTGAGCATTTCTCTGCATTTATCAGACTTTTTTAACCTTGGAGTATTTTTACAGCTGAAAACAGCTTAAAAACTCCTCTCAGAACCCACTAGTTTTGGAAGCTTTTTTTTTTTTAAAGCCAAAAATACGCCCAAGCCAAAAACTAACAGCCTACGTGTGCATGGACAGATAGGATAACATGATGGGGAGTTTATTGACTGTAGGAAAAAAGTCTGAAGCCAAAAACGGCTGCTGTAAAAAACATCCAAAAAGGGATTGTAAAGTCTTTGTTTATTTTCCTATAAAAATAACAAACATGTTATACTTGCCTGCTTTATTGCAGTGGATTTGCACAGAGCAGCCCATATCCTCCTCTTCTCGGGTCCCTCTCCTGTGATACTGTCCCCTACCTCCTGTTTAGTGTCCCCACAGTAAGCAGCTTGCTATGGGGGCATCTGAGCCGAGTCACAGCTCCGGTGGGACGTCCCCTCCCGCCGCTTGTAATAACAGCCGACGCGGCGAATTGGCCGCGTCGGTTGTTGTTACAAGCAAGTCTACCGTCGGTTCTTAAAAAAACGGTACCGGACTGATGTGCGTAGCTGCATATTTGCGTTACGTCCGCGTCAAGGGGTTAAATACCACCAAAAGAAAGCTCTGTTTGTGTGGGGGAAAAAAAATCATTTTCATTTGGGTACAGTGTTGCATGACCACGCAATTGCCACTTAAAGCGGAGGTTCCGCAGCAAAACTTTTTTTTTTTTTTGCATTCACTGTGGTATAACAATATTAAGGTACACTCACTTCTTTGGTAGCTGTATATATCCGATTTCCGTTTTCTCGGCAAAGAAGGAGTTATAAAATCCATGTGAAGGAATTTCCATTTTGCTTGTGGGCATTGTGAAGCCCACAAGCAATCTCTTCCTGGAAGCGGTGAATGCTGATCTCCCAGCATTCACTGCTCATTCTCTCGATAATGGCCATTTACCTGCATGCCCTTTTTTTAAATGGCGCTATTAGTGACGCCCTCGTCACGTGACCGGCGTCACGCGATATGTATAATCTCTCGAGATTTCGCCGCATGAGTCCCACTATGTATCTTGGGAAGCACGACACAGTGCTCCCAGAAAACACTGTGGCGACGGGGAAAGGCTTAAACGCCTACTCCCGCGGGAGGAGAATCCCGGAAGTCCCTTTAGAAAAGCAATACTAAGGTATTTACATATAACAAAAAATATTGTGCCTTAGGATCATGTACATATTGCAGTGGTTGTGTTACACTGTAGTTGTGATTTTGGGTGAAACTCCGCTTTAAGGTAGCACAGTGCTGAATAGCAAAAAAATGCCCTGGTCATGAAGGGGGTAAAACCTTGTGGTGGTTAAGGTGACCTACTACCAGTAGTGTTTATGGAAACCTATGAAAGAGTCCTAACTGGTAAGCTGGCCATGCACTTGGTAAATTTCTTTTAAAAATTGTTTGTTCTAAGAACATTCATTTTGATTTTATAAATGTTGTTGAATCGACGTGCCTTTTTTGACTTTAGTAAGAAAAAAAATTAAAAGGAGCAGTAGCATTCCAAAATTGAAAGTTAAAAGCAAAGGAATTTCTTTTGATTTTTATTTAAGTCATTGATTATGCTGGGAATTTTGATATGAATGTTTATTTGGAAACCTACTGGTGTATGGTCAACTTTGTATAGTTACCAGGAAGAAAAAAAAAGACCTTGTTCAACCAGTAGAAAAAATAAAATGGCTTAAATCGGGGCTCAATAACAAATCCCAGGGGCCAGGTTGCCATGGCAACCAGAAACCGCATTCCGGCGCTCGGGGTCCCTCGAACCGTCGACACCAGACGCGAGCAACTCCCACTACCCGACGCCTTGGGTACACAGCCCCGGGTGCGGGGCAGCTTATCCAGTTCCAGCATCCATTAAAAAAAAATAACGCCCAGCTTACCTGCAGTAGAGACAAAAAGTCCCTTTCCTCTTCTCCACATGGCGTTCCACCTCCCTGCCCATACGCAGCACCAGAGACAAGCAGGCAGGCAAGCAGAGACCATGCCACACAAGACCTCAACACACAAATCAAAAACTCTAGCCTGTACAACACCGAATGCCAAATCCCTGCACTCCGAGAGCCGCTAAGGGTTTTGCATCCCACGAAACCACCCGGTGAGAAAGCCGCCTAATCCAGCAACACCGCAACTGAATATTCTTTACAATCATTTCAATGCTTTGGGCAGTTTAGCTTGCTTAAAATCTAGTCTTTAGGTTTTCTAGCATTTGCATTATATTGTATACATTAAATTTCTTTTGGATGACTATTTTCTGGGCACAACCCTATTCACCTGCTTGGGTTGTATTTTCTGATGGTACTGCCTGGCAAGCGCTCCATGCTGCATAATTTAAATATCTTTCCGTAGCTGCCATTTCAGTTTAGGTGGGCACAGTAAAACCACAGATCAACTGCCCCAGCCGCCTGTGTGAATGAGGTCTAAAGGAGGAGTGTCAGACTAGTAACTTTTTTCTTTTTCTATTTTGCTCTTTTATAACCTTTCAGAGCAAGCTTTCGCTCCGACTTGGCTTTTCTTAAATCCAGCAAATAGTGGCAAATTGCCAGTAACCTCCCACACCTCTGGGCTATAGTGTTGTGTTTAATCCACAAAGTCTGACACTTATTGGCTGCAAACATTTGTTTGTTTAAAGCCTCAGCAGTGAGAGAACATGTTACAGTCTATGTGACAGCGATCCCTCCTGAAGGCTCTGTTGTGCTCCATCCATGCCACCTCAGGTGTAGGCTCTCCCGGGATTTCCTCCCGCCTCACACAATAGGATCCAAAGAATGGCATCCGCACACTAAGTGATGATCTCCAGTACTTATCGAAGACGTTATTGTTCCAAATGTCACGTTACAACCTCCTTTACTGACGCATTTCATCCCCCTAAGTGCTTAATCGCAGCGACTCTATAGTTAAGCCCTTAGGGGGGAAAGTTAATAATAATAATTGGTGGAATTCGTATTTTGGTGTGCGATTGCCTTTCAGTTTTTTTTTTCAGCTATAGATATTTGTAGCTGAGTTGTTCAGTTCCTTTTACAAGTAGCTATTGTTTTCACACAGATGTATTTTTATTTTTTTTGTTACATCGTTTTGTCTCTTAATCTTGTTCTCTAAAATGTTGCGATTTATCACTTTGCCAACTAATCCTTTTTTGTGTTTGCTACTTGTTTTTAATGTTTTGTCAGAGAATTAAATACTACGTTATCGTTGTGTGTAGAATAATGCCCAGTGGATTTAATTTAACCAATTCTCCCCCGGAAGGATTTACCCACTTCCTGACCAGGCCATTGTTCGAGATACGGCACAGCATTGCATTAACTGACAATTGCACGGTCGTGCGACGCTGTACCCAAACAAAATTGACGTCCTTTTTTCCCCCCCCACAAATAGAGCTTTCTTTTGGTGGAATTTGATCCCCTCTGCGGTTTTTATTTTTTGCACTATAAACAGAGACCGACAATTTTGAAAAAAAAACAATTTTTTACATTATGCTATAAAATATTTCCCCCCAAAAAAGTAAAACAAAATCCGTTTAGGCCGATATGTATTCTGCTACATATTTTTGGTAAAAAAAATGTATGTATATTGGTTTGCGCAAAAGTTATCACATCTACAAAATAGAGAATAGATTTATGGAATTTTAATAAATGTAAAAAAATATTTTTTTTTTTAAATTCGTAATGGCGGCGATCAGTGATTTTTGGCGGGATTGCGGCGGGCAGATAACTGACATTTCTCTTTCATTCATGGACGGACACAGCCTTAATCTTGACAAAGTGGGTATTGGCCTTCCTTCAGGAGTGACTAGGCAGAATGTGTTAACTTCAAAGCTGAACAGCCTAGGGGGCAGTCCTGGCTATATTCCCTCAGCCTGCACCAAGCAGCTCAGTTTTTTTTTTCTGCCTAGCTAAGGAGAAGACATGGCTCCCTTCGGGCCCATAGGCCTGGAGGTTTATTTCAAATTCAAATTTTATTATTTTCTTTTTTCTGAGGACCTCCCTAGTTTGGTGGCACTTCTGTCTGGGAAGTCGTTCCTTCCTTTTTACTGGATGGTGGTCACGACAGACACCAGCCTTACCGGTTGGGGGGGAGTCTGGGTGGTTCAGTCGACCAAGGGTCGCTGGACTCCGGAGTAATCTCACTTGCAGATCAATGTCCTGGAACTCCGGGTGATCAGGCTGTGCCTCTCCACATGGTCTCAGAGGCTACAGGGGCGTCCAGTCAGGATCCAGTCAGACAACACCATGGCGGTGGCGTATGTTAACCATCAGGGAGGAACAAGAAGCTCGGCTGCAGCATCGGAGATCGCTCACATCCTAAGGTGGGCAGAAAGGAGCGTACCGGCCCTGTCGGCCGTATACATTCCGGGAGTGGAAAACTGTCATATGCTGGGCCAAGGAGAATGGTCTCTACACCCGGAGGAGTTTTAGCTCCTTTTCCAAAGATGGGGCACGCCAGACGTAGATCTCCTGGCTTCTCGACTCAATCGGAAGGTATTGAGGTTTGTGGCCAGGTCAAGAGACCCATGGGCAGACGCGACAGATGCGTTGGTGGCACCATGGAGTCAGTACCGGCTAATCTATGCCTCCCCCCCCCCCCCCTCTGAAGCTCCTTCCTCATCTGCTTCGCAGACTGAAGGCAGAGATTGCTCTGGATTGGCCTCAGCGTCCTTGGTACGCCGATCTAGTGCGTCTGGTAGCAGACGCCTCTTGGCGTCTACCGCTAAGAAAGGACCTGCTGTCGCAAGGTCCCATATGCCATCCTGTTTTACAGTCACTGGCTTTAACGGCATGGCTATTGAGAGGCAGGTGCTAAGAGACCGGGGCCTGTCAGACTCAGTGATCTCTACCATAAGGAGTGCTCGGAAATTGTCCTCTAGGAAGATTTACTATTGCACTTGGAAGACCTACATATCCATTTGTGAGGAAATGAGGTGACATCCGTGTACTTATTTGGTTTCCAGAGTCCTGCTGTTCTTACAGCGTGGGGCGCAACAAAAGCTTGCTTTAAGTATGATTTTAAGGTGCAGATTTCTGCCCTGGTTGTCCTTGTTCAACGACCCCTGGCGGCTCACTCTCTAGTGAGAACGTTTGTACAGGGGGTTCGGCATGCGGCCCCTCAGATTCGCCCTCCACTACCTCCGTGGGGCTTGTATACCAGACGTCCCTTGGCGTCTACCGATACGAGAGGACCTGCTGTCGCAAGGTCCCATACGCCATCCTGCTTTACAGTCAATAGGCTTTAACGGCATGGCCTCTAGGTGCCTCAGAAACCACAGTTTGAGAGCATTAGGGGGATTCCCTTGTTGACACTTTCTCAGAAAGTGGTCCTTTTGGTGTCATGTCAGTTAAGACGGGTTTCTGAGCTGGCAGCCTTGTCATGCAAGGCTCCCTATCTGCCTTCTTTTCTTCCTAAGGTCGATTCGACCTTCCATCTTGAGGAAGACATTGTACTGCCATCCTTTGTGTCCTCTTCCGTCGAATCCTAAGGGGACGACGTTTCATTCCTTGGACGTTGTCCGACCTCTGAGAGTATACTGGTCTGTTACTGCTCCGTTCCAGAGTTCAGACTCACTGTTTGTTTCGGTGGCTGGTCCCAAGAAGGCCCAGCGGTCTCGTCGGCCACCATTCCGAGGTGGATCCAACACATCATGATCATGCTTACGCCATAAAGGGTCTGGCGCCTCCCTTTCCTGTCACGGTGCATTCGACCAGGGCAAGAGGTGCCTCTTGGGCTTGCTCACATCAAGCGTCTGTTTCCCAGGTGTGTAAGGCGGCGACCTGGTCGTCCGTTCACACTTTCACTAAACTTTACAAGTTGGTGTGAGCGCATCTTCGGATGCTTCTTTCGGCCGCAAGGTGTTGCAGGCGGCTGTTTAGAGTTGCAACTCCTCCGTTGAGGAGCTCTGTTTTGTTTTGGGGTGTAGTTGTTTTAATGCTGTTCCCACCCCTCGTTTTTGACACTGCTTTGGGACTTCCCACTTTGTCAAGATTAAGGCTGTGTCCGTCCATGAACGAAAGAGAAAATAGGATTTTTATACTCACCGTAAAAACCCTTTCTCTGAGTTCATGGACGGACACAGCACCCACCCCTCAAGTTTTTATACTGCTTTTGACGAACTGAGCTGCTTAGTGCAGGCTTGAGGGGATATTGCCAGTAGGGACCGCTCCCTGTGCGGGGCTGTTCAGCTTTGAAGTTAACACATTCTGCCTAGTCACTTCTGAATGAAGGCTAATACCCACTTTGTCAAGATTAAGGCTATGTCCATCCATGAACTCAGAGAAAAGGATTTTAAGGGGAGTATAAAAATCCTTTTTCTTGACACTTTTTTTTTTTTTGGGAACCAGTGACATTTTTTCCAGTGATCAGTTCTAAAAATATGCACTGGCAGGGAAGGGGTTAACATCTGGGGCAATCAAAGGGTTAACATTGTTCCCTCACTGTGTGTTCTAACTGTCTGGGCTCTGTGATCTGCCTTGTTTACACAGGCAGATCCCCCGTTCTGTCACTCTGGGTAAGGATCGCGGGTGGTCGGCGGACATTGAGTCAGCCGGACCCACTGGTTGGCTCCCCCGCTGGCCAATGGGAGCGCGCACGCCCCCACAAAAGCGAGATCTCGAGCTGACGTACAGCTACGGCGATTTGCTGGATCGTGCTATCTTGCTGCAGTATGAAGGCTGCTGGTCGGCAAGTGGTTAAAGAGGAAGTAAACCCTGCAAAGGTAAAGCAATAATGGTCTACTATGCATTGCATAGTAGCCCATTATGTGACACTTACCTGCAGGAGAAGCCCGCGATGTCCCCGTCTTCCTCGCTAGTAGCGAGCGTTCATTCTTCACCCCTTTTCCTTCCGGGGCCGCAAACTCCGGCTCTATGACTGGCCAGAGTCGCGGGACGTCACTCCCACGCATGCGGCGGCTCGCCTTTAACGGCATGACCTGAGCTAGAAATGGCACAGCGTGCCCTTTCTAACTCCGGCGCATGCGTAGAAGAAATCGCCGTACGGTGATTTGCAAATATCTCCTATAATGTGTAGGTCTAGGAGATATTTCAAGCACCTACAGGGTAAGCCTTAAGCTAGGCTTACCTGTAGGTTAAAGTGGTTGTAAAGGGTTTACAACCACTTTAAAGGGTACCTCCACTTTTTTTGTAGGGGGGAAAAAAATGGCAAAAAAATAAATGGCCTATACACCTGTGACACAAATGGTAATTTCATGATATTAAAAATTCCCTTTCCTTTTCAATCTGTAGCGCTGTAATTTTCTGTAAAATTGTAAAAATTTGTGACAAAAAAAAATCCCAATAAGTTTGTTTGTTTTGGTTTACATGAACAAATGGTGTAGAGGCCCCCAAGAGGTGTCATTTTCTGCTTGTGTTTTCCCAGAAGTTTGTTAGGTGTTTTTGTTAAAAATTGTATTTTTTATTCTTGCAGTTACTTGAAACGTTTCAAGGTAATGAAGCCCAAAGTATTAAGAAGTTGGTGTAGACAAATTTTGAAAGGGCTTCAGTTCCTCCACACTCGGACTCCACCAATTATCCATCGTGATCTAAAATGTGACAACATCTTTATTAC
Source organism: Rana muscosa (assembly GCA_029206835.1). Classification (NCBI taxonomy): domain Eukaryota; kingdom Metazoa; phylum Chordata; class Amphibia; order Anura; family Ranidae; genus Rana; species Rana muscosa. Next base: position 340,376,762 of record CM055125.1, on the reverse strand, counting down.
CGGGCCCACTGGCTCGGTGAAGATTGGAGACCTCGGTCTGGCCACTTTGATGCGGACATCTTTCGCAAAGAGTGTGATTGGTAAGTCTCCATGTTTGTACAGAGTTTAGCTTGGTGACTTCTGGCATACCACTTGCCATGGTAAGTAAAGACTCTATACGCTGAGCAAGGACAATTACATAAATGATGGGTTCTATTTATAACAGTGAATGGATATTGTAATCCTCTTTCTGCTATAAACCACACTGCATCTGCATTTTGTGGCCCGTTTTTAAAATGTAGACAATGGTGTGGAGAGCCGAATACCTCCACAGATTTTAGTTGCATTATCAGGACATTTGTGTGCTGCATCCAAGTCTTCTCCCCATCTACTACCACCTGCCTCCCCTTCCCTAAAGCATTACCCGACCCTTACTTCGAACTTTCCTTTTTTTTCATCTCCTATTCTTTCCAAATTCTTTATTTTCTATGGAAAACGGGTGTGTAGGCGTTACAACCTTCCCACATAACGGCCCAACTTTCCACCGTACCAGAATAAGGGAAAGGGATCATCGGCACTCAAAATGGCATCCAAAAATTAGTATTCCTTTATTGAATAGACATGTGCAATGCTGTAAAAACACAGCCTACTCATTTCGTATGTTAGTTCTTACTCATAACTAAGGACTACATGCGAAATGCGTAGGCTGTCTTTACAACGTTGTAAATGTCTTTTCAATAAAGGAATACAAATTTTTGTGCCAACCATCCCTTTTTTTTTAAATTTTCTATAGTCTTCCAGTTGTGTTATCTTAACCTGATATGTCAGAATTTGGAATTTGATTGGAAGCAATTGACACCAAGGTGTTGATTTTCTAAAACTGTGAGTGAAAAATCTGGTGCAGCTTTGCTTGGAAACCAATCAGCTTCCAGGTATTTTTGTCAAATCTTACTTGAACAAGCTGAAGTTAGGAGCGGATTGGCTCCCATGCACAGCTGTACCAGATTTTGCACTCTAGTTTTAGTAAATCCCACCAAGCCTTTATAAAACAAGGATGGACAGCTGCATTCCTTCCACCTTTTAGGGAACATGGGATGCATGTCCTGATCACTTTAAGCCAGCCATAGATTGATTTAAATTTGGCTGGTTCAGCAGGGACCGGCTGAATTTCAATCCATCTATGGGCAGGCTGGTCTTACAGAAATCAATCGAGAGAGCCTGACAGGTTGTTTTGACTCAAGCACTGCTGACAGGTATAGCCAGCAACACTTATCATTGTATTTGGACAGCAAGGATGTCTCCCTGCTGTCAGAATACAATAGCTCTGCAAGAGGATTTTTTTTTCCATAAAAGCTGATCCTTGTAAGCACCTTGGTCAGTGGGAAATAGTTTATCTCGACCCTCTAACTGCGACGTCTACAGGACAGCTTGTTCTATTAAATAAGACTTCCTGCTAGGAGAAAATAAAGGCAAGAAGGCTTAAAGTATATCTAAAGTTTTGCCCTTATTTCTTTTAGTTTTGGATAGAGTGAAAAAGAGGGTTTAGATTACCTGTTTTATTGATGTCTGTGCACTCATTAGGGCACACTTTCTATTTTTTGTCATTGAAGGTGAAGTAAAAGAAAATCCCAAATATTGGGTTGTCCCCAGTCGAGTTATAGAGGGGAAACCTTTCAAGGGGGGACACAAGTTCTGGTGACCTGGGGGTCCCCAAGGAATTCCCTTATTTTGCAGGGATTTCCTCTCACTTCCTGTTTGGCTATAGGACAGGAAGAGAAGAAAATTCTTCCAATGGGACACTGATGGCCAACAAAAACTGACAGGTTATAACCCTCCATTGCCGTTTCCAAAATAAAGTTTTGCCTATACTATAGTTCTACTTTAAAAGAGAAAACCAATGCAGCCATCAAATCTAAGAATTTGTAGGGTGCAATATGTTTGCTTTTGGAACTAAAACTGTTGTAAAGAGATTTTTTTTTCACCTACTGAATTCTGTAATGTAAAAAAACCTTCTGCATGCAGCTCCCCCATAAATACATACAGTGCCTTGAAAAAGTATTCATACCCCTTGAAATTTTCCAAATTTTTGTCATGTTATAACCAAAAAACGTAAATGTATTTTATTGGGATTTTATTTGATAGATCAGGGATATGCAATTAGCGGACCTCCCAGCTGTTGCAGAACTACAAGTCCCATGAGGCATAGCAAGACTCTGACAGCCACAAGCATGACAACCAGAGGCATGATTGGTCTTGTAGTTTTGCAACAGCTGGAGGTCCGCTAATTGCATATCCCTGTGATAGACCAACACAAAGTGGCACATAAGTGTGAAGTGGAAGGAAAATAGGTGGTTTTCAAATTTTTTTTTCACAAATATCTGAAAAGTGTAACGTACATTTGTATTCAGCCCCCTTTACTCTGATACCCCTAACTAAAGTCTGTTCTATGAAGCCCTCAGACGTTGTTGGAGAACCTTAGTGAACAAACAGCATCATGAAGGCCAAGGAACACAGCAGGACAGGTCAGGGATAAAGTTGTGGAGAAGTATAAAGCAGAGTTGGGTTATAAAAAAATATCCCAAGCTTTGAATATCTCACGGAGCTCTGTTCAATCCATCATCCGAAAATGGAAAGAGTATGGCACAACTGCAAACCTACCAAGACATGGCCGTCCACCTAAACTGACCGGGCCGGGCAAGGAGAGCATTCATCAGAGAAGCAGCCAAGAGGTCCATGGTAACTCTGGAGGAGCTGCAGAGATCCACAGCTCAGGGGGGAGAATCTGTCCACAGGACAACTATTAAGCCTCGTACACACGATCGGATTTCCATCGGACAAATCTGTGGAATTTTGTGCGAAGGACGTTGGCCATGAACTTGTTCTGCATACAGACGGCAGAACTTTTTTTTTAGCCAACATACACAAAACTACGTGTTTTTTTAGCTCTTTAACGCCACCCTTTGGGCAACTTTGCGTGTTTGTACTTTAAAAAAAATTCTGATGGACTTGTGTTAAGACGATCGGATAATCTCGAAAAGACACATTTGTTGTCGGACAGTTTTAAAGCATGCTATCCAACATTTGTTGTCGGAAAATCCGACAAAATTTGTCCGATGGAGCAAACAAACGGTCGGATTTTCCGACAAAATCCTGCCATCACACATTTGTTGTCGGAAAATCCGATTGTGTGTACGGCCCTTTAGTCGTAGGGGGCTGAATACAAACGCACGCCACACTTTTCACATATTTACTTGTAAAAAAAATGTTGAAAACAATTTATAATTTTCCTTCCACTTCACAATTATGTTCCACTTTGTGTTGGTTTATCACATAAAATCCCAATCAAATAAATGTTACGTTTTTGGTTGTAACGTGACAAAACGTGGAAAATTTCAAGGGGTATGAATACATTTGCAAGGCACTGTACCTGAGCCAGATCTCGATCCAGGGATGTGCATGAGAGCCAAGGCTCTATTGCTCCTTATTGGCTCAGATACAACAGCTGAAGCCGTTGGCTCGGACTTCTGTCAATCAGAGCCAGTGACAAGGGAGCTGGACTCGCAGGGCCATGCCCGGTGTTCTATCAGTATGGGTCCCCCCATCAGATAGTGCCCGGGTTTAACTGTGCATGCCTAAGCGGAGATCACGGAAATCTCAGACTAACATCTGTTCTATCAGCAGTTCTTGGAGCATGCGCAGTTAACAGGCCGGGTCCAAGGCGACGTTGAATTCGCTGTAAGTGGCCAATCGGCCTCACGTCCTTGCTTCGCTCGGACGGCTTGCTTCGCTCACTCGGCCTTCTGGCTTTTTTTTTTTTTTTAACATCTCCATGTCCACGGGGATGGTAAGGAATGAGTCTGATCAGGTTCAGAGATTTCTGTGATCTCCGGCTGCGCATGCGCAGTCCAACCCAGGCACTATCTGATGGGGGACCCAGAATGATAGAACACCGGCTCTGTATATCCTATGGACACACAGAGCAGGGCTTGAGAGCGCACCCATAGCAAGCAGCTTGCTGTGGGGGGCGCTTGGCAGTGGGCAAGAGCCAGGAATGCCAGCGGGGGACCCAAAGAAAAGGAGGATCTGCGCTGCTCTGTACAAAAACCATTACACAGAGCAGGTAAGTATGACATGACTAGTTATTTTAAGCATAAAAAAGTAAAAAAATCTTTTTACAATCACAATTTTACTTCTTTAAACCCAAACTGGTTGGGAAGCTGACTTTGAAGCCCTGTAAACGGTGCACATTTGATATTCCTGCTACTACTGGGACAGTGACATTGAAAACAGTAAACTTCAATGCATGCAACGTGGCCTCCCATGACCTAAAATGAGAAATGTGCAGTTGCCGTAGGCCAAGAGTTGCATGTTTTTACAGAGTATTGTATTAAAGGCCATGGAAAATGCGTGTTTTGCCCTTTGACGTGTCATCCAGATCCATATCAAGCAGGTTTAATTTTTTTCAAATAACCTGTTTTAGTAAATTTACAGAATGGGATTAAACGTGGTGCTTTCTTGCTCTTTATCAATATCTGTTATTTTGACAAAATGTCCAAAAAATCTGTGGGTTTAGGTAATGACGTAGCACTGTAAGGGGGCTCTGGAAGCTTTGGTCTATTTTTTTTTATGCATGAAAAGCATTGAGGGGAATAGAACTGTTTTTAACAGGTTTTGTTCCTCGTTTTCTTCTTGCTAAAGCTGTTGCTTTTATTGAATTCACATTGATAAGCCGTATGTGTGTCAAGATGGGCTTGCAGGGTGAAGGTGATGCATTCTATAATAATTTCTCTCCAGGAACGCCAGAATTTATGGCCCCAGAAATGTATGAGGAGCATTACGACGAGTCTGTGGATGTCTATGCATTTGGCATGTGCATGCTGGAAATGGCTACCTCAGAATACCCATACTCTGAATGCCAGAATGCCGCTCAGATCTACCGCAAAGTAACCAGCGTACGTCCGCTTTCTAACATGGTTTTGCTTTCTGCCTTCAATCTATAATGTACTTCTGCTTTTGTTTCCCTCTGGTGCAATGCACTCTTTAATTTAAGAGCAGCCTTTTATGTGAGCGACTGTTTTCACCACTGCTGCCAAAAGTGCCTTCATAATATCACTCTTGGTTGTATATTTAAGTTATTTCATCAATGGTTTTCTAAACTTTATCAGGCTTCTTCAGCAAGGTAGGGTGTCTGTTTCTGTGTGTCTGTTTCTGTGTGTCTGTTTCTGTGTGTCTGTTTCTGTGTGTCTGTTTCTGTGTGTCTGTTTCTGTGTGTCTGTTTCTGTGTGTCTGTTTCTGTGTGTCTGTTTCTGTGTGTCTGTTTCTGTGTGTCTGTTTCTGTGTGTCTGTTTCTGTGTGTCTGTTTCTGTGTGTCTGTTTCTGTGTGTCTGTTTCTGTGTGTCTGTTTCTGTGTGTCTGTTTCTGTGTGTCTGTTTCTGTGTGTCTGTTTCTGTGTGTCTGTTTCTGTGTGTCTGTTTCTGTGTGTCTGTTTCTGTGTGTCTGTTTCTGTGTGTCTGTTTCTGTGTGTCTGTTTCTGTGTGTCTGTTTCTGTGTGTCTGTTTCTGTGTGTCTGTTTCTGTGTGTCTGTTTCTGTGTGTCTGTTTCTGCTGGACTAATTGAAGTGAAAATTGGTTCCAATGGATCTACCAAAAAAGTGATTTTTTTTTTTTTTTTTTTTCTTCAAAAAAGCAGATTTGTTATTGAAGTATAGAATGGTTGGACCCTGTGCTGGTTCTAGGCTGCTACCACTCTGATAGCGACTAAAGCCTCATACGCACGATTGGATTTTCTGCAAATAAAGCGTAGGACTTTTGTCCGAAGGGCGTTGGCCAGGAATTTGTCTTGGCAGACAATTCTTTTCCGTTTGTATGCATCAAACACGAAACTCTGTGGTTTTTCAGCTCTTTAGCGCCACCCTTTGGGCAACTTCTGCTAATATGTTATGGTGAGCAATTGCTTCTGAGCATGCGTGTTTGGACTTTTGTCCGACGGATTTGTGTACACACGATCTGAAAACCTGACAACACATAATTGTTGGCAGACAATTTTAAAGCATGCTATCCCACATTTGTCAGTGGAAAATCCGACCAACAGTTGTCCGATGGAGCGTACAAACGGTCGGATTTTCCGACAACAGTCTGTTATCACTCAATTCCCGTCGGATAATCCTATCTTGTGTACGAGGCTTTAGGGAACATTCACAGGTTGCAAAATTCTTGGATGTGTCTGGGGGATTTCCTGGGACAATAGTTCATCTCACTTGAAGAACTTTTTTAAAACATTTTACCCTTTTACCGCCAGGTCCGTATGTCGGCAGGGGTTTTAAACTGTGTATGTATGTATGTGTGTGTATGTGTGTGTATATATATATATATATATATATATATATATATATATATATATATATATATATATATGTATGTGTGTGTATATATATATATATATATATATATATATATATATATATATATATATTCTGACAAGCTGGCTGACGGGGGAGGGAGCCGAGCAGACGTGCGTCCGGTCTCCTCCCCTTCTTCCTGCTCATCTGGAAGCGACGTGTCTAGAGTTGGGGCGAGCAGTTTGAGCCAAGCAAAAAGTCGGCCTGTTCGCCTTTTCGGCCTACACCTTAATTGTGGGGCGCTCGGGTGGATGTTTGCCTGCTGAGCACCCCACAATGCACTGCATTGCACAGTGCATGGGCTCTAATTGGATGAAGCAATGCACCCGACCACTGGTCAGATGCAAGGCTTTGCCCAATCAGAGCACAGTCGGAGCCATGATGACTTTGTGACTTTGCCCAATCATGACTCGGTGCTCAAAGTCCCACCCCACACTATAAAAGGCTCCTTTGCACAGGAACCTTTTGCAGTGTGGTGTTACAGTAGAGATGGAGCAGTTTTGTTACTGTGAGTGTAGTTTGTCAGTATAGTGTAATGTGAGGTTGGTGTACTGCAGAGTTTAACACAGCATTACATAACATTTAGTGCTGTATACAGTGCTATATATCCTTTTTTGTTAATTATTTTTTTTCCTTTGTCCCGTGCCTGCCCCTTTTTTTTAAAATTGTCAGCGGCAGTCCTCAATTTAAAGTGCACCAAACACCACTTTTCATTGAATAAAGTGCATCCAATTACACATTTCCCAGTATCAAATTTGGGTAATAACCCCCCCCCCCCCCAATCATGTCTGGGAGGCAAATGAGAGGCAGACGTTCCTATGCCACTATGAGGGGCCAGCAGTGTCTGTGTCCACAAGCAAAGGTGGACATGGTCAGTCCTCAGGCAAGGCACGTTTTTCTGTTTAGTGATTTCTGCCCGTGCTATCCAGCCACAGCATGCAGAGGAAAGGTGGTGGACTGGCTTACTAAATCCTCCACCCCCCCCCCCCCCCCTCCTCATGTCAGTTTTGCTGCAGCAGGTTCTATACATGATACAGATGCGCCACTTTACAGGCAGGCTAAAGTGACGACCCTCCCCCACCGGCACTATATTTAAAGAGATTTTTCATTGTTTCACTTTACGCATCATTAAACATTACTGCTCCATTTAATTTAGGGCCCTCCCATTTCTTCAGGGCTTGAGGAGTCAATTAAAATCAACAGAATGTTTAGGGTGTGTTAGGGTTTGATGAAGGCTAGCTCCCCTTCATGACACTAAAGGCATCAAGCCTTAAAGTGTTTGTAAAGTCTCGTTCTTTTTTCCCCCCTATAAAAATAACAGGCATATTATACTTTTTTTTTTTAAAGGGTAAATTTTATTGTACATATCATCAGTATCTTACATTGGCATATTACAGTACACAGTTTCGTACATTATAATTTGCTTACATCGTCAAACTCAATATCTTACACTTGCAGCATGTTTTTAGAGAACAGATATGAAAACAACCAAAACAAAAGTAAAAAATGTGTCCATAAACATTCAGTATTAGACAATATCAGTATTAGGACTTCCGCTCCACTCCCATGTCTCCTCCAGTATCCATACAAACAGTCTCCTGCGCTTGGAAGTTTGGTCTCTTAGTGACACAACCAGAGTGTTCCGTAGGAAAGGAAATGACCAGGAATCTTGCTGCCCTCCTCAGAATAATTGGTATTCTTTAAGACTAAAATGTAAAAGGAAAAAAGAGGGCGCACCGACCTAGTGCATTACCAATGGCTAGGTTTATTAAAAGTAAGTTAAAAGATTACAAATACTCACAAAGCAAGTATGATAGTAGGCACATAACCATTCCATCAAAGGGGATTGCCTCCTGCTGGAACCAGATGACCAGAGAGTCCAGACGACAGATATTACAGATATCAATTTTTGGCTCTGAGGAAGAGGGTGCGCCCTTGCAACGCGTCAGCCGTAGCTGTAATATCTGTCGTCTGGTCATCTTGTTCCAGCAGGAGGCAATCCCCTTTGATGGAATGGTTATGTGCCTACTATCATACTTGCTTTGTGAGTATTTGTAATCTTTTAACTTACTTTTAATAAACCTAGCCATTGGTAATGCACTAGGTCGGTGCGCCCTCTTTTTTCCTTTTACATTTTTTTCCTCCAGTATCCATAACAGTCTATCGACTTATCGCCTGGTGAACCTAGATACCTCCCCACTTATCTCTAACCACCCCATGTTTATTAAGGCATATTATACTTACCTGCCCTATTGCAGTGGATTTGCAAAGAGCAGCCCAGGTCCCTCTTCTGTTCAGTGCCCCTACAACAAACGGCTTGCTATGGGGGGCATCCCAGCCAAGTCACAGCTTTCTGTGCCCATTCAAACATGGAACCCCGCCCCCCCTCTATCTCCTAATTGGCTAGCTGAATTTGACAGCAGCGGGAGCCAATGGCACCGCTGCCGTCTCTCAGCCAATCGGGAGGGAAAATCTCAGATGGCTGAGACACTCGTGAACAGAGAGGGACCTCACGTAGGTGTTAGGGGGGCTGAGGGAAGCTGCTGCATATAGAAGGCTTTTTATCTTGATGCATAGATCACATTTAGATAAAAAAAAAAACTTTTGACTTTACAATCCCTTTAGCACAGGTCCCCTTGGGGCATTCTGTCCTGATTTTATTAACATCAACTGCTCAAGCCCGGAAAAAGGAGAGCCCCCCCCCCCCCCCCCCTGAAAAGCACTGACTGTATTTGGTACTCTTAAGCCAATAAATGTTTCAAAAAGTCCTTCAAGTGACAAACTTTCGTACCTGCCGCTGCTCAGTACACATCCAAGAATTTACTGCCCGAATCTTTTTGGCATTAAAAACCGGTTATTTGGCAAATTTCCCATTTTGTAGTCTCATAGCTGCACAGTAGTTACGGTGAAAATACCAAATTTGAATTATCTTATCTTTAAAGGAAATTACTGTTGCAAGATAAGTGTAAGTGCTTCTTATTTTTAATTGCTGTGTTGGCATGACAAATACTATTGGCTTATGCTAGATAAGCTATAAAACATGCCAGGCTGTCAGTTTTAGAGTCGCTAGCCAATACTTTGTAGCCATGGGTTAATTGGAGACCCATCCTGCGGTATTTCTCTGCATTTTGTTAAAGGGTTAGTTCATTTTTCCCTAAAAAAAAACTGCCTATGCAGATAAGGAGCAGCTGTAGATAAAAACTGCAGCTTTAACCAAAGTTAAATAATTCTCTTGCAATAGTACCTCCCAAAGGTAGCATCCTCCTGTCCTGACTTTTTGCTATGATTTTGTCAAGACACTCTCAGCTGCATAAACCCCCTCCCATGCACTCCTCCGTTACAGTATCTCTGAACTCTGCAAGACTGCGATGGATAGTGCATCGCATGTGCAGGAGTTTAGGAGCTCACTCGTGATGGTGGGGGTGAGCAGTAACCGCTGGCAGGGTCTTGGCAATGCCCTAGCAACAAGGCAGGACTGGATGATGTAAATGTCCTACACCTATATAGCAAGGGGATTATTTAACTTCAGTCAAAGCTGCACAGTTTGTTTTTATCTAAAGGCGCCCCTTCTCTGCTTAGGCAATTTTTTGGTAAAGGTCAGTTATTACCCAGAACCGCCCCTTCAAGATCAATACCCATCACTCAGAACAGTCCCCCTCAAGATCCATCCAAGTCTCCAGAACCATCTCCCTAAAGATTCCAGATACCTGCCACCCGAAATAGTCTCCCTCCAGGTCCATCCATACTTCTCACCTAGAACAGTCTTCCTCCAGGGTCATCCATACACCTCACCCAGAACAGTCTTCCTCCAGGGTCAAAAAAACAAAAAACAGGAGGGCGCACCGACTACTTTTTTATTGTTTTGTTGTTCCTCCAGGGTCATCCATACACCTCACCCAGAACAGTCTTCCTCCAGGGTCATCCATACACCTCACCCAGAACAGTCTTCCTCTATTCCCACCACACACCTCACCCAGAACAGTCTTCCTCTATTCCCACCACACACCTCACCCAGAACAGTCTTCCTCTATTCCCACCACCAAGAATATCAAAGTCCACCCATGCTGAGAACAGTCGATCTAAAATTTTTTTTTTAATCTTGTTAAAAAAATTAAATTAATCTGACTGGAGGTTCTCCCAACTATACTCGGACCTCACAATGTACTTTTGTGCATCGTCTCACAAAGACACCAAGGAAATGGCCTTAGTTCAGTCGTCCCACCCAATGTCAAGATAGGAAATCTACAATTCAAAAAGTGTATTGTTATTAAAGCTTGTTGAAATGTTTGAGAGCCCATGGCTTTTGGGCATTAGCCGACTGTAATATCACATATGTAGTTTTCTAAGGAGAAAAAAAAGGCAGTTTATATTAAATGACGTATATCAGTATGGTCATTTTTTTGGTGGGCAAACGTTTTTTCCAGATTGACGAGCTTTAAAGCCTAATTCCACGTTTTAATGTCTTTTTAAATAGATTGGGCCAGCTTGTCCCAAATTAACTATTTACTGCACTTACAGGTGCGCTTGCTGGGCACTCTGTATTGACTATGTGTAGAAACTCAGCTACACACAGTATTATAGCACTGTGTTCCGGCAGCGGGACAGTGATTTACCGCCCTGCTCCTGGAACAGAGAGTCGAGCCAAGCCCTGCTCAGCCTTTCGTAGGAGGCTTTGCTTTCTGTGAATGAATACAAAGCTTCCTTTGATTGGCTGAGGCAGAGATTGTGATGTCATCCTCCTGCTTCGGGCAATCAGAGGAAGCTTTGTATTTATTTATAGAATACAAAGCTTTCCGTTGCTAGCAATTGGTCCAACTTGATTTTGTTCTGGGAGCGGGTTGGAAGTCCCTGTCCAGAAGGTGTGTGTGTGTGTGTGTGTGTGTGTGTGTTACATACAGGTAATACAGCATGCCTGTTAGTGCAATTAATACTTCCTTTGTCCCAAACAAACTATGTACAGGAACATTAAATGTGGAGTTGGGCTTTAACCTGGTCTGCGTTTTCCATTAAAAAGGCTGGGACGTTCTACAAGTGAGGCTGGTTTCACACGGGCGGTCTTCGTAATGCGCATCCGTGCCTCTTTGCTGATCCCCGCTGAGCAGGCAGATGTCAGGTCCATGTCCACTCCGCTATGCAGAGCAGACACAGCCCCGCTGTTCTCTTTGGGGTTTTTAGATGGAAACTGACTGCCGAATGCCGGCGTGTGTCGGCACACACATGTCCGCTGACATCCGCCGATCCATAGAGTTTGTGACAGGTGAACCTGATCGGACAACCCTTGTGAGGCCAGCTTTAGAGTGATTTTTATGGTTGTTGCTTATTCATCCTGTTGCCAACCCAAAACCTTTGCTTTGTACAATGTGACCCATGGGTAAAGGTTTTGTTTGTCCTAAAATTTCCTCTAGAGACCTAACAATTGTTTCTTTGTTGACCGTATAGGGTATTAAACCTGCCAGTTTCAACAAAGTGACGGATCCAGAAGTAAAGGAAATTATAGAGAGCTGTATTCGGCAGAATAAGACGGAAAGGTAAGAGAAGGAGCAAACTAAACATTTCATTTGTAGCTTAACATTTCTGCAGAAGGGTTACATACAATGCAGAGCGAAAAGCCGATTCTTGTGATTAGCTCACAGCGTGATTGGACTCCTTCTGCTAGTTTGATGCGTGACCTAAAATGTGGACTTAAAAAATTGGACTCTTTTTTTTTTTTTTTTTTTTTTATTTTATAGTAATCCTTTTTTCAGGTTGATACCAGGCAACGTTATTTAAAAATAAAAAAAGTGGTTATACTTATCTTCTATGTGCATTGATACTACACCGGTCGCTTTCCTCCTTTTCTGGCATTCCCTGCCAGTGCTGTCAGCTCCTCCCTCCTTTTTAGGTGCCTCCTGTAACAAGCAAGATGCCAAGGAGGCACCTGGGCTTGCATGATCCTGTTGGGCCCCGAGCCCAGTGCAGTGTTGATGATCTCCTTTTAAGCACAACTCTGGCTCAAAGCAATATTTTTGGACACGTGCTTTGTAAAAAAAATGCAGTTGTGTTTAGACTTCAGCATTCTTTAAAACTCTTACTTTCATTCATCCCGCACAGTATGATGAGCACCAAATGGCTGAAGCTGAGGCCTACACTTCTATCGGAAGTCAGCTCTGATAGTGGATCAATCATTGTACAGATTATCCATTCAGTAAATGTCGTGCATTCTTTTTAGGACTTCCTCTCTATTCTTGTTCTGGGGACAACTCAAAAATTGCGATTTTCTTTCACCATTGATGATGGCTGTAAACCTAACAAATCGAGGTAGTAAATCTCCCTTGATTTGACCATAATAAAAGCCTGAAAAGTTTTCTAATCCCTCTCCACTTTATCCAAACCTAAAAAGAAACGCTTTGCCTTCAGTTAATAGGGAACTTTAGTCAGAAAATGCAGTCCTGATAGATTACTTCAGGTTGGCCCCTAATGCATTAAGGTGAAAAAACACCTTGCACTCTCCGCCCCCCCCGAGCCCCTGTTTTACTTACCTGAGCCCCGAATCTTTGTGGGCGCGATCCCGCGTTGCTTTCCCCCAGCTATTGTGAGGCTCTTCATTGGATGATTGATAGCAGCGCAGCCGTTGGCTCCCGCTGCTGTCAATCAAATCAATGACCCGGGGGGTGGGGCCCAGTGATACTCAGCGGCGATGGCCCGCAAGCTAACCCCCTTGGGAAAGCGCCTCCCAGAAAGGGGTTAGCTCTTGCGGGGAGGCGCCGAGACAGCCGCCAAGGGACCCCAGAAGAGGAGGATCGGGGCCACTCTGTGCAAAACGAACTGCACAGTGGAAGCAAGTATGGTATGTTTAAAAAAAAAAGTAAACCTTTACAACCCCTTTAAAAGTAATTGCCTATACTGCTTGAAATCTGGTAATACACGGTCTTACCCTGCTCTGCACATGCTCAGTTGTTTTCTATTTTTAGATACTATTTAGTAGAGACCAGTTTGCTGACAACCTAAAGACTTACTGCAGTTCAGGGGCTCTGGGCTTCAGCAAAATGACCGCCTACGGTAAGAAGAAACCTGAGCATTGCTGGAAGCAATTTACAGCGCACACTAATTTTGGTAGCCAAATTATTAATATGGAATGTTTGTTCCTTGCTAAAGAACATTTGTTGGCAAGCTGTTATGGGTAAAGCTTTGCTTTTAAGCTAGATGCACAGAAAGTCACCAAGTTCAGCTGGACCGGACTCATTCGACTTCCGGTCAGTGTGTACTCCTCATCAAAAGCCAGTCTACTGTCTGCCATCTGTCAAACAGTCATGCTGGAAAACCAGCATTTGATCAGCACATTCAGCCAATGACTCCAGCGCTGATCTGTGTGAATTCTGATGGGCGGAGCACCCACTGTCAGAATATGACCCCTCTATCCACATCGCATATACGGATGCGAGGAGCTGTGTGTTGTGTTTTATTTATTTTTTTAGGCTATCACTATAAATTTTAGACCTCAACCGTGCATGTATATCTTGCCTTACACTTTAGGTTTTCAGGTGGTGGGGACTAGTGGCACGTTTTGAGGTTAGGCAGGCATTGACAAACTTGCTGTTTGCACTTCTTTTAGACTACAAACAGTGAAAATTTACACATTCGTGTTTTTTTTATTGACCTGTATCCAATGGATTTTCCACATAACTATACAGAGACTAAGACAGGCCATAAACCAGGGGTAGACAACCTCGGCCCTCTAGCTGTGGTGAAACTACAAGTCCCATGAGACATTGCAAGACCCTGACAATCACAGGTATGACTCCTAGAGTTAGAGGGATGATGGAATTTGTAGTTTCACCATAGATGGAGTGCCGAGGTTGCCTAACCCTGCCATAGATCATACGATCATACAGGTTGCAGGAAAGAAAATCGCTCAATTTACCCCATCAACACAGTGTTGGTGGAATCCCTCCTGTAGAGCTGTTGTGTTCTCATGTCGGGGTGCGGGGAGCCGTCCTGGCCAGGGGAACAAAGTAATTATTGTTAACGGGTATAGCCGCTGACATTAATCACAGCATGCTGGTTGTACCCAAATCAAACCTTCGACTCAGCCTGCCCATAGATAGTTTGTATCTCGACCGATCCCTGCTGAACTGGCCGAAATTCAAACCATCTATGGCCGGCTTTAGGTCCGTGATAACTGGAGCTTGGCTGAAATCCTTGCTACATCTGTACTTGGTAAGATGATGGATCTCACTGCTTGTTTCTGAACATAAGTGAATAGTAAGGCAGGATTGACCTATGGCTCACTACAGTCAGACGTTTTTGAGAGGAGTTGCTCTTTATTTAAAATATTCTGCAAAGCTGGGTCACTGTTGCTTGTATATTAATTTATGTTTTATGATCAGGCTTTCACCTTTTTAATGTCACTTTTAATATCTCTAATGGTTTAGTCTTTGAATGTCCTTTCTTATATATTGACTTTGTGCAAGTGAGCCTTTTTTAATTCTGTGTTTCTCGTGGTCTAGGTTGTCTATCAAGGAACTCTTAAACCATGCCTTTTTTGCTGAAGACACGGGGCTGCGGGTAGAACTGGCAGAGGAAGATGACGGCATAAACGCCTCTTTAGCTTTGAGACTCTGGGTGGAAGATCCCAAAAAGCTCAAAGGGAAACATAAAGACAATGAAGCTATAGAATTCAGCTTTAACTTGGATCTCGACAATCCGGAAGAAGTGGCTTTTGAAATGGTGAGAGCTTGCGACTGCAATTGGCATTACTAAGTTGTAAAGGCATGATTGCATTAACCCTTTTGCTGCTGGAGCAATTTTTTTTTTCTTCATCTGATGCACAGATGTTGAAATGCACATTTTAGGCCTGAGGACTATGGTTTAGTCACCGATTGGGAAAGTGACAAGACCTATAAATGTTATTTAACTGCAGGGGGGGAAATCAGGCTTATTTTGCCCTGCCAGACAGGGCTGTGCTGAGCTTAGCTTCAGAGCACTATAAATTTTAGAACTGGATGGATAGAAATGCAAATTCTTTAACGGGTATAAAAAAAAGGAGCTTACAGTGAGTGGGTATAGAAAAGAATCGCCACCCTTTAAAATCACATTTTGTTCCTTTGCAGCTTGAAATGAAGACCAGATTGTTGTTTGTTTTATCCGGCTGTATTTACTCGGTGCACCTTATAAAATCCAAGTGAAAGATAGAACACCAACATGTCAGAAAAAATTTCAAAAAAGCAATCACTGAGTTGTAAAAAGGATCACCCCCTTCCTAAAAACGACTATCGGGCGTAGCTAATCACCTTCTCAATGGCACACAGCCATTTGACTTTCAACTGTGATCAGCTGTGTTCGTTTTGAACAGCTCAGCATGAAAAGAGCTTTCCTGGAGCATTTCAGGAGCATCCGAAGCAAACCATCAACTCTGGGTGGCAAGACACTGTCACCTGGATCTCCGGGATAAAGTTTTGGACAGGCACAGGTCAGGAGATGGATAGAAAAAACAAATTCAAAGGCTTTATCAATGCCTAGAAGCACAGTGAAGTCTTTTATTAAGAAGTGGAAGGTGTTTGGTATAACACAGACCCTCCCTGGATCATCAGGACATCACTCCAAACTCGATTAAAGAGCCAGGAGGAAACTGGTCAGAGGCTACCAAGAGGTCTACAGCAACTCTGAAACAGTTGCAGCAATTTATGACAAGGAGTGGCTGTTTGTAAATGGGACAACAATATCACAAATTCTCCACAAATAAGGCTTGTATGGGATGGTTGCAAGAAAATGACACTCCCTAAAAGTCCACATGCAGTCACCTCTGAGCTTTGCCAAAACACACCTTTAGACCCGTTTCACACTGGGGTGTTTTTCAGGCGCCTTTGGGCTAACAATAGCACCTGTAAAGCGCCTAAAAAATGCCTCCCCTGCAGCCCCAATGTGAGAGCCAGAGTGCTTTCACACTGGGGCGGTGCGCTTGCAGGACATTGGAAAAAAGTCCTGCAAGCAGCATCTTTCGGGCGGTGCAGGAGCAATGTACACACCGCTCCTCCACTGCCCCTGCCATTGAAATCAACGGGCACCGCTGCCGAAGCGCCTGTAAAGTGCTTCGGCAGCGGCGCTTTGCGGGCGCTTTCAACCCTTTATTCGCCCGCTAGTGGCTGAAAAGCGCCGCTAAAATGGCCGCTTTAACGCTAACGCCCCCCGCCCCAGTGTGAAAAGTAGCCTAAAGATTCTGAGGCCACATGGAAAAAGGTGTTCTGATCGGATGAGACTAAAATGTAATTATTTGGCCTCAACATCAAACCATATGTATGGTGGAAATCTAATACAGCTCACCATCCAAATAACACCATTCCTACAGTAAAGCATGGAGGTGGTAATATCCTGTTATGGGGGTGTTTCTCTGCAGCAGGGACTGGAGCACTTCTTGGGATTGAAGGAAAAATGGATGAGGCAACATACTGTCAAATTCTTGAGGAACATCTGCTGCCCTCTGCCACAGTGTTGTCAATGGGAAGAAGGTTTACCTTCCAACATGACAATGACCCAACACACACCGCAAACATGAGCACACAGTTGTTAAAGGAGAAAAATGTGAATGTCCTTGCATGGCCTAGTCAGAGCCCAGACTTCAATTCCATTGAAAATCCGTGGAATGACTTGCAAAATGCAGTCTACAAACGGTCACTATCAAATTTTCTTTTTTTTGCAAATATAAATTTAACTGCTTTTAGAGAAGAGTCAGGGAAGGTACAGAATGACAACCATAACAAAGAATATACATGGGTGATTACATTGATAAAAGCCGAATTTTTTTTTTTTTTTATATCACCATCAAATTTAACTGAACTCGAACAGTTCTGCAAAGAAGAATGGTCAAATATTGTAAAATCTAGACGTGCAAAGTTTGTATTATTATATAGGATTTATATAACGCCAACAGTGGAGTAGAGACAAATCCCAGCAGACCAAAGGCTGTAATGAATGCAAAAGGTGGTTCAACAAAATACTGACATAAGGGGGTGGTCCTTTTTCCAACTCTGTGATTCTATGTATGAATTTTTGAACGGGTACCTGTGAAAACCATAAAGTGCCAAATGTGGCAGATTACTTTTGTCAAAATATGTTTAATTATAAGGGCTATTCTCCCCTCTCTATTTGAAGCTCTGGTTGTGCCCGTTTCAAAATGCTTTACAGCGAAAACTTTGCAGCTAAATGTTATGAAGTATCACCTAATTTATTTAATTATTTTTTTAGGTAAAATCTGGATTTTTCAATGAAAGTGACAGTAAAGCTGTGGCTAAATCCATACGGGATCGAGTATGCTTATTAAAGAAGACAAGGGAAAGGAAGTTGCTAACGGGACAGTTAGAAGAACGCTGTGATTCACAGAGCAGGTCTTCTGGGGTCCCCTCTCTCCAGTCCGGCACCTCTGTTACTGCCAGCTTTACACAGCCAGGCATTAATGAAAGTGAAGAGACGGAGGTGGATCAACATGTTCGCCAGCAACTGCAGCAACAGCAGTGTCAGCAGTGCTCCTCAGTCACAGGTCTGAATCTCCCAATGAATTCTCAGTGTTAGATTGCGATGTGCTATGTTTAACCACTTAAGCCCCGGACCATTTTGTTGCTAAAGGACCAGGCCCCATTTTGCGATTCGGCACTGCGTCGCTTTAACTTGGCTCCCAAACAAAATTGACGTCCTTTTTTTCCTCCAAATAGAGCTTTCTTTTGGTGGTATTTGATCACCTCTGCGGTTTTTATTTTTTTCCGCTATAAACAGAGCGACAATTTTGAAATTACATATTTTGAACTTTTTGCTATAATAAATATCCCCAAAAAATATATAAAAAAACATTTTTTCCTCAGTTTAGGCCGCTACGTATTCTACATATTTTTGGTTAAAAAAATCGCAATAAGCATTTATTGATTGCTTTGCGCAAAAGTTATAGCGTCTACAAAATAGGGCATAGTTTTATGGCATTTTTATTATTATTTTTTTACTAGTAATGGCGGCGATCAGCGATTTTTATCGTGACTGCGACATTATGGCGGACACTTTTGACACCATTTTGGGACCATTGTCATTTTTACAGCGATCAGTGCTGTAAAAATGCACTGATTACTGTGAAAATGACACTGGCAGTGAAGGGGTTAACTTGTAGGGGCCGCTGAAGGGGTTAAGTGTGACCTAATGAGTGACTCTTACTGTGTGGGGGCGTGGCTTGGCGTTTGACGTCACTGATCGTCGTTCTCTATGACAGGGAACAGATGATCAGTGACACTCTCACTAGGAAGCACGGGGGAAAGGTTTGTTTACACTTACCTCTCCCAGTTCTTCAGCTCTGTGACCCGATCGCGGGACACCGGCGGCAATCGGGTGCCGCAGTCACGGAGTTTAGGACCGGGTTGCCAGCGTGCCACCGGCGGCGTGAGCGACACCGACAGCTGGGCATCTTAAAGGGGATGTGTATATATACGTGCTTATGCCCAGCCGTGCCATTCTGCCGACGTATATCGTCGTCAGGCGGTCCTTAAGCCGTTAAAGGATAAGTTCACTTTTAGAAAAAAAATATCATAAATGCACATTTTTTTGTTTTGCAGGTAATATGTGCATATTTTTTATTTTATTTTTTTTGGGGGGGGGGGGGGGGGCTGTAAAGCATTGCACCAGCGATTAGCAGATCGCTGGTGCCATGCTGGTCTCCAGCAGATTTGCCAGTGTATCTGCTTGCCTGTACATCCTGTATGGACAAGCAGATACAACCTGACAGGAAGCATGAATGAACTACCATGGTGCTCCACAGCGCCTTAGTAGTTCATTGAAAACTACAAGCCGACAGCTGCAAAGGCTGCCGGACCTTGTATTTTTCCATGCACAGAGCACTGTCAATCGGTGACACGGCTGGGTGGCGGAGCCCTGCTTGGTCGTATGTGTGTGTGTGTGTTTTTTTATTTTTTTTTATAATTGTGACAGCTAGCAGGCAGGGAGAAAGAACCCTGCTAGCTGTCAGTGGGGGATCAGGTAGGTGTGAGGGCTGGTCCGTTCGTAGCATGTTACACCCTGAATATGGATGTAACATGTTGCAAAAGGTGAACTTATCCTTTTTAAGGTGTACTTCTTGGCAAAAAAAATAAACTGATTGGGGGTTGCCTTTCAGTCAAAATGTATCTGATAGCATTACAAAAACGTACACAAAATGAAAGCTACTATTGCAAAGGTGAGATTGGTAACATCCTGTTACAGCGGCAGTAAATTGGTTAACGTTGCACTTTAGGTATGGCAATTTTTTACCTAGTTACATTGGTCCAGTTTTGATAGATTCCTAATTTTTCAACCTGTATTCAAGTAGTCTAGGTGTAATTGAGGCACTCAGCTCCTTACGCTGTAAAACCTGCATTTCAATAAATCCTTAGGTTTTATTTCAACAAGTCTGTTGAGTAATATGAATGAACGATGACCATTTTTCTACCTCATTACCTACTTTCTTTCTAAAGGAAATCGGCTTTTTGAGGACAATCTTTCTTTCATTAGGCCCCAAGAATTATGGGTTTATTGCTGCTCAATGGTTCTTATTCAAAGCCTTTATAAAACAAAAATAAATAAATAAATTAGCAGAAATGTGCCCATTTCAGAACAGGCAGGGTTGGGGAAACTACAATGTTTAACTATTTTAGCAGGTAAGATGTACAGTAAAGGGGAGTGCAGAGGGTATGACAGCAGCTAGTATGTGTAGGAGAGAGGTTCTGAAGGTACGACTGCAGACAGTACAGTGAGGAAAAGTATTTGCTCCCCTGCTGATTTTGTACGTTTGCCCACTGACAAAGAAATGATCAGTCTATAATTTTAATGCTCGGTTTATTTTAACAGTGAGACAGAATAACAAAAATATCAAGAAAAACCCATTTTCAAAAAAGTTATAAATTGATTTGCATTTTAATAAGTATTTGATCCCCTATCAATCAGCAAGATTTCTGTCTCCCAGGTGTCTTCCATACGGGTAACGAGCTGAGATTAGGAGCACTCCCCAGGGATCTCAAACTGGTGGCCCTCCAGCTGTTGCGGAACTACAAGTCCCATCATGCCTCTGCCTGTGGAAGTCATGCTTGTTACTGTCAGCCTTGCAATGCCTCATGGGACTTGTAGTTTTGTAACAGCTGTAGGGCCGCCAGTTTGAGACCCCTGATTTAATCCCTGCCCGCCATCGGTATGCATATATGCGGCATCACAGAAGTAGGCCTTTTTATCTGTGGCGCCGCATCTATGCGTATCTGTTTTAGTGCTGGGAGTGCGGCTCAATGCACACTATTGTTTCTGAGCTGTACTTCTGGTACATACAGCTAACCTACACATAGGTGATATTGCTGCGATCGTCCGGTGCAGGAGAATTTATTTTGCTTTGTTCTTTGGTAGGTTATGGTTGTAGCAAGGAATATACAGCTAAAGTATAGGGGGGGGAAAAATGTGCATAATAATAATAATAATAATAATAATAATAATAATAATAATAAAAAAAAATATATATATATATATATAACGTATCTCACAAAAGTGAGTACACCCCTCCACATTTTTGTAAATATTTTCTTCTATCTTTTCATGTGACAACACTGAAGAAATGACACTTTGCTACAATGTAAAGTAGTGAGTGTAAAGCTTGTATAACGGTGTAAATTTGCTGTCCCCTCAAAATAGCTCAACACACAGCCAATAATGTCTAAACCACTGGCATCAAAAGTGAGTACATCTGTAAGTGAAAATTTCCAAATTGGGCCAATTGCCCATTTCCCTCCCCGGTGTCATGTGTTAGTGTTACGAGTCGAGTACACACACACATTTTTTTTTTTTTTTACTCTTTAATTTAGTTGTATATTCCTTGCTACAGCCATAACCCACCAAAGAATAAAGCAAAATAAATTCTCCTGCACCGGACGATCGCAGTAATATCACATATGTGTAGATTAGCTGTTTGTACCCGTAGTACAGCTCAGAAACAATAGTGCGCATTTTGCTTTTTTCATTCTAAAGATCACCAGGTGAAAATAAATAAAAGAAAGGAAGCCTAAAGAAAACTTACACCGCCCTCACATCTAAGAGCCGGTTCACACAGGGGCAACACGACTTCCAGCGCGGCTTTGGGATGCAACTCAGACACAACTTGAGCATGAATCACAGCGCGACTTGGGGTGACCTCAGCTCGACCTGTGGTGATTTACAACACAACTTGAAGTCGCCTCCAGGACAGGAGACATTCCAATGGCCAATAAAATAAGTTGCTTCTGTTAAGACAGGGGGATCCGACTTCTGAGCGACTTCCATTGAAATCAATGTGTGCAGGTCGCCTAGAAGTCGGATTGTAGTAGTACAGGGACCTTTTTTGAAGTCTGAGCGACTGCAGTCGTGTACATAAAAACAGCTCCATTCACTTCAATTATTTTTAAAAATAGCGCGACTTGGGGCAACCAGAAGTCGCGTCCGGAGTCGCCCATGTGTAAACCGGGTATAAGAATTAGTAAGCTGCAATATGTTTGTTTTTGGGTTTAATATTGCTTTTATTTTGTATGAAAAGAGCTGTTTGATTTGCCCTAGGTAATCCTTCTGTATTTTTCTCTGTTGCAGTTGATAGCATGTCTGACGCAGGAACTAGTTCTGTTACACTGTCCGATACTTCCAGTCAGCACAGTGCCATCTATGCGGCTTCCCATGATGTGATGAGCACACAGCAAGTCCCTGGTATGCCACAAACAGAAAGCAGCCATATGGGGCAGTTCTATCCACCACAACAAGTCATAGGACACTATCAGCAGACACAGGCGGTGAGTCCCTGCTAAAGAAGGAATTGTCTATTTTCAGTGACAGATATAAAAGAGGCTGATGTAAGAAAAGGCAAACCAGATCAGGATGTGGTAACCATATGCATTGTAACTTTTAATACTTCTATAGCATATTTCTCTTGTTTGCTTTAATGTGCAGTATTTCGGTTTGGCTGCATTATATACTTATTTTTTCATGTGCATGTATGTAATCAGGTCTGGACAAATCTTCCTAACACATAAAGGAGTGGTACAAACCACAGATGAAGGCTGTACTGACCTCAATTTTTGTCTTTTTTAGAAACAGCTGAATTTCTGTATGTATATATCCTTCTCTGTTCAGCATTAGCTGGTCACAGTCTTGCTGGGAAGCCAGCATTTGATCAACACATGCAGCCAATGACTGCAGTGCTGTTCTGAGTATTCTGAAGGGGGACGTCCCCGCTGTCAGAATACAATAGCACAGTGGGAGAGATGCCTGCATCCACATTGCTTGTGGATGTGGGGTTCTGTGAGGATTGTTTTTGTTTTTTTTTGGGTTTTTTTTCACCCCGCTTGTTGGGGGAAAAAAAAAGTACAATATCAGGTGTGACAATTTAATTCCCAGAATGGACTGTGAAAAAGTCTGGTGTGGGCTTTAAAGTAGTCCCCTTGTCAAGTGACATACTTTTTTTAGATGACTGTCCCAGTGCTGGAAACATTCCTGAAGTTTGTTTTCCACTGGGTGCTGAGTCAGGGTAATAAAGTGGTTGGTCAAGTTTCGTAATGGATTTCTATGCCAGGAACGTGCAAACACTTAGCACATCATGTGCCGGGGCATTGTCATGGTGGAGAGTCCACTTGTCAGGCCAGAGTTCTGGTCTTTTTCTCCGAACAGATTCCCATAACCGTAAATTTTTTTACATTTGCATCTGTCCTTTGCATTTTTGGCTGCCCGTTTCTTTTTATCATTGTGGACCTCTTTCCGCCCCTCCTTAAACCACCTATGCCATTCAAAAACGCTTGATTTCTTTATGGAATGTTCACCATAAGCCTGTTGAAACAGGACTCAAATTTCACTCTCACTTTTGCAAGTTTTGCGAGTCAAATGGTCTGTGACCCAGGTGAGTGCAACTTAGAACATGTCAGAACACGCTTGAGTGCGAATGGCTGTGTGACTCGCCACCATAGTGCAATGCCGCGGTGCATTCTAGGAATTACATTGTCATACTTGTTATACCCTGCTTTAATCAAGTGACCATCATGAAAAGACCTGCTTTCTAAGTCTTGTACACACTAGAAGTTTTTTTTTTTCCGTTCAACCCAGCGGGCTGAAGGGGGGAAAAAAAACCCGAAGCACTCAGGAGGAGGGTGTTAGTACAGCGATCTCCCCTACTGAGCTATTGTGTTCCACCCCCTCAGCCATTGACTGAGAGCGGTGATGAGAAGACGATAGACAGACCTTTTTTCGGTTGGCTTTTTCCGAACAGCCGGCTTCTGTTGGACCGGCTGCCGTACACAGGGGTCGAATGTTGGACAGTTTCTGTTAAACCCGCGAATGTTGTCTGATATTCAGTCCGTGTGTACAGCTCTTAAGTCCGGTCCAAGTCGCCATTACAGATGATTGGCAACAGGCTGCGTGTTGACAAATTCTTTGTTATTCTGAATATGCTGTACTGTGTTGCCATATACATAATTAAGTTGATGTTGCTGATGCCTGGCCTTAGAGGTCCCCTTTGTATAAAACACAGCTTAAGCATTTCAGCTTGAAAGGGCCTCAGTCCTACTCATGTTCACACTTGTGTGTGTCAGGAATGCATGCAAAATGGTGCACTTTCCTGACAAGCACAAAAAATGCACTGTCCTTTAGCAGACGTGGTGGTGCTATCAGTTCTTAATGGGCCCCCCCATGCATCTCCTATTGCATAAGAAAAGAATGCAGGCGCCTGTGAGGGAGTTAAAATATATTTGTAAATCTCAATAGTAAAACTCGCATGCAATAACAGACACCTCTTATGGTGGTTCGTCCGGGGATGCATCCTTGGCACTGGTCTGCAAAAAGAGCCATCGTGGCCGGCAAGATGGTGGCGGAGAGCCGAAAATGAGGGGTGGAACGCAGCGCTGGTCGGGATGTCACTGGCATGCTGGCGACTCGTTTCTGAGCAGGCTCACCCTGGTGGTGGGAGGATTGCACGCTCCTTTCTTAAGCTTGAGATTCGCTTACAAAAGCAGTGCGTACTCCTCCCCAGCACCAGGGTGCGCCCGCTTTAGAAATGCGTTGCCAGTGCCGTCACCCCGACCAGCGCTGCGATCCAAGGAGCGTCCCACCCCTCATTTCCGGCTCTCCTCCACTATACCACCATCTTGCCAGCCAGGACGGCTTTTTTGCGAGCCAGTGCTAGGGATGCATCACCGGACGAACAAGCATAAAATGTGCCTGTCATTGCATTCCTAAATGTGAGTTGTATTGTGAGTTACAAATATATTTTAACAGTCTGCATTCTTTTCTTCTTTTACATATCCTGGAGATTGCTTCTGCTTCCCTTCTCAAGGCTGACCCTGATACAGAGGACTTCCTTTCTTTTTTTTTTTCTCCTTTGCATCAGCATGGTTTGAATATAAAGCCTTAGGCCGGCCATAGAGGGTTCGAATCTCGGTCAGTTCAGCAGGAACCAGCCAAGATTCGAACCATGTGTGGCCAGGCTGAATTTACTACGTTTATTGCTCAACTATTGTACCACAAGCCTGCTGGATTCACTTGTGATTATTGCTAGCAGCTGCTATAGTCGCTACCAATAATCCCTGTCTTCTCATGGTGGGGACGACTTCCCCCATACCCCTCCCCGCCGTGAGAAGGCAATGGCTCAACAGGAGAGATTCCTCTTTTAGCACTGTCTGTGTAGATGGGGGAATAGTACAATTTTTATTTTATTTTTTGCTGCAACCTGTGGTTGCAGCAAAGAAATTTACATTCTCTATGGCCTGCCTAAGGTTTTTGTGGGCTGAAATGTATTGGCTGTGTATCATGGGTAATTTGAATGTTAAATAAAGAACATTTTGGAGGATCATCTTATGCACTTGGTAGGGCTGGGAAAAAAATCGATTTTAATCTTGAATCGAGTTTTGAGCTCAAATCGATTCAGATTTGAAGAAAATCGATTTTTTTAGATTTAAAAAAAATAAATAAAATATATATATTTTTTTTTTTTTTTTTAAATTTCCTTCAAAGTTTCCGTAGCAGGACTGCAGGGGGCGTATCTGGAATGGCACTGGGCGGCGTTACCCCAATTACATCTACTCGCCGCAGCCGCCGTCTGCCTACCTGATCAGCCTGTCATGCAGACAGACGGCGGCCATTGCAGTGTTCAAAAGCCGCGCCTCCCGAGTCCTCGCCGTCTGTGATAGGCGGAACACTCAATTTCACAGCAGGCAGTGTTCAGCCTATCACGGACATCCTCTCATCCTCGTCTGTGTTATGAGGATGACCATGATAGGCGGAACACTGAATGCTGGGAAATTGAGTGTTCTGCCTATAACAGACGAGGAGGAGGCGCGGCTTTTGAATACTGGAATGGCCACCGGTGTAGCAGTAAAATCCGTATCCCATGAAAATCTGCATCAGCTATGGGCACAGTGAGACACGGGTACAGTGAGGCATGGACACAGTTCAGTTCAACTAAGAGTAACCTTTTTTGTTGTTTTATTAGCTAAATCCAAATACAGTATTAATAATTTGGATGTTTAACAATCTTTGTTGCACACTGACTTTGCAGTTAGAGAAAGGGTTTGCCTTTGCAATTTTGTTTGTTGATGCACTTTAATTAATATAATAAAAAAAAAACGAATCGTAAATCGAGTTTTTTATAAAAAAATCGCAGATTTTTTTGGGGGGGAAAATCGCCCAGCCCTAGCACTTAGTTATGAAGATGTTGACATGGTGGGGTGGGAAGATTGGAGGTTAGAATTTAGCAAACTTATATATAATCCATATTAGAACCTCTAGAATGGGTGCCCAGTTTGGGAACTTGAAGAGAGAGCGAGGGGGGGCGGAGCTTCTGATCAAATTCCAGCACCTACTATGGAGCGTGCAGCAACCTCAAGTATAGACTTAAATAGAAACTTTCCACCTGGCTCTAATTCTTTGTGCATAGCACTGAGTGGCTGATATGACAGTTACAGATTCCAGCCTGAGTTGACGTTTGGTTTTCACTTGTTCTCTCTTTTGCTTATTAATGGTGTTTATAGATTGTTCGCTGATCTGTTTGTCATGGAAAGATAAGTTCCATTCTTCCATACCTGATGGTGAGATGATTCCTCCTCGTAGGTTACGTTTGCCCAGTCCTCCTCGGCAGCTTTGTACATATACAGTAGCTGTGTGATCGTTTTCAGCAGTGGACCAGAGCGGATCTATTACACTTTCTGGGTTTCTGAAACGTCACTTGTAAGCTTTTTGCTTTGGTACAGATTTTGCAGTGTCACCACAGTTCCCAGTGCTCTGTGTTAGTGATTTTCAGAATATCCAGCTAATGATATACATAAATATAATTTATACACACAAACTCTTGCATAGCAATATACACCGATCAGCCAAAACATTATGACCACTGACCACCGGTAAAGGGATTATCTCGTTACAATGGCATCTGAAAATTGATGGGATATATTAGGCAGCAAATGAACATGTTGTCCATGAAGTTGATGTGGTGAAAGCAGAAAAAAAAAGGGCATTGCAGTTTATGTTTGGGGCTTGGAGGCCCATGGTGACCGGTGTCCACAGCCAAAGGCTTCTACAATGGTCACATGAACATCGGAACTGGACTACAGAGCAATGGAAAAAGGTGGTTTGGTCTAATGAATCCTGTTCTTTTACATCATGTGGATGGCCAGGTGCGTGTGTGTCACTTACCTGGGGAAGAGATGGCGCTAGGATGCGGTATAATAAGGCAAGCCGACAGAGGCAGTGTGATGCTTTGGGCAATGTTCTGCTGGGAAACATTAGGTCCAGCCATTCATGTGGATGTTACTTTGGAGTCCATGCCTCAATGGGTCAGGGCTGTTTTAGCAAAAGGGGGGCCATACTCTATATTAGTTGGGTGGTCATAATGTTATGGCTGATGGGTGTATATATATTTTAGGAAAATTAAATTCACTGAGGCACCTTTCACACTGGGGCAGGAGGTGCGTTGGCGGTAAAGCCGCGGCAACGCTTTCCCATCAATTTCGCTGCGCTATTCGGCCGCTAGCGGGGCGCTTTTACCCCCCGCTAGCGGCCAAGAAAGGGTTAAAACCACTGCAAACAGCCTCTGCAGAGGCGCTTTGCTGGCAGTATAGCAGCAGTGCCCCATTAATTTCAATGGGCAGGAGCGGTATTGGAGCGGTATACACACTGCTCCAAAGAAGCTGCTAGCAGGACTTTTTTTTTACCATCCTGCTAGCGCACCGCTCCAGTGTGAAAGCCCTCTGGGCTTTCACACTGGAGAGACAGCAGCGGCTGTTTCAGGGTGCTTTGCAGGCGCTATTTTTAGCGTTCTAGCGCCTGCAAAGCGCCCCAGTGTGAAAGGGATCTTAGGGAATTGCTTAGAATTTATTGAATCCTTTTAGCTAATATGTAAAGGCACTTATACACTGCTCAAAAAAATTAAATGAACGCTTTATCAAGTCAATGAAACTCCTGGGATATTGATCTGGTCAGTTAAGTAGCAGAGGGGGAGGGGTGTATACAGAAGGGGTTGTTGTCCAGTTTCAGCTGCTTTGGTGTTTATGAAATTAACAGGTGCACTAGATGGGCAACAATGAGACGACCGCCAAAACAGGAATGGTTTTACAGGTGGAGACCATTGACATTTTTTTTCCCTACTCATCTTTTCTGACTCTTTTTCACTAGTTTTGCATTTGGCTAGGGTCAGTGTCACTACTGGTAGCACGAGGCGATACTTGGACCCTATAAAGGTTGCACCGGCAGTCCAACACCTCCAGGATGGCACATCAATACGTGTCATTGCCAGAAGGTTTGCCGTGTCTCCAGCAGTGTCTCAAGAGCATGGAGGAGATTCCAGGAGACAGGCAGTTACTCTAGGAGAGCTGGACAGAGCCGTAGAAGGTCCTTAACCCATCAGCAGGACCGGTATCTGATCCTTTGTGCAAGGAGGAACAGGATGAGCACTGCCAGAGCCCTACAAAATGACCTCCAGCAGGCCACTGGTGTGAATGTTTCTGACCAATCAGAAACAGACTTCATGGGGGTGGCCTTAGGTCCCGACATCCTCTAGTGTGCTCTGTGTTCACTGCCCTGTACCGTGGAGCTCATATTGGCATTTGCCATTGAACACCAGAATTGGTAGGTCCACCACTGGCGCCCTGTGCTTTTCACAGATGAGAGCAGGTTCACCCTGAGCACATATGACAGACATTAAAGGGTCTGGAGAAGCCGTAGAGAACGTTATGCTGCCTGTAACATTCAGCATGACCAGTTTGGTGGTGAGTCAGTGATGGTCTGGGGAGGCATATCCATGGAGGGACACACAGATCTCTACAGGCTAGACAATGGTACCCTGACTGCCATTAGGTATCGTGATGAAACCCTTGGACCCATTGTTAAGACCCTACGCTGGTGCAATGGGTCCTGGGTTCTTCCTGGTGCAAGACAAAGGGTTGATTTACTAAAGGCAAATCCACTGTGCACTACAAAATTATGTTTTTCTTTGCATGTCCCCCTCAGATCTACAGTGACTGCACTTCCAAGTGCACTTGCAAAGTGGATTTACCTTTAGTAAATAAACCCCAATGCCCGGCCTCATGTGGTGAGAGCATGCAGCCAGTTCCTGGAGAATAAAGAAATTGATACCATTGAATGGCCCCCACGCTCCCCTGACCTAAATCCAATAGAACACCTCTGGGACATTATGTTTTGGTCCATCCGGTGCCGCCAGTTTGCACCTCAGTCTGTTCAGGAGCTCAGTGATGCTCTGGTCCAGATCTGGGAGGAAATACCCCAGGACACCATCCGTCGTCTCATTAGGAGCATGCCCCGATGTTGTCAAGCATGCATACAAGCCCTTGGGGGCCATACAAACTACTGGGTACCATTTTGAGTTGCTGCAATGAAATTTCAGCAAAATTAACTAGCCTGCTGCTTTAGGTTGATCATTTTCATTTCCTTTTTTTTTTTTATTCTTATTCTTTATTTCTATAACTTTTTTTTTTTCATTCCCCATAGACAATAGCAACAACATAATATCGCCCATCTCACAAAATATATTACATATTATACATCAGTTATGTTTTCCTGATCTACATATGAAACAAAATATTAATTGTCTATTTCTCTACTTACTCTTCCCTCCCTCCCATTCTTCTACCCTAACCCATTACACCCCGGAAACAGTAACACGAAAAAAAAAAAGGGAATTAAATAAATAGATAAATGCATTCGGTCTCTAAATCCCTCCCACTCTCTCTCTCTGCCCGCCGGACTTATCAACCTCTCTCCTAGGGGGCTTCAGAGCCCCAATCTCTGTCTTCTCCCAATAATTTTTTACCCTCTTCCGACTTTACAAATTCTTCCCATGGTGTCCATATCTCATTAATTTGTTCCGTTCTTCCTAATGTGCTGGGCCATAAATTTTCCATTATCCACACTCGTCTTATTTTTTCCAGCCACATAGAAATAGGGGGTGTTCGAGTTTCTTTCCAACATAGAGATATGCAGCTTTTGGCTGCATTCACCATGTGGCATATTATTGAATTCTTATACCTTTTTATTGGGATTTGAGAGCTCTGTAACAAAAAGAAGGCTGGGTCATCCGGAACTTGATATTCCGTGAACATTTGCGTTATTCTCTGCACCTCCAGCCAGAATCGTCTAATCGCTGGGCACTGCCAAAAGATATGAAAAATAGTCCCCCGTTCGCCACAGTTCCTCCAACATCTATCTGATTCTTCTGGAAAAAAAATATTTAGAGCTGCTGCTGTATAGTACCATCGAGTTAAGTTTATAATTGGATTCCTGTATCTTGGTACATCTAGAACTACTCAGGGCTAGCTGTTCTAGTTTCTTACTCTGTATTGATGAAAAGCTTTGATTCAGGTCCCTCTCCCATTTACTCAGACTTTTTATTTTATACTCCTCTGGAGGTGTTACCAGAAGAGCGTATATTTTGGATATAACATGGGAGATCGGTTCCTTTTCTTCGCAGTATATCTCAAACTTTGTACATGATCTACAATATTTCTCCATTGGGCCAAGGGATACCAAAAAGTGTCTCACTTGTCGTGCCTGCCAGGCTGTCATTTCAAATTGGCCACCTTGTTGAGTCATGTTTTGTATTGTTGGCCAGTTATCAAGATTCGTGAAGTGTGACACTTGCCATAGTCCTCTGTCTCTAAGTCCCTGAAAACTTCTTGCCTCCAGCCCTGGTGGGAACATTGGGTTCCCCAGGACTGGTGTCAAGGGTGACTGTTCTGTAGTAGAGTTTCTGCTTATCTTATATCCCATTTCAAGTGTAGGCCCTATTATAGGATTCTTTTTCAGTGGGGAAGGTAGAGATGCATAACACCAGATGGCTCTGTCCAAAGGAATAGTACTTATCTGTTGTTCAATTCTAGTCCATGGTTTATATTTTGAGTGCCTACACCAATCGATGATCCTGCCTAGTTGTGCTGCCTGATGATACTTGTACATATCTGGGGCTGCAATTCCACCCCGCTCCTTCGGTATTGTTAATAATCTTCTATTAATCCTAGGCCGTCTGCAAGCCCAAATAAATTTTGTTAACTCTGTCTCTATCTGATTAAAATAAGACCTAGGGATATATATGTAATGCCTGAAACAGATATAGAAACCTAGGAACTATGTTCATCTTTAAGATATTGCACCTCCCAAACCAGGAGTGCATACCCTTATTTCATTTCTTTAGCAATATTCTGACAGTCACTAATAATGGTCGAAAGTTTAGGTCGAAGATTTTCGTTAAATTTGATGGGATCTGTGTCCCCAAATCAGTGCCGTTGTCGTCCATCTAAATTTAAAATTCTGTTGGAGAGCTCTGCTTAGGTGTCCCTGCATCGCCACTCCCATAGCCTCAGATTTACCATAATTTATCCTGAAGTCAGACAGGGCTCCATACTGTTCTACTTCCTTCAGTAAGTTAGGCAATGATATTTGCGGAGAAGCTAATGAAAATAGTAAGTCATCAGCGTACGCCGAGACCTTATATTCTTCTCCTCCTATTCTTATTCCTACGATGTCTAGGTTCTGTCTGATCTTATTCAGGAAAGGTTCTAGTGTCAGCGCAAATAGGAGTGGCGACAAGGGACACCCCTGATGGGTCCCATTTGTTATCGGAAATATTTTAGAGTATACTCCATTTACCTTTACCATTGCTTGTGGTTTTGAGTATAACTCAGTTATTCGCTGTAGCATCCGACTCCCTAGCCCCATGTGTCTCAGTACTCCAAGCATAAATCTCCAATTTACCCTATCAAAGGCTTTTTCTGCATCTGTATTTATGAATACGCTAGGGTTTTTTAATTGGTTTGCTTGTTGAATTAGATTTAGCACTTTAATAGTACTATCTCTTGCTTCACGTTTGGGAATAAATCCCACTTGATCTAAATGTACTAACTGAGACACATGGGGTTGTAGTCGAGTGGCTAGGGTCTTTTCATTTTCATCAAATGATGTGCCATCCTTTCACTCCTAATGGCCCGTACACATGATCCGAATATCGGACGAAAACTGTCGTCCGAGGAAGAATCGTACGGTTTTCAGATCGTGTGTACACTGCTTTCGAGAGCCGATCACGACAGTTCATCCGATTATTATTCGATCGGATAAGCGCAAAAATTTTCCTCGTATGATACCAGATCGTACGATTTTCGTTTAGTCAGTATAGTTGTCATCCGAAAATACAATACAAACACATGACATCACTTCTGATTCTATTTTTTTTTCTGTTGTAAGAGAATTTTTGTGACTTTATTAACCTATTCAATTTCTACTTGCGACTATTGAGCATGATATATTTCCCCATTGAGATCAGATGTGTTTTCAAAGTGTTCCTTAAATTTTTTGGAGCAGTGTATTATATTATGATGGGCATAGCCAATGTGCAGTTCTTTCGTCTGTCTAGGAAAACATTCATTTTTGCACAAACTACTGAATTAATTGTAGAGGATTAATTCCATTTTTCTACTAGGACTGGTCAGTCCTTAGTGTGCCCTCTCTAGTGGGAACCTCCAAAATGCCTGCGGGTGTGTCATCTGTGTCCTATGACAGTTGATGTAAGATTTTCCTATCTATGGGCACTGTCATTTTCATAGATGTACTTTGTTTATAAAGTATCTGGTGTGTGTGAGACAGCACTGGACCAGTGAAGCCAAAGCTTGGTATTGATGGATGTTCTGTGGAGTTAGTCTTCATTCCGTGGAGCTATTACCCAATGAAGGAAGGATGTTGGTAGGCTCTGTTAGTCTTGGGCTGCTACCTCACTGTTGGTGTAAAACCAGGATGTTCAGTACTTGGATGGGAGAGCTGCACTGGGCCATAGAAGGTCCTTAACCCATCAGGACCGGTATCTACTCCTTTGTGCAAGGAGGAATAGGATGAGCACTACCAGAGCCTCAGGGCTGGAGCAGTGTGATGAGATGCAATAGGGGACACACCGTGGAGCTTGATAAAGGCTTATCACAATTGCAAACTACTTGCATGATTTGCAATTACGATAAGGTTTGATGGCCTTTTATCAAGCTCCATTATAAGGCAAGGCCATAGATTATGCAGTTTTTTTTCCTTCCACCATGGATAGAAGGAAAGATAATTGCTTGATTCCTCCAATAACAGTCAGTTTTGATTGGGGAATCCCTCCAGCAACACTGTTTTTTGTATTCTTCTGGTGGCAAGCCTTCCCTGCCAGCAGAACACAAGGCTTAATGTTGCCAGCTATAGCCGGCGGCAGTTATCGTTTCGGGAAAAAACCCAACAGGCTGGTTGTACATCCAGGGTGCACATACATGGACAAAATTCACCTGGTTTAGCAGGGATCCATATATGGCTGGCTTAAAGCATAGTCGGTCAAATACTGTAGCTGCTGACTTTTAATATTGGGACACTTGCCTGTCCAGGGATACCGTCTTGTCGGCACCTCAGCTGATTTTCGGATTTGCTCTCGGGTGCTGCCGCCGCCAATCCTGGTATGGAAAGCCAGCAGTGAAGCCTTTCGTTTTTTTTTTTTCTTCCTTTCGGCTCCGCAGCCGGTTCCCTACTGAGCGTGCGCAAAGTGCACTGTGCTTTCTAACGGGCCCGGTGGCAGAGGAAGTAGGAGGGGGGCTGAACTTCCGAGTGATGTCGCCGCAGCGTGGTCTCCCGGAAGTGGGGACGGGTCCCTGTCAAAAACGCGTACCCTTTCCCTCCTCCCCCCTGAAAGGTGCCAAGTGTGACACTGGAAGGGGGGGAGGAAGCAGATAAGCGGAGATTCCACTTTTGGGTGGAACTCAACCTTTAGGTCTTTTATTGCAGTGTTTCTCAACTCCAGACCTCAAGGCGCCCCAACAGAACAGGTCATGCCTTCAGGATTGCCCTCAGAGGAAACAGTGGTGTGATTTACTAAGACTCAACTGATCAAATCACCTGTGCAAAATAATGGAAAGCCTCAAAACCTGACCTGTTGGGGTGCTTTGAGGACTGGAGTTGAGATACACTGTCCTATTGCATCTAATCATTATTTTAATTACATACACTGCTCCAGCCCTGAGGAAGGGAGGAAGATTTTCCCAAAACACGTTGGATTCGCTTATCTTCAATAGGCTTCCCAAGTAGACCCTCGAGTGAGACGATCTTTTATCCCGATTGCTGCTCTATACACATTCAGTTGCTTTGTAAATAGGAATGAAACATTTACTGTCCAGCAATAGAAAATGTCAGCAAACAAATGGCTAAATAAAAGCATTTTATTATATAAAAAAACGCTGAAATAAAAAGTTTTGCCTGATCACTGCCATTTCAAGGACCTCGCTAAAAGGAGTGAATTTAAATAGACCGTTCCCATCCCTTTTTGTTTGTTGAATAGTATGCGGTTCTGTAAAAACAGTATTAATTACCTGAAGCAACCGCCATTGTTTTTACTCAGTACTAATGCTGCCATTGTCTGCAACCCTTGATTAAACTGTTTCAGCTCCCTGATGCTTTGCTTGTTTTGTTTGCAAAAAAAATTAACCTTTTCAGGCATTTTCTGAATATTGGACACAGCCAGCCCTGATTTATTTACCACATCTGGCTACGAATGTAATGCCCATTGCTCAGCCCAGTGCACATTGCCTTCCTTGGTCCTAATTGATCTTTTAGCAATAAGTCCAATCTGCAAGCTTGCAGTCATTTTAAGGTAGCAGGTAATATGTGCTTTCATTAAAGTGTCTAAAGAAGTTGCAGGTTTTTTTTTTCTTTTTTTTTTTTAGACCTGTGCTGGGCAATTTTTTTTTTTTTTTCTTTTCACATATCAAAATCTTAAATCAGCTAGAAAAAAAGACTTGGAACCCCTGAAGATGATATATTTACTGAACGCAGAAGCTCTGGAGAATAAAATGGCGGCCGTTGGAATTTTTTTTTATGTCTGCTGCACAAATATGCGTTTATCAAATGTACATTTTTAGGAAAAAAATACACTTAAATTAATTTTAGTGCACAGAAACACAATATAATACCAATTTATTTATGTAAAATATAAGAACTGATGCTGTGTCGAGTATACAGATACCCAACCTGTCAAGACTCAAAATTGTGTGTGCCTGTGAAATGGTGACAAACTGTTGTACCTAGAATTTTTTTTTTTTTTTTTTAATAGGTGGCACTTTAAAAGCCGTTACAGGTTATTATTGTAGATTTAATCGTGAATGATGGCCCTAGAATTGTTGCTCCGCTCTTGACTTTTGCGGCGATACTAACATGTTTTGGTGTAGTCACTGTTTACAGCGCTCCCTCAAATACAGCTAATTAAGTGCAGTTTTGAAACCGCAATTGATTTAACCATGGTTGCATCTGGGTTCATTTAGTTACAGAGGAGATTGGGGAATAGATGGTCCTCTATCTTCTCAGTAGCTTGCTGTCCCTGCAAAGCAGAGATCTATTAGTAAAAGCACTAAAAGATAGAAGATTGACAGTGTGTAAAAGCAGCACCTTCCCAGCCATTGTCATTAGTACAGTGACAGTGATATCACTGCTCTCTGTATTAAAATAAAAGTATTTTTTTTGGCCTATTTTTTACTTGCCTAGGTGGGTGCAGCATCGGTACGATTCTGCATCTGTCCCCTGCCGCCTCTGCACCGAGCCATTGTAAACGGTTCTCACACATCTCCGAGCGGAGAGCTGCTGACTGTCAATTAGCAGCAGCTCTCCTCTCTGATCCTCCACGTTCATTGGTGTGCTGAGCTGTGGAGGGGCAGGGAGCGGCCATCTCAGGCTCTCAGTGGCTCGCTAAAAGGCTGAGAAAGGCATCAGTCCAGGCACCTGGCGGATCCAGAATTTATTGTCGTTATGACGCGATGCCTGGACTGATTTCAGTGACGTTGGACAGCTCTCTGCTGAAAACGTGTCACAGGAGTGCAAAACGAATTGCACTCCTGTGAACCATAGGAGCAGCCCAGCCAAACAAGCTCAGACTGGATTTCTCCTTTAATGTATTGGGTATGTTTTGTAGCAGAAAGTTAAATCAGTTTTTAAAAAAATATAAATATATATATATATTATTTTTTTTTTACACAGATAGAGCTTTCTTTTGGTGGTATTTGATCACCTCTGTTTTATTTTTTGCGATATAAAAAAAAGAAAATATATATATATATATATATATATATATATATATATATATATATATATATATATATATATATATATATATATATATATATATATTTTTTTTTTCTTTTTTTTATATCGCAAAAAATAAAACAGAGGTGATCAAATACCACCAAAAGAAAGCTCTATCTGTGTAAAAAAATAATAATATAAATTTTGTTTGGGTACAACGTTGCATGACTGCGCAATTACCATTTAAAGTAGAGCAGTGCTAAATGGCAAAAGAAAAATGGCCTGGTCCTGAAGGAGGTAAAATCTTCCAGAGGTCAAATGGTTAAAAAGAAAAACCGTTTTATGTAAATTAAGGCTTTAAAGCTACCGTATATACTCGATTATAAGCCGAGGTACCTACTTTTACCACAAAAAACTGGGAAAATTTAATGACTCGAGTATAAGCCGAGGGGGGGAATTTGCCCATTGCCCAACCTTACTGTGCCCATTGCCATCTCACTCTGCCACCTCACTGCCCATTGTCACCTTACTGTGTCGATTCCGCCTCCCTGTGCCCGAGTCAGTGTACCTCAAAATCTTGTAATTCCGCGGCCGGCGTCCATTGTTCAAATCTCGCGCCGTTCTCCCTGTCCCTTCCGTGATGGGCGTTTCCAGCAAACACTGTGTTGAGTGTTTGCGCCTATCACGGAGGTCCTCTCATTCGCCGACTCCGTTTCCCAGCAGGCACTGTGTTCAGTGCTCGGCCAATCACGGACGTCGGACAAGAGGACCTCCGTGATAGGCGCAAACACTCATTACAGTGTTTTCTGGAAACGCCTATCGCGGAAGGGACAGGGAGAACGGCGCGAGATTTGAACAATGGACGCCGGCCGCGGAATTTCACGATTTTTGAGGTGCTGACTCGAGTATAAGCCGAGGGGTATACTTTCAGCCCTAAAAAAAAGGGCTGAAAAACTCGGCTTATACTCGAGTATATACGGTATCTTTCCCCTCGTAATGGAGATAGAGATGTGTGGACATGTTTGTAGTCCATATCAGAAGAGCAGCATGTGTGACAATTATAGCTCACTCCATAGATGGAGTAGAATGAAATGCTGAGTGTTATTTGCAGCATTTTGGGTGAAAAAAAAGAAAAGTATTGCAGCCATCAAGTCAAAGGACTGTAATCTCAAGTAATAGTAATACATTTTTTTTTTTTTTTTTTTCCTAAATACACTTTTAAAGTGGATGTAAACCCTATTCATGAAATGTGACCTAGGCACATATATCTGTAGTACGGTTGTCATGATACCGATACTAGTATCGGTACCGATACCAAGCATTTCCCCGAGTACTTGTACTCGGGGAAATGCTCTGATACTTCACCCAAAACCTGCCCCCTTTTCATCTGCTTTAGTGAAAGTTATACAGCGGTGATCGGAGCTTGTAACTCCCCCCCCAAAGCCACACCGATCACCGCTGACTGTCCCTGTATCCTCCTCCGTGCTGCTCTCCCCCTCCGGGTCCTTGTCCCCCCTCCGTGCTGCTCTCCCCCTCCGGGTCCTTGTCCCCCCTCCGTGCTGCTCTCCCCCTCTGGGTCCTTGTCCCCCTCCGTGCTGCTGTCCGTGCTCAGTGTCCCCTCTCCGTGCTGCTCTCCCCCTCCGTGTCCTTGTCCCTCTCCGTGCTGCTCTCCCCCTCCGGGTCCTTGTCCCCCTCCGTGCTTTTGTCCCCTCTCCGTGCTGCTCTCCCCCTCTGGGTCCTTGTCCCCTCTCCGTGCTGCTCTCCCCCTCCGGTTCCTTGTCCCCCTCCGTGCTTTTGTCCCCCCTCCGTGCTGCTCTCCCCCTCTGGGTCCTTGTCCCCCTCCGTGCTGCTGTCCGTGCTCAGTGTCCCCTCTCCGTGCTGCTCTCCCCCTCCGGGTCCTTGTCCCCCTCCGTGCTGCTCTCCCCCTCCGGGTCCTTGTCCCCCTCCGTGCTTTTGTCCCCCCTCCGTGCTGCTCTCCCCCTCTGGGTCCTTGTCCCCTCTCCGTGCTGCTCTCCCCCTCTGGGTCCTTGTCCCCTCTCCGTGCTGCTCTCCCCCTCTGGGTCCTTGTCCCCCCTCCGTGCTGCTCTCCCCCTCCGTGCTGCTCTCCCCCTCCGTGCTGCTCTCCCCCTCCGTGCTGCTCTCCCCCTCCGTGCTGCTCTCCCCCTCCGTGCTGCTCTCCCCCTCCGTGCTGCTCTCCCCCTCCGTGCTGCTCTCCCCCTCCGTGCTGCTCTCCCCCTCCGTGCTGCTCTCCCCCTCCGGGTCCTTGTCCCCCTCCGGGTCCTTGTCCCCCTCCGTGCTGCTCTCCCCCTCTGGGTCCTTGTCCCCCTCCGTGCTGCTCTCCCCCTCCGTGCTTTTGTCCCCCCTCCGTGCTGCTCTCCCACTCTGGGTCCTTGTCCCCTCTCCGTGCTGCTCTCCCACTCTGGGTCCTTGTCCCCTCTCCGTGCTGCTCTCCCCCTCCGGGTCCTTGTTCCCCTCCGTGCTTTTGTC
This sequence comes from Rana muscosa, assembly GCA_029206835.1. Lineage (NCBI taxonomy): Eukaryota > Metazoa > Chordata > Amphibia > Anura > Ranidae > Rana > Rana muscosa. Next base: position 340,338,346 of record CM055125.1, on the reverse strand, counting down.
CCCCCTCCGTGCTGCTCTCCCCCTCCGGGTCCTTGTCCCCCTCCGTGCTGCTCTCCCCCTCCGGGTCCTTGTCCCCCTCCGTGCTGCTCTCCCCCTCCGGGTCCTTGTCCCCCTCCGTGCTGCTCTCCCCCTCCGGGTCCTTGTCCCCCTCTGGGTCCTTGTCCCCCCTCCGTGCTGCTCTCCCCCTCCGGGTCCTTGTCCCCCTCCGTGCTGCTCTCCCCCTCCGGGTCCTTGTCCCCCTCCGTGCTGCTGTCCGTGCTCCGTGTCCCCTCTCCGTGCTGCTCTCCCCCTCCGGGTCCTTGTCCGTGCTCCGTGTCCCCCCTCCGTGCTGCTGTCTGTTCTCCGTGTCCCCCTCCGTGCTGCTGTCTGTTCTCCGTGTCCCCCTCCTGCTGCTCTACCCCCTCCACGCTCCGTGTCCTCCTCAATGTCCTCCTCCACTCCCTCTGTCCTCGATCTGTCAGGATGGAGAGCGGAGGTAGGAGCCACTAAACCCGGCTCCTACTTGTTCTGAATGAACCGAGTCGGTGATCACTGACTCTGTCCATTCACATAACTGAAACATCGTAACCTGTGTTTACGATGCTTCAATTTATGAATGGAGAGCAGCTTCTGTCCATTCATTTTAGCTGAGGCTGCAGAGAAAGGGACTGGGGAACCTGTGTCCTTTTAGTCCCTTTCTCTGTCTCAAAGGGGAGATGCCAGGGGTTTGTTAACCCCTGATATCTCACCAAAGCCCCCAACAGGGCTAAAAAAAAGATAAAAATGTGCAAAAAAAAAAAAAAAAAAGTGTAAAAAAAATTACATTTTTAATAATAAACACACTGACACTATCCACGCCGCCCCCCCCCCCCCCCAAAAAAAAAAGAAAGCGCTGTAAAAAAAATAACAAAAAATAAAACAACAAAAAATACTGACACGTACCACTGTCACCTGACATTAAAAAAACGGTAATCGGTATCGGCGAGTACTTGGGAAAAAAAGTATCGGTACTTGTACTCGGTCTTAAAGTGGTATCGGGTCAACCCTAATCTGTAGTGTTTTCTTATCTCTCTCCAAAGCCCTAAGTCCTGTGTCTTTCTACTGTTCTGTTCCTCTGTTAGCATGATAACTTCTGACAAGTTCTCTGACAAACGAGATAAAAGCAGCTGAAATTTTTTGTCGGGGAGGTTGCTATAAATAGATTAGCAGAGAGCTTGTCTATTCACAGCACAGCTCTACAAGTATCTTCCTTCCTCTGCCTATGTGGGGGGGGGGGGGGGCTTTCCTCCAATGAGCTGTCACACAGTGTATGCCAAGACTCCACACCAGTGCTGGAACAGGAAGAAAAATTTCTAATGCAATGTGCACTTTCTAAAGAATATATAAAGCTGAAGACAGCAGATATATACGTAAAACTTATGTAGGGAGATTTGTTTCATCTGTGTATCTGAGGCTGTTCACTGGTTATCGGAGAGGGTTTACATACACTTTAAATTCCATATTCTAAGTCAGCTGATTTTCTTTGTTCCCCCCCCCCCCCCCCCAGATTCCCTTGGCACAGATGTTATCGATGCAGTGCTTGGCTCAACCAAATTCTCCATACCAACAAGTAACCATGGTGGAAGGACAACTTACTGCACAGGTAATGTGTATAAATAGAAGAGCAGAAACTATATTGTGCCTTACTCTGCAAATCTTGCACAAGATCGTTTTTTTTTTTTCTTTAGGTCATGAAGAAATTAAATAAAATTAATTCAGGGTTCCCTCACTTCCTTATTTGTAGTTCGGTACAACTCCCTATTGATGTACAGTCTTCTAATATAGATTGTTCTAATCTCTCCCCACTCTATTCAAAACTAAACTTAAAAAAAAAAAAAAAAAGTAAACTTTAGTTTTTGTTTTCTTTAACCGTGTTTAGGATTCAAATCTAGTAGATGGTTTCCTTCTTTTTTCCATACATTGCGCCATCTAGAGGCACCTTTCCGATATTGCTCTATAAACATTGGCACTTTTTTATATTTGAACAAATCCAAATCGAATGGAAAGCATTATTATATTATCCGCTTTCTTCTTTTCTTGTTTATACTATAGGGCAACCATAGAAAAAACAGTATTGACATTTACTTTTTTTCCGATTATTCACCTACCTTTTTAGTTTTATGTCTCTTCTATGTAGCTCCTTAGGATCCCCCTTCAGTTCTGTCAGTTATTAAAAAAATAAAATAATACCTGGCAGTTGTGGATTATCTTCATCTACTCGGCAGAGGGCCAGGCGCTGAAGGGAACCTCACCAGACTCACGGAGTTGCACTCCGTCACCGCCAATCCCATCTGACACGCATGTTTGAATTACTGATGACCCATGTTCGTGGGTCCCAGTACCCCCATACCACCCCCCTATCCACCACCCAACCCACCTTCCCACTACAGCTCCCCCTCCCCTTTTTCTTTTTCTCTTTTCATACTTTTCTCTACTCTAATATTCTACCTTTAACCAATCCCGCCCTAAACTGGGGGGATCTACTTTACTCTCTATTTTCCACCTTTTTTCTAACAAACAGGAAAAACAGGGGAACTGGGCCCATGTCCCCGGTACTGCACAACACGACAACCTCAAGCACAAACACCCTAACGGAGCAAAGGGAACCAACAGGCAGAACTAGATACCTAGGAAGGAACAAGTTGCTAAAACAAAATTAAAGACATCAGAGGTCACGAATAAAACTAACAATAGCTCAGACACACGAAGTGACACTACACCATGGAGCGTAATCTCCACCAATTTGTCCACACCCAGATATGTTTAAACCCTGTTTTTCTTTTCCTTCCTACATTAAGACTGTGTGATGTAATGTATTCTGACTGTTTTGAATAAGTTGTTTGTCTTGATACCCGTACTACTTTGTAATGTATCGACCCGACAGGGTCCCTTTCCTTGTTATAAATAAAAAAATAAAAAATAATAAACATGTTATACTTACCTGCTCTATGTAATGGTTTTGCACAGAGCAAACCCCTATCCTCCTTATCTTGGGTTCCCCGCCAGCGCTAAAGGCTCCTGCTCCCTGTCGAATTCCCCCCATAGCAAGGAGCTTGCTCTGGGGGCGCTCATGCATGCTTACTCCCGAGCTGGCTGTGTGTCCATTGACACACAGAGCTTCACTCCATCTCAACCCCCGCACTCTTCTTACTGGCTGTCATTGACAGCAGCAGGAGCCAATGGCTGCCTCTCTGTCCAATAGGGAGCGAGAGACTCGCTGCTCTTGTGCACGCAGAAAGTTTTTTTTCCTTAATGCATACTGTAGAATGCATTAAGGTAAAAAAAACTTGTACCTTTTTAGGACCACTTGAAAGGGGTTGTAAAGGTTTATTTATTTTATTTTTTTAAAATAACAAACATGTCATACTTACCTCCACTGTGCAGTTCATTTTGCACAGAGTGGCCCCGATCCTGCTGCTCTGGGGTCCATTGGCGGCTCTCGCGGCTCCTCCCCGCAATAGCAAACCCCCTCTGGGAAGCTCTATCCCGAGGGGGGTTACCTTGCGGGCGCGCTCCCGTGTCATACAGTTGGCGTCCATAGACACAGTGTATGACTCGGCCCCGCCCCCCTGCAGCCGCGTCATTGGATTTGATTGACAGCAGTGGGAGCCAATGGCTGCGCTGCTATCAATCTATCCAATCAACGCCGAGACTCCGTGGAGAAGAGGATGTCGGGGACATGCAGAGCAGGTGAACGGGCTCAGGCAAGTAAAACGGGGGGGCTGGGGGGCCCGTGACAGCCAGGTGTTTTTTCACCTTAATGCATAGGATTAATTAAGTTGAAAAAACACAAACCTTTACAACCCCTTTTAACTGTTTATATAGGAGCTCTAGTTTTGATTTTCATGCTCAAAATTATATAAGTGTGATCTCTCCATCTATATTAAGCATGTGTGGCCCTCCAGCTGTTGCAGAACTACAAGTCCCATGAGGCATTGCAAAGCTGACCGTACTCCCAAAGGCAGAGTCATGATGAGACTTGTAGTTCTGCAACAGCTAGAAGGCCACAGATTGAGCACTCATGAATTAAAGCATGCACAGTCTACATTACACATTGAACATTTACATTAGTCCCTGCCCTCCAGGAGCTTACAATCCAAGGTCCCTATCTCGCATACATACATACACTGGGGCCAATTTAGACAGGAGGCAGTTGGCCTACCAGCATGTCACGCAGGCACAGGGAGATCATGCAAACTCCAGGCAGGTAGCTGCCATTTTTGAGATTTGAACGGACAGCTCTACTGCTGCCAGGTGGAAGTGCTATCCACTTAGCCACTGCCCAGTAGAGCTCTGATAGAGATTTGAAAGTTTTTCTTTAAACATGTGGAGTTGGGAATTAAGGCCCCATACACACTATTAGATTTTCTGCAGATTTTTGCCGTCATATTTAAGAAAACCATGTAGTGCAAGGGCCTGCCTAATTTCATACAAATAGAAACGCTTAAGGTTTGACTTCATATTATATGGTTTTGGTAAATCTGAAGACAAAAATCTGCAAAAAATCTAATAGTGTGTATGGGGTCTAAAACTAAAGCTGAGTGAGGCTAACTAAAGGCTTAAGAATGGTTATTCACTTTCTTTCTTCTTTTTTTTTTTTTAGTCAATGGATGCGCAGTTGTCATTTTCGGCAGAAGGGAAAACTCTACCACACCCTAACGCAGTTGACGCTTCAGCGATGCCGGTGATGCAGCCAACATATTCTGCGCTGTCCCCTCAAATAATATCTGGACAGATGGCAACTCAGCAGACAAGGGCTGACAATTGTGGCCTAGCAGGGGTACAAGTGCTTTCTGCCCCCACTGGTGATAATCAAGTTCCAACACTAATGTACGGTGTACAGAATGTGATGGGAGTCCAGACTAATGCTCAGATGTCTACTCTACAGCAACTGCCTCTACAAGATTCTATGAAGTGCCCAACAAATGTACAGCACGGGCAGAATTTTCACATGCATTCACACCTGGAGCAGAATCTAATGCCTCAGCCTTCTTACCAGTCTCCACCTGCACAGCAGCAAATTGTTTTACAGCCGGCAGTGGCTGAACAGTTGCCTCAGATGATATACCCAGCTGCTGTTACGCAGGAAGCCATCGCACAGCAAGTACGCATGGAGCAGCAGTATGAGATGGAGCATTTGTCATTCAATGCTCAGACATCGACGGTCCCTGAAACAGCAGGACAGATGCAACAACCACTGACTGTGCATGAACAGCTTCCTTACATCCAGCCCCCTGTGCCACAGATTCCTGTCCAGCAGTCTTCTGAACAGGAGAAGTCAGCCTGTCCCTCACAGATGGTTAATGCCTCTGTTTTAGAGCAGCCAGTTTTATCTCAGCCTTTAGCGCTTTCTTCAGAACAAATGCTTTCCCAGCCTAATGTAATGCAGAATCCTGCAGAACCTCTTTATATACAAATCCCTCCTATGGATCCATATAGACAGCAGCCCTTGGTTCCTGACCATGCTCTGTGCACGCAAACCGCTATTGCTTCTTCTGCTGTGTTACCTGAACAGTTAATGTACAGTCAGCAAATCCTGCAGCCTTCTGACCAGCCGTGTTATGTGCAGCAAACGGTACCCATGTCTGAACAGCTGAAGAACACCCAACAGGATAGAGTAGATCATATTATGTACCCTAGGCAAGCCACTCTGCCAGCTGAGCAACCAGTTTACCCACAGCACTCGTTATTGGCTGAAAAGCCTGGGTATCCACCGCAGGCTGCATCAGCTGAACTGCATGCATATGTTCAGCAAACGATGCCAGTTGAAAAACAGTTTGTACCGCAAGCTGAGCAGGCCGTATGCCCACAGCTGACAAAACATTCATCTGAGCAGCCTATTTATGCCCAGCAACCTGTAACGTCATCTGAAAAGATAGGGTATGGCCAGCAAGCTATGCCATCAGCTGAAGTTTTGCAGCATGCTAAACCTGCAGTGCCGTGTGAGCAAGCAAAGTATATCCAGCAAGCTGTTCCTCCAGCTAACCAGATGGGATATGCTCAGCCGATGCCACAGTCAGTTGAACAGTTGGTGTTTTCACAGCAGGGTATACCACAAGTAGATAAAGCATTGTATGCCCAGCACAGTGTGCCACCATCTGAGCTGCAGCCAGTGTGTTCACAGCAAGTCCTGACCGTTTCTGAACAGCAGCAAGGGATGCAACTACCTGAGCACCAAGCTATGCCGGGGTGTGGGCAGGCACCAGTATACGGTCAGCAAGTCCTTCCACCGCCTGAACTGCAGCCTGTGTACACCCAGCATGGAATCTCCCAACCTGAGCAGGCAGCTGTCTTCTCCCAACATGGAGTGCTGCAGCATGAACAGCAGCCAGTCTATGTCCAGTCTTCTGTGCTGCCACATGAGCAGCCTGTTTATACTGTAACTGCAGTACCTCTGACAGAGCAGCCCATGCATCCTCAGCACAGAAAACCACCACCAGAGAATTTGGTGTATAGCCAGCATGTACCGCAACAGACTGACCAACAAATCCTTTATGCCCAACAAATGTATGCACAGCATGGAGTGATAGGATCTGAAAAGCCTGTTTTTACGCAACATGCGGTAACGCAGATGGACCAGCCTGTATATGCTCAGCATGCTGTGCCACCAATGGAGCAGCCTATGTATTCACAGCAGATTGTGCCGCCGCTGGAGCAGCCTATGTATGTCCAACATTCTGTGCCATCATCTGAGCAGAGTGTCTTTATAGCACATGCTGTACAACCAAGTGACCAGTTAGGATATCCACAACACTTACAGAAAACTGATCAACCCGTTGGAGTATTACAGGGTCAACCAATAAATATACAAAATGCCCCTAATGATCAATTTCTATATGCCCGCGAAGCAGCTTTACCCAGTGAGCAGAAATACAACCAACAGGCTGTAGCACCACCTGTCCAGCCAACTCTTGTGCCCCCACCTCAGCTAGTTTGTAACCAACAAGTAGCCCCTACAGCTGAACAGCAGGCCTATACCCAGTCAGCAACTCATATGCAAGCCAACACCCATTTGATGGCTGCAACTGATCCGCTTCCTCTTTCCCAACATGGAGTACCTTTGGCTGAACAGCAAGCACATCTACAAAGAACATTATCTATACAGCCAATGTTTGTTCCTCAACCAGCTTCTCTGGCTGAACATGTATACATCCAACAGGCTGCTGCATCTGTCGATCAACAGCTGTATACCCGTCAAGCAGCTCTGCAGTCCAATCAATCGCTTTACATGTCCCAGCCAATGACAGCCACACATCAGCCATTGTATGCCCCAGTGCAGCAGGTTCCTGCTGCGGAACACCCAGTCATGTACAGCCATGGAGTTCCTGCATCTGGTTATGGTCATTTGCCGCCTTCAGATAGACTTGCATATGTTCACAACCCAATACCCTCCTCAGAGCACTTGGCTTATGGACTTAATTCTATATCGTCTGCAGAGAAAACAAACTATGCCCAGGCCAGTAATCAGCCAGCCAATCTGCACTTACAGAAAACTATGACACCACCACAAGAGCACAGGCCAGATCTTCAAGCTGAGAACCACGTACATCAAGCTCAACAGTCTGTTCAGTCTTTGGATCAACAAACCATGTTGATGCAGCCAGAGACAGAACAAAATGCTCAGACAGATCCAAGTCGAGTATCTCTCGCTTCTTTAGGATCACAACACACTAATCAGGTTTTTGTGCCTCCCGTAGGGCCGACTCAGCATTTTCCTGTTGCAGCTCCTCATGTGCAACCAATAACTTGTGTTCCTTCTTCTGAGCATAGTCAGACAAGTCAGCTCTTAACTCAACAGCCACACAATGACCTTCAAAGTAGCCTGCATGTCAATGCACCCCTTGCTGCTCAAGAATCACTTATTCAAGCCACCTATAATCAGCACCCCCCTGTACAAGCATGTGAACCACAAGCGCCAGAAGGTTTGGATTATATGGCCATGTCTCATAGTCGGGCTGCGACAGCTCAGATGCCATTTCCGAGTCAAGTGCCCCCTGTGTCATTAGAGCAGCCGGCAACAGGGCCAGTGTTACAACCCCAACCAAGTCTTCATGTGGACGTCAATGACTCGCCTCAGTCAGTTGGTTATCCTAAACCTGCAGGCTCCGCTTCAATTGGGTTGACGACAGAGGCACCTCTCCTTAATTCTCACCAAGTTCTTACCCCCGCTTTGCAGGCCCAGAACCAACTGCTGCAGACAGTTCCAGATTCACAAACAGTAAGTGCTTGCTCTTAAAACGGAAAGTAGTTGTAAACCTAGATATAGATAGATATATATCTATCTAAATTTTTTTAATAACATGCATGTCATATTTACCTGCTCTGTGCAATGGTTTGGCACAAAATGAAAAAACAGTAGTGCAACACTTTAAAAATCACACAATACTCCTACCAAGTGATTGTAATCTGCATAATATAAACCTCACCACGAGATTAAACGTCAAACACATACAGTACATAGTGAAGTGATATAGGGCGCAAAAGACCATGTGTAATATTTAAAAAAAAAACACTTTCTGCAATCAATCAACAAAGCAAATGTATAAAGTCCATATATAAACAAAAAATCAGATATATTGTGTCCAGGCAGATTTCTTCTGTATATCCAGTCACCGTGATTTTTCTAACGTGCAAATAATATTCAATAAAGTGCTTCACCCGAAGTGATAATGGTTGAACTCTCACCAGAAATCTTTGGCCACTAGGTGACCCATAAGCATGTAATGCAGGGCGTCTGTGGCCTCCAGGAATCGCACGACAGATCACATCAGATAACCATTGATTCTCCCATCCAATCAGCATTAAAGTGTGTATGGTGTCAAGCTGTTATCCCCAGCATCTGCAGATATTTGGCTCCGCCAAACAGAGCCGCCAAAAGCCAATATAGTGCAGTTACTTATTTTTAATATTAAAATCAGCACTTAATGTTCATGCATGTATGCCATATGCATGTGCGATTCCTGGAGGCCACAGACGCCCTGCATTACATGCTTATGGGTCACCTAGTGGCCAAAGATTTCTGGTGAGAGTTCAACCATTATCACCTCGGGTGAAGCACTTTATTGAATGTTATTTGCACATGTTAGAAAAATCACGGTGACTGGATATACAGAAGAAATTTGCCACAATATATCTGACTTTTTGTTTATATATGGACTTTATACATTTGCTTTGTTTGATTGCAGAAAGTGTTTTTATTAATATTACACATGGTCTTTTGCGCCCTATATCACTTCACTTTTATCTGTTAGTATCCACTAATCTAGTGGCTGCATTGACCACTCAATTATTTGTTGGCACCACACCCCTTATTTTTTCCTTATCACATAAGATTTAATAGGGGTAAATGCCGTTACAAGCAAAGATGTGGAACAATCAGTTCCTGACCCATGGCTGGTATATTCCCCCTAAACCAGGATGACTGCGACTAATTTGCGCATTCATAGTGTTCCAGCTCTGCCCAACGTGTTTCGCCCTACAGGACATCACGTATGAATCGCGTAAAATCATGTATGATTTATTTTTATTTTGTTTCCCCCAAGCTCTGCACTGTTTCATTCCATGCAAACCACGTGTTAAGGTATTGTGCTGGCTACTTAATATTATTCTAGGGGCCTTCAGTGTGTTTTTTTTTCCTTTTTTTTTGTTTGTAGGAAGAGAGATTTTTAGCCTCCACATACTGAAAGGTTTCTTCACAGTAAGAACTGTGAAAATGTGGAATGGACTACTTTTTTTAAGAACCAGTTCTGTCCAACTCAGTAGATTATTTTTACCATAGAGCTGAAAAATGCTCAAAATATAACTGGATAACACCAGGGTTTTTGCTCTAGAGAATATCTGATCCCTCCTGGGGGATCAGGAAGGGCAACCTTCCTCTGGATCAACTGTGGGTATAGACTTATTTTTATATGGAGGATTTCTATTTAAAGTGGTTGTAAATCTCTGAAATGAATTAAACATAGCTACTATAGTGTGTACTTCAATCCAAAGCACAGTGTGTGATTTCTAGCTTTTCTCTCCTCCCTCTGCTCTCTGCACGAGTTACTTCTGATCAGTTATCCTGATACTAGACAATCCTTGGCGACGGCCTGTCCCCAAAATCCCCCCCATAAAGCACACAGGTAATTGACAGCCTCAGCTGTGAATGTTTCCCTATGAGAGTGTGTAGAGGGAAGTGTATCCATTTCCTCCACTCAGGTCTCTGATTACCCTCAGCTCTCTGCTTTATGCTGTGTACAGTGTGTGTCTTCAGATCCCTGCCTTCTAGAGGTGACAAATGATGTGTAAACAGGTACAGCTTATGTAGGAGGATTTGTTTCATCTTTGTGTATTATCTGAGGCCAGTCACTTCACAGGGTATATGTAAGGGTTTACAACCACTTGAATTTTTTCAATTGGTCGAAATTGGAGATGAGCTTATGCATTTATTTATTTTTCAACCGAACTATGTAACCCCCTATATTGGCATATGCCATATATTTACGAGCCAGCATGAACCCGCTGATGTGCTTTTGGATTTCAGTTGTAAAACATTTATAGGGAACATACACAAATCTTGTTGGCATTGTGAATTCATACAGTTCATGTCAATGTTTGCAGTACCTATGCTGAGATGTCTTCTATAGTTGCTAAGGTATTTTCCATTTCTTCATTTCTTTTTTGCTTTTAGGTACAAGGGATGGAACAGTCGGGTGTTCAGAGATTGGAAACCATTAATAGGTAAGGGATTAATACTTTACTAAAGCCCTGTTTTAGATATGATTTGTCTGTGTTATTATTTTCTACTAAAGATACAATAATTATATTTCAGCTTTTTTGTGTGACTGTTTGCATAGAACCTACTATCAATTGAATATGTGATATGAATAGACTAAATCTACCAGTTGGATACACTTTTATCTGCTGTATAATTTTACTTGTGTGATATATCTTTATGTGCTTTTTAAGTATGCTGCACATTGTTAGAAGGCATGTTTGTAATAACAAAACTTTGCATAGGTTTGTGGGGATACGCAGAAGATAACTTAATGTCCAAAAGTTTGCCGACACCTGATAATCGCGTGTTATATACATACATACATAGATACATACATACACTATATTACCAAAAGTGTTGGGACGCCTGCCTTTACACACACCTTAACTTTAATGGCATCCGTCTTAGTCCGTAGGGTTCAATATTGAGTTGGCCCACCCTTTGCAGCTATAACAGCGTCAACTCTTCTGGGAAGGCTGTCCACAAGGTTTAAGAGGGTGTCTATGGGAATGTTTGACCATTCTTCCAGAAGCGCATTTGTGAGGTCAGGCACTGATGTGGACGAGAAGGTCTGGCTCCTAGTCTCCACTCAAATTCATCCCAAAGGTGTTCTATCAGGTTAGGGTCAAGACTCTGTGAGGGCCAGTCAAGTTCCTCCACCCCAAACTCGCTCATCCATGTCTTTATGGACCTTGCTTTGTGCACTGGTGTGCAGTCATGTTGGAACAGGAAGGGGCCGTCCGAAATCTGTTCCCACAAAGTTGGGAGCATGAAATTGTCCAAAATGTCTTGGTATGCTGACGCCTTAAGAGTTCCCTTTACTTGGAACTAAGGGGCCAAGCCCAACCCCTGAAAATCAACCCCACACCATAATACCCCCTCAACCAAATGATTTGGACCAGTGCACAAAGCAAGGTACATGTAAGCAGTAAGGGTGAATGGCAGAGAATGTATAGAATCTTTGGAAATAAAATTGTTTTGATTTAAGTTTATACTGTCCATGACCCCTAGGGAAAGACTGTCCCATATCTCTGTTTTGGTTTTAATGAGAGCATATAGAGGTTCCATATTAGGAGACTCAGCGGGTGTGCAGGTAATACATACTCCTAAGTATTGGATAGTTCTGACCCTAGCAAGCGGGAGGGATCTATTTTTGTAGAGGAGGGGACATAGGAATCCATGGGGAGAATCTGAGACTTGTCCTAATTAACTCATGGACCCGAGTATTCTCCAAATTGTTCTATGGTGTGAAGTGCAGTTAGCAGCGAAGGGCCAGAATCTTCCAGATACGGGAGCATGTCGTCCTCATATAAGCTAATGGTCTCAAGCATGTGCCTTGCATGCAGACACCAAATACATGGGTAGGATCTAATGGCAATAGCCAGAGATTTCACGACCAGGGCGTATAAAAGGAGCGAGAGAGGACACCCCTTTCGTGTTCCCATAAACAGGAAAAAAAAGTTGGCGACTCGACCATTCACTGCCACCCACGCCAATGGAGCTTGAAATGGCAATCAGTCATTTCATGAGTTTTGGAAGGGCGGAGGCTGGTAATTGCAATTTAAAGCGGAGTTCCACCCAAAAATGGAACTTCCGCTTTTCGAAATTTTCCCTCCCTCCGGTGTCGCATTTGGCACCTTTCAGGGGGGAGGGGGGAGCAGATACCTGTGTAATCTAGGTATTTGCTCCCACTTCCGGGCATAGGTAGCCGTGGCGACCTACGCCACGTCCGGCGCCTACTCCGTCCCCTACTCCGTCCCCCCCGCTGTCTTCTGGGAGACACACGGGTCCCAGAAGACAGCAGGGACCAGTGGGATCGCGCAACGCGACTCGCGCAGTAGGGAACCAGGAAGTCAAGCCGCATGGCTTCACTTACTGATTCGGTTACCGAAGATGGCGGTGTCTCCCCACGAGAGCCGAGGGACAGATCGGTTTCGGGAGACAATATATATTGAAGTAATTTGACTTTAAACAATATAGCACACTTTTAACTGTAGGTAAAGAACAACCATGTTCTTGTGACCCCTAAACTCTATAGGTAGTTTATTGTACACCCTTTTTTTTTTTTATTAAAATGGAAACATGCGTATTAAAATACCACAGAACACTTTGATGTCTTAACTGTATATATTGTATATAACCGTATATATTGATCTTTGTTTTCTTTTGTTTTCTATGCAAAATTATTAAGAATCATCTTTAAAAAAAACATGTCTTTCTGTTGGCTCACATGGTATCGTTCTATTAAATTTTTAGTGGCTATGTTGATGTCGGCAGTGTTGATTCTCCAGTGGGAAATGGCAAGCATGAAAAGATGAAGCAACGCAGAGCTTCTTGCCCTCGGCCAGATAAGATGAATCGGTTTAACTTGTGTTTCTTAGGGGTATGTGTCTCTTACTATGCGTTAGGTGTCCGACTACAGACAAAACTTTTTATTTTTTAGCTTTGGATAGAGAGAGAAAGTAAAAGTAGTTTTAATCTGTTTTAAATTCTGTCCGTGTCCCCAATGATGTTTGTCTCCGATTCAAAATACTCAATGTGTCCCCATATAGGAGTTTTTCCTCACCTTCCTGTTTATATCTGATGCCTGTCACCTGGAAAGGGAATGAGGACACATTTAGCAGTAAAATCCTGACAGGGTTTCTGAACCTTCCTCTCTCTACCAGAAAATGTCTCATAGAGAACGTGGTGGTACATGTGTTCCTCCATCTTCTCTGTGGGCAGCAGGCCTGACCCTTTGCAGCGGTTCCAGGCTCCCTCTTCGAACAAGAGAGCCCGGGAACGTCAGCGATGGGAGGAGGGGGGACCCTGTTCTGAGCCCTGTAAAAGTGACGGGGCGGCTGTAGAGCTGCTTGGATCACTTTAACATGAAAGCCAATCACCGGCTCTAAAAAAAGACACCATGATCATGGCTGCCGCCATGATCCTGGCATAGCCGCGTCTCATCTGGGACGTTTATATACGTATGTACGCTGGACATGAAGCAATTTAAGAGTCGCTGGGAATTTTCAGTTGTTCATGCAATTAGTTGAAGGAAAACGTTCAAACAAGCATTGCGGTGTGGCAGCACTCATATCACAAGGGTTCCCTTCATGGGTACCTGAGTGTAGCTCAAACCTTGAAATGCAGAAAGGAGCACACGACCAAAAGAATGAAAAGGTCCAAATACGTTTTAATTGATGGTAAATAGGTCATATAAAAACAGCCAACACATTTTGGGGCCAAAGGTGCTCTGAGTCAATTCAACTTTTAACAGGTGATGAGCCCTGAGGAAACATTGTCCATAAAAGTCCTTATTAGGACCGGTATTAAAGGATCTATGTGTTTTACCACTTTAAATGTTGCTTAAAGTGGTTGTTATCCTAAAAAAATAGATCCTGTTCCCTTATAGCAGGTTAAACAGCACAGTGCTTGTGCTGTTTAACTTGTCCCTGTAGAAAACCTGGCTGATCCTGCCTGGTTCTGCCCCCCCCCCGCCCCTGTAAACTGATCACGGTTTATCGTGGCTGCTGAGCCCTGACACCGTGGTCAGTTTACATGCCCTCATCATCGACAGCTCTCCTCTGTCCTTTTCCCCCTCCCTGCCTGTCGGCTCCTGTGTCTGTGTGAGCAGTCTCCGTGCCCCCCTCCTGCTGCTGTTCGTAAACTAAACTTCTTAAAAATTCATTGCCAGCCCTCCTCTTTTAAGCAGCTTTAAAGCACCGTCTAAGTGTTTGTTAAAAACAAAGCCTGGAAATACCTATTTTCATGTATCTTTAGGCTGGTCACATGACTCCTGACTGCTCTCCTACCGTAAGGGCTACAGCAGGAGGGGCTGAGCGGCCAGCACGGCAGTCATGTGATCTCCCTAGCTGATGTCAGAGGAAGATCCTCGGCGCCTCCTGCTATAGCCTTAGATAAGAGTATTGGAGCATCTGGGAGTCATGTGACAAGCCTGAAGATGCATGAAAAAAGGTATTTAGAGGCTTCGTCTTTAACAAACAACTATACAGTGCGGGCTGCCTAAAATAGTGGGGCTGGCAGTGAATAATGGTGTAGGGTTACAAACCCTTTAAGTGCAATAAGGGAGCTCCTATTGCCACGCCACAACTGTTACAGTATAATTTCATAAGGAAAATTTAATTCCAGTCCTAATATAGATTTATGTGGTCAATGTTTCTTCTAAGCCCATTTAACTTTTATCAGGTGTTGTTCCTCGAGGAAGGGGGAGTGGTTTGGCGCCCGGCATGCTTTGGGCGTATTTTTAATGACCTTTTTATCCACACCTTAAATGGGCTCTTTCGTTGTTCTGGCAATCGTTCTGTATTTCTGTGGTTTGAGTTCCTTTTCTGTCCGACAGAAGTAAAGAGAATCGAGTACACAAACAGCAGTAAAAAGTTGATACGTTCTAACTTTTCCATTCCATGCAAAACTGAAAAGCCTAAGTCAGTGGTCTCAAACTGGCGACCCTCCAGCTGTTTCAGTACTACAAGTTCCTTGAGGCATTGCAAGGCTGACAGTTACAAGCATTACTCCCACAGACGGAGGCATGATGGGACTTGTAGTTCCGCAACAGCTGGAGGGCCGCCAGTTTGAGACCCCTGGCCTAAGTACACGGGCATGACTTGTGATCTTTGTCATGTTTCACTTGTACTGCCGTCTCCTCCTTTAATGCAAAATCCTCCTCCAATCCATTACTGTGGTGGTCTTCTAATATATTTTGTGCATCATAGTCATTGTTAAATGATGTTAAACCTAATTGTGTTGCGCTGTCAACAAATACAAAATAAAGTGCTTCACAAAAATTTATAAATGGGAAAAATTTATGTAAATAGTCTCCTCGGCGGGCGTGATGACGTCACCGCTGTAGCTCTGCCCGACGTGTTTTGTCACTGAGGCAACGGTGTATTGTTAAATGATGGCTGTTTTGTGTGACATTATCTGTGTATGGCTGGCGCTAGTGTTTGGCAGTATTGGTGCAAAAGTCTTTAAATTTTCTTGCCTTTTAGGTTTCTAAATTTGGAGATAATATGGTAGAATGCCAGTTAGAGACTCATAACAACAAGATGGTCACTTTTAAGTTTGATGCAGATGGGGATGCGCCAGAGGACATTGCTCTTTACATGGTAAGCTTTGCATGGGACAAGCTATAATTTCTAGTGTTTCCATTTGTTTTGTTTTTTGGATCGTCTATTTTTAGCTGTAGAAATAGGAAGAAATAGCCTGACCGCCATGATTGTGGTACAGTCTCATAGCACTGCGTTAGGTGGCACCGCTTGCCAAAAGCAACATGCAGTGTAAGTTTTGCCACGGCATGTGTTTAGCCGCAAACGGCTGTATGTTGGTGTTCATGTTGGCGGTCGGGGGGGGGGGGGGGTCTAAAGTTTAACGTTGATCAAACAATTTGACTACATTTTTAAGCTAAATCCCATAGCAATTGGACATAAAACAGTGGTCTTGATTGCCCACAAGGAGATGGAATCTAAATTTCCCCAATCTAACCCACTGGGAAAATACAATATATCTAAATGAAATCGTTGCTGTAAACCACCCCTGACATTAAAAACAATGGGCACCGCTCGCTGCCGAAGCGCCTGTAAAGCTCTTCGGCAGCGACGCTTTTAACCCCTTTCCTCGACTGCTAGCGGGAGTTAAAAACGCCCCGCTAGCGGCAGAAAAGCACTGCTATAACAGCAGTAAAGCGCTGCTAAAACCAGCGTCGCTTTACCGCTAACGCCGCCCCCCCCGCCCCAGTGTGAAAGTGGCCCTACAGTTGTTCCAACAATTGTGCAATACTGCAGAGTTGCAAAACAACGGCCTTTTAGCATATACAGAATAATGCTAAATATAGATGCCAGAAATCAGGTCATTCCATTGGAAACGGTATATAAACAGTATATTGGCCCCAAAATAATCCCCCCCCAACTTTTTTTCATGTATTTTGACTGATATGCCTCTGCAGGTAGTCTTCCTCTGTGGTAGAATTTCTGTGAATTGCAAGATTTTCAGTGAAAAACCTATATGATTTTATTTAGATCAGACTGCTGAGATATGCACTGTAAGAGCCCATTCACACAGGGGCGTCTTTGGATCCGACTCCAAATCGCCCCAGGTCGCCCCTAGTCGCCTCAGGTCGCGCTGGCTGAAGAAATCAATGTAAGTTAATGGAGCCGTCCTTATGCACACTACTGCAGTCGCTCAGACTTCAAAAAAGGTCCCTGTACTACTTCAATCCGACTTCTAGGCGACCTGTAACCATTAGAGCCCATTCACACAGGGGCAACACGACTTCCAGCGCGATTTTATGAGGCAACTCAGACACGACCTGAGTATGAATCACAGCAGGACCTGGAGCTACTTACAAGGCAACTCCAAGTTGCCTGCAGGACAGGAGACATTCCAGTGGCCAATCAAACAAGAATCAGCTCTGTGGGAAGGAGGGGAGAGAGAGAGTTTTGCCTGATAAATGTATGTTTTCTTCCTGGAGAGTTGCTCCTATTAAGACAGTGAGAGGTGACTCCCATTGAAATGAATGGTTACAGGTCGCCTAGGAGTCGGATTGAAGTAGTACAGGGACCTTTTTTGAAGTTGGAGCGACTGCAGTAGTGTGCATAAGGACGGCTCCATTAACTTACATTGATTTCTTCAGCCAGCGCGACCTGAGGCGACTAGGGGCGACCTGGGGCAATTTGGAGTCGGATCCAAAGACGCCCCTGTGTGAATGGGCTCTTAATTTCAATGGGAGTCGCCTCTCCCTGTCTTAATAGGAGCAACTCTCCAGGAAGAGAACATACATTTATCAGGCAAAGCTCTCCCCCCCCTCCCTCCCACAGAGCTGATTCTTGTTTGATTGGCCACTGGAAAGCCTCCTGTCCTGGAGGCAACTTGGAGTTGCCTTGTAAATAGCTCCAGGTCGAGCTGTGATTCATTCTCAAGTCGTGTCTGAGTTGCCTCATAAAATCGTGCTGGAAGTCGTGTTGCCCCTGTGTGAATGGGCTCTGAATATTCTCTTCTAGTACATCTGGCAATAAACACAATCATCCCAGTCTGCTGAGGTTTTATTACCAAGTTTATGCAAATTTAAAGATTTTACTCCTACGGAGTTAAATCTACTGGAACATTTTCAGGTGTACAAAAATATGGGAAAGTCCGACTAATGGTAGAGAAGGTGTAGTTTAGTGCAAGTCCTTCCACTGTTCTAATGAAACGCCTTTATTTTCCTTGAGGCAATGTTTCTTTTTTTTTTTTTTCTGCAAACGTTTATTGGCAGACACAGCAGACACCTGGATATTGGCTCTGCAAACAGTAGGATGGATTCCAAGAAAGAGGGCATACTACTCCCTTTATCCCCCGGTACAGGTCTTTGTTTTAGGATCAATGACTTTATATATTTGCTGCAGTCTTAAATCTGAAATCCAGCCTTTTTTTTATGTAGCACCCTGGCAGAGTGGGGTGGTGAGTGTGGCGTTCCCTTCAGTGGGGTACTACCCTTTCTCTCCTCCTCTTCCCCTGCGGCTACGCTGGATCCACACTTGGTTAAGTTGTGGAAATCCACTGATTAATTACCTTTTGTGTCTGCAGCAAAATACCTCTCGCGAGTGGATCCCTGGTCTCCGTTGTCTAGGCGGAAGTCCCTTTGTAATAAAGCCAATGTCCACACAGGTGTAAAACCTAAGCAGCAAGGTTTTATTCTTTTATCTTGAGGTAAAACTTTGAGAGAGAGAATAGACGAAGTAGGGAAAAGTTTCAGGCATGCAACACTTAAGACTCAGTACTCCCAGTTTTTTTAATTAGTTGTTTTGTGGGTTTTGGTTATTTAATTGGGGGGTTATTTAGGGTTCAAATGGAATAGGACAGGCTACGGAATGGAAAGAGGATGGGGGTAGGAGATGACTATATTGAACCTCGGAAGCATTAAAGAGAAGAGATATAAGTATAAATATTGGATAACACTTGTTGGTTAATGATGAGAAATAGAGATCGTATTTTTTGGAAAATGAGATAAATGTTTATTTTTAGTTATTATAGTTATCTCAATGACATGTAAACTGATAAAGGTGTGTAATGATACATGTATATCTTGAAAATGTCCTATGACTAAATAAAATAAAGTGGAAATTTGAAAAAAAAAAAGACTCGGTACCATCGCCACTCAAGCCTGAGTGGGCTTTGCTCTCCCGGATAGTCCCTCCTTTAGATAGGTTCTAGCAGCCGGAGTAGAGGACAAATTAATCTGTCCTTTATGAAATGGGGATGCGATTAGGAATCCTCTGCCACAGGATTATCCAGTCCCAAACCTCCCAGCCAAGCAACAATGAGAGAAACCTTTAGGGTGTTGCAGGGCTTGTATCAACGATGATGGATCCCTCTTTAGGTAGGCCTCCAGGCCTCTCCCCGAGACAGCAGTACCGTCGCTATCTCCGACAGGACCGATCTTCCCCTGGAACTCCTTTCCTAAAGTTGGGCCCCCTTTTAATGGGCAGCCTGGGATCCTTCTGTGAGGTGTAGGCCCCAGCCAGCCGAGCTGGGCCCACCAAGCAGCAATGCAGCCTCGGGCTAAAGGTGCCCGAGACTGAAACGCACGCACCCCTGGCCATGAGGGCCACAAGAGGTTGGGGTACTTGCCAAATGTCCTCCAGGACCAAGGCATCCCCTGGAATACCTAGTGGCGTCTGCCTCTTATGTACCCTCTCCCAGCATGCCCAGCGGGCCGACCACTTTCACTGTACGGCTGCCGAGAAAGGACACCCAATGGTGCTGATATACCCCCTGTGGTTCAACCTGAGCCAGCGGTGACGGTGACACCCGCAGGCAACTGGGAACTGTACTGCCAGGCAGCATCACACCCAGAGCAGAAGCAAATAATTGTAATTGGTCCGAGCCTAACTATTTGCTCAGACTACCTCTAAATTTGTACATAGCGACCCCAAATATTGGGAGGGGCGCTACATTTATTTATTTATTTTTTAATTTTTGCATAGAAACAAAACCCCCAGAGTACACTGAGTGTACAACGGCCTGCAAACCAGACACAATTAAAAACATATGTTACAGTAAGGGCCAGTTCACACCACATGCAGGCCAGAGCTCTTTTTTTTTTTTTTTTTTTCTGCATCAAAAACTGGAAAATTTGGAAATTTTGGTTATATGGTTTCCATTGGCATAGTTCACACCAATGCAGTCCGTTCCAAGTCCAGAAAAAAAGTAGAACATGCATTTTTCCTGCACTGGATTGTCCTAGAATGTGGTAAAACTGTAATAAATCGAGTTATTACTGTATTAATTGATATTCAATAATTCATATTGATGAGGAAATTTCCAAGAAAATCCATTTAGTTCTCATGTAAAAACTCCAAAATTGATTTAATAATAAAATGGCAAAATGTTACAAGAACAATATCAACATGTAGAATATAAAAATAGCATCAATAAGTTTATTTTTCTTGAAATGAAGATTGTATTAAATGTTTGTGTGTGTGTGTGGCTCCTTCAATTGCTCCGTGTGCGTGTGTTCGTGCGTGCGTGTGTTCGTGCGTGTGTGGTTTCCTTGAATCTCAGCTTGTCTGCTTTCAAAAGCTTCTCTCCCTAGCTTTTCACTCACAACTCAAACCTATGAAAAACAGCCCCCACCTTTCTAAAAGAGGCTAATTTAACGTTCATTGTAGTTCCACAGAAAGTCCACTAATGTCAAACATCTTATTTACAAAGGTAGGGGTTACTACTCTCAGTGAACATTCCTAAGAACTAGGGTTGTCCCGATACTGGTATCGGTACCGAGCATTTCCCCGAGTACTTGTACTCGGGGAAAATGCTCCGATGCTTCACCCGATACTTGGGCAGTCAGGGACGATCGGTGCGGCGGGGGGGAGTTACATGCACCAATCTCCCTGTATAGATTTCTATACAGCCTGACAGCTTCTCCCCCGACCCCCCCCCCCCCTTTCAGCTGCTTTAGTGTAATTTATGCAGCGGTGATCGGTGCTTGTAACTCCCCCCAAAGCCGCAATAATCACCGCTGACTGTCCCTGTATCCTCCTCCGTGCTGCTCTCCCCCTCCGGGAGTTACTGTCCCCCGCCGCGCTCCGTGTTCCCCCCCTCCCCAGTGCTGCGAGTCCCCCTCCGGTAATAACACCCCCTCCGCGCTCCGTGTCCCCCTCCGGTAATAACATCTCCCCCTCCGCGCTCCGTGTCCCCCCGCGCTCGTGTCCCCCTCCGGGAGTTACATGTCCCCCTCAATGTCCTCCTCCACCACCTCGATCTGTCTCCTACCTTTTCTGAATGAACAGAGTCAGTGATCACTGACTCTGTCCATTCACATAACTGAAGCACTGTAACCTGTGTTTACGATTCTTCAGTTTATGAATGGAGAGGAGCCTCCTGTCCATTCATTTTAGCTGAGGCTGCAGAGAAAGGGACTGGGGAATCTGTGTCCTTAGTCCCTTTCTCTGTCTCAAAAGGGAGATGTCAGGAGTCTGTTAAGACCCCTGAAATCTCACCAAAGCCCCCCCAACAGGTGTAAAAAAAAAAAAAAATTGCAATACATAAAAAAATTAATTGTAAAAAATAATAAAAATTTTAATAAACACACTGACACAATCCTACCCCCCCCCCCCCCCCTAAAAAGAAGGAAACACTGTAAAAAAACATAACAAAAAATCGTAAAAAAAAAAAAAAAATTATGACACATGCCACTGTCACGTGACATTGAAAAAGAACTATCGGTAATCGGTATCGGCAAGTACTTGAAAAAAAGTATCGGTATTTGTACTCGGTCTTAAAGTGGTATCGGGACAACCCTACTAAGAACCCTTTTACACTGGGGCGTTTTGCAGGCGCTATTGCGCTAAAAATAGCGCCTGTAAACCGACCTGAAACAGCGTCTGCTGTTTCTCCAGTGTGAAAGTCCGAGGGCTTTCACACTGGAGCGGTGTGCTAGCAGGACGGAAAAAAAAGTCCTGCTAGCCGCATCTTTTGGAGCGGTGAAGGAGCGGTGTGTTTACCGCTCCTGCCCTTTGAAAGCAATGGGGAACCATGGCTATACCGCCAGCAAAGCGCTTTGCAGTGGTTTTAACCCTTTTTCGAGCGCTAGCGGGGGTAAAACTGCAACTTTAGCAGTAAAGCGTCGCAAAAAATAGCGGCGCTTTACCGCTGACGCCGTTCCCGCCCCAGTGTGAAAAAGGCCTAAGGAGTGGGCTATGAGCTATGTGTAAAAATATTTAACTTGTACGATATAGGATTCTTTTAACATCTTATTCAAATAGTAATATAAATCTGTACGTATATTTCATGAAAAACCAAACGTTCTTATTAATATCCTAATCAAGAAGTATTGTAATATTAAAAGAAGTTCTATCTAATACTTAAAATACTTTTACATCTTAAGAAATGTAACCCTATCTGCTTTATTTGCCATGGGGGAAGGTGAGACTAATTGCTACTACATGTTTGAGCTCTTTAAAAAAGCATATGAAGCTTCAAACAAATTGTATATACCTTTTACATAAATATATAAAAATCTATTTCATTTTTTCCATATTTAGAATATAGTGTGTGTGTGTGTGTGTGTGTGTATATATGCAAGTCAATTATTCTCTGAGACTCAATCCATTCATTTGTTTAATAGATGAATATTAGATTAAAGAAAACTTTCTAACAAAAACGCATCAAAAATGCAATGGAACTCATCAAAAACGCACCAGACCCCAGTACAGTGGGGAAAAAAAATAAAATAAGCATTTGGCGTGCATCTGGAAAGGCATCAAAAATGCACTGGAACGCGTTAATGGGCATGCAGAAATACATCCGCAACGGATCTGCAGTGTGTTTTTGTCCTATTGAGGTGTAACTCGGCGTGCATAATTAACCACCTCCAATACTGGGCCTATTCTGGCGCTTCTCACGTTCATGTAAAAATCATCACTTTTTTTTGCTCGAAAAATTACTCAGAACCCCCAAACATATATATATTTTTTTAGCAGACACCCTAGGGAATAAAGTGGTGGTCATTGCTTTTTATTTTGCACGGTATTTGCGCAATAATTTTTCAAACGCCTTTTTTTTTGGGGAAAAAACGGTTTCATGAATTTAAAAAATAACCACGGTAAAGTTAGCTCAATTTTTTTGTATACTGTGAAAGATAATGTTACGCCGAGTAAATAGATACCCAACATGTCACGCTTTAAATCTCCGCACACTCATGGAATGGCGCCAAACTTCGGTACTTAAAAATCTCCATAGGCGACACTTTTTTTACAGGTTGCCAGTTTAGAGTTAGAGTAGGTCTAGTGCTAGAATTGTTGCTCTCGCTCTAACGCACGCGGCGATACCTCACATGTGTGGTTTGAACAGCGTTTACATATGTGGGCGGGACTTGTGTGTTCGCTTCTGAGCGTGAGCTACCGGGGATGGGTGTTTTTTAATTATTTTTTTTTATTTATTTCTTTATTTTACTTTTTTTTATTTTTACACTTTTTTTTTGGAGAGCCCAGAGAAGCACCGGATGGTGGCCGGAGGAGGGGGGGGCGTCCCCTCCCCTCCCCTCCCGCCACCTATAAGAACGATCAAGTGGCGGGAACTGCCGCTATGATCGTTCTTACGGTGCGCAGAATCGCCGGCTGAAAAGGAGGATATCTGATGCCTGTAGCTGCAGGCATCATTCAGATATCCCCGCACAAAGTCAGCGGCGTCATATGACGGCGTGCGGTATTGAGGTGGTTAAACAGTAGTAATAGCGTAACATAGTCTGATTTACAATCAAATCAAGAAAAAATACAAAAAACTGCTGGTCACACCCAGCCATATATACACACACTTACACATGCCTCCCCTCTTCCCCCAAGCACACTCCAGAATCCAAGAAACACCTGGAAACAGTACTCTAAGAAGTTACATCCAAAGAGGGCACCTCCGAGTAAGAGGCCATTGAGCATTCTGGCCAATGGATTCTAGATTTTCTGAAATATTTTGGGGCATGCTCTGCCTTCGTATTTTATCTTAAACTTGGGCAATTCTGCATTTATCATATGAAAGACTTGTAGTGGGGTATGTTTCTTCCAGGCAAGCAAAATAATCTTCCTTGCTTGAAAAAATAGATCAGGCGGTACATGTTATGTGTATGGACCAAAGTGACAAAATTGTTTAGGGACACTAAGGAGGATGGCTTCCAGTGTTCTAGGAACCGGAGAAACCAAGATTATTTTCTAATGCATTATATAACTCCTCCCAAAAGGCGAGGATTCGGGGACAGATCCAGAAAAATGGTACAGAGTAGCTGAAGATATTCTACATCTGAAACATTGAGTATCTAGAAGGAGACCCATACAATGTATCTACAACGGTCTGATGTATAATGCAAATGAACTTTAAATTGGATAAATTTGTTTGCTGTGTTAATTATGTCGGTAAACCAGGTATCTGTCGCCTCCTCCCAGCTATCCTTGGGAAAGTCTGATATATGAACTTCAAGTATTATGTATAAAAGAGCGCATTTGGTTGTGGTCCTGCAGAATTTGGTAGAAGGTGGTGGTCAATTCCAGCCTTTCTTTAGCTGTGCACAGTTGTGCAGGCTGCTGCTTATTTCGATTTCACTGCACACTTGGAGCTTCTCGCACTGCAAATTTGGAGCTGCAGTAAAGCCTCGTACACACGGCCGGGAATCTCGTCAGGAAAAAGTCATTTTTCTGACGAGATTCTTGACAAGAATCTTGTCCCGGCTGAGTGTACACATGTACGATTCAAAAGAACCACCGTTCTTTTGAATGGCACGAACGCGGTGACGTCATCGGCTACGACGAGCATGCGCTCGTCACATTCGATGCCGCCATCTTGCTTCACCCCCTACCTATGCCTTGGAAGCTACCGCGCATGCGTCAGTCATTTCGAGCATGCGCGGGTTTCCATGGAGGCAGGTAAGTATACACATGCTCGGGTTTCTCGTCGGGAAACAGGCCAACAAGAATCCCGATGAGAAAGTAGAGAGCAGGATCTCTATTTTTCTCGTCAAGATTCTGGGCAGATTTCCCGACAAGAAACCTGAAAGCCTCGTACACACGCACGGTTTTCTCGGCAAGAAAGCTCTCCCAGCGGTTTTCTTGTCATTTCTTGCCGAGAAAACCGGCCGTGTGTACGAGGCTTAAGTCTGCTAGAGGCAGCCTCTTTTCCTGGCTAGAGGATGTTCAGCATCGTCTAGCAGTTTCCTCCCCAGTTTTACTGTCCCTGGCCCGCCATTCACTGCATTTCAGTTTTTTCAAAATGCCTAATACATGTGTAACATATTGCTTAAAGCCAAGAAAAAAACATCCTAGATTCAGCATAGACAGTCAAGTTCGGACATTCCAGTCTTCCGTAATTTTTAATGACAAGGGCCCAGGCAGGGAAAAAACATGATGCAGGCAGAGTTGCTTTGGTGGTTCAAGTTGCTTTTGTTACCTGTTGCGTAGAGTACGGTAATCTGAAAGTTGGACAATGAACAAGTTCAGAAAGATCATTGATGTGTTATGTCTCATCCTAAAACCGTGGAAAGCCAAAAAGACAAACAGACCAATAATCATATTGAGCCTGAACATTTGCTTAAAGCTATATTAAGTCTCTTTTTTTTGGGGGGGATTTTTTTTTTATGTAAAAAAAAAAAAAGTCGTCTTACTTACCTGCTCTGTGCAGCAATATTGCACAGAAAGCACCATCTTCCAGGTGGCTTGCTAAGTAGGCCGGCCCATATGACCTGATTGAAACTTGTTTTGGACACATGAGACAACCGGATTTCTAAAAAAAAAAAAATTAAAAAAAATATAGATTGGAAAAGGTAGAAGGCAGAAAAGCACAAGGAAGGTCGAAAAGATGGAAACTATTGCAATTGTAAATTAATCGCGAAAACAGCCTTCAGACACAAACCAAAGACAGAACTCTTTGGAGGCAATGCACATCATTACTGGGAATAGGTCTTGACTCCATGGCAGCTATTTGAAGAAAAACATTTATTGGAGAAAACGATACAACAACAGTAAAAGGAACAGCCCCAAGGCCCGTAACCTTGTTCTATTGCAGAGCAACGGCCATGGACACACAGGCAGGACAATGTCTTAATTTTTATGAAAATCCGACACCACCTTCAAAAGAAAGGAGGGGCATGGATAGAGAACCATTTTATTGTGTAGAACCAAAGAGGGAGACTTGCAAGATGAGGCTGCCTTCTCTGACACCTGCCTCAAGAAGTCAACTTTTTAAGCGAGAGTAAGCAGGGGAATATCCCGAATACCTTCAAAGTGAGGCTTCTGGAGAACCAAAATAACAAAATTTAAGTCCGATGGTGTTAACGGGAAAGGCACAGGAGGCATCAGATGACGAACCCTTTAAATAAAGGTGGGAAGCAGGGAGCACGTGGATGAGAGACAACCTGATTGCTCACCGCTCCAGCACAGGTGATGGGCAGGTGAGCCGCCTCCTGAAGTCCAAATTCCAAACCCCATCTGTCGTGACTACAATCCAGTGGAAGGGAAGAAAGGACTACCCGGCTTGCAGGAGACTAGAGCCACCAGCGACGGGAGGCCTTTGTCGACTGGTCTAGACGAATCTGGTTTTCCAGGGAGGCTGTCGATTTGTCCCATTTGGACAGGACATACATGGGAATAGAGTTCCCAGAGGAACCTGCCACCTCCAAAAGGGGGATCAGCGCCTGAGTCTCCATATGTGACCCAGCCAGGGAAAGCCCTGCTGCAGAGCACGACACATTAGTAAGGAGGGGAACAGTAAATCCACCTCCCAGGCCACCAGCAGAAGAGCTATCTACCCTGGAAAGGAATTGCTACCCAATAAACCACCAAAACGGCCTCGTGCTGAAATATTCAGCATGCAACCATTACTGATGTGTCAGATCAAGCATCTCCTTTCTGAGTGCTGTGGTTCAACCTGCAGCCTGCTACTTCCCTAATGTGTCTTCTTTAAAATGCTTGCTGCATATAGAAGTACATTTTTATATATATATATATATATATATATATATATATATATATATATATATATATATATATATATATAATAAATAAATTTCCAGCAGATGTTGGATTTTGTTAGTGTTGCTCCCAGCTTTGTAAAATTAAACGATAAAACTTTTAAGCTTTCCAATTGGCTTCAAGAAATGCCCTCTAATGCCTAGTACACACGACCGTTTTTTCCGTTGGATAAAATAAACTGTTTTCCAGACGGAATTCCTTTCAAGCCTGCCTTGCATACACAGTCACACAAGTCCGGTGAACTTTTGACTGCCAAGAACGCGGTCATGTAAAAGACTACGATGAGCCGAGAAAATTAAGTTCTATGCTTCTGAGCATGCGTAGATTTGTTTCCAAGCATGCTCGTTTTTTTACCCATCGGAAAAGCATACCGATTAACGGTTTTCCCGCCAGGATTTTTTCCTGACGGGGGGAAAAAAGAGATCCTGCTCTTCTTTTTTTTTTTTTCTTTTTTTTTTGTCTGGCAGTTTTCCAGTCGGAAAAACTGCGATGGAGCATACACACGGCCGGAATTCCCGGCCAAAAGCTCTCATGGCAATTTTCCCATCGGGAAAACCCTGTCGTATGTACGAGGCATAAGATTTGCGCAGCTTCCACCATGTTCTCTAAACTCTTCACCTTATTGAGTACAGCCAAAATATAGACTGCAGGGTTGAGTGCAAAAGGTTTTTGGGTCCTCACTCTGATCTGATTCTCCTGCTATTTCTTATTGTAGGAAGATAATATGGTGCTTACTGGGTTGGAGGTTATTGGTTTTGTATATTTGTTTTTTTTGTACACCATGAATTAAAAAAAAAGGTACATTTTCTACTGTAATAAAACTTGACTTTGTATGCTCTGCTCAGCTTGCATTTATTAAAAAAAATATATTTTTAAACAGGTTGAAGATGATTTTGTGCTAGAACCAGAAAAGGATAAGTTTGTGGAGGAACTGAAGCTAATTGTTACCCAGGCCCAGGAGATCCTGCGCACCATTCCAGCCGTGGAGAGAAGTGAATACACCTCAACAGAATTCAGCATCCAAGTAAGCGATTAACAAAACTTCTTGAGTTTTCGAATGTTTTAATGCCAAGTCCACCTTTTTGAAAAAATTGAAATAATTGCACATATTTATGCAGCCTGCAGAGCAATGCACTCGGGGTCAGTGTATCACGCGTGCAATGTCAGGCTCCTGCAGACACACACGTCCTCCAGCTTTCTTTGCAGTACCTCTGTACAGGCTTTCTGTTTCAAAGCTGGAGGAAGTGTCCATGAAGAATAAAAGCGCTCATCAACATAACGTGAAACACCCTTGCAGTCCATTAAAGTGATCTTAAACACACTGTTTGACTTGCATTGTACCCTCTAGTTCTGTTTGGATGATGGCACTGTAATTATTTCAATAATAACAAAAATCTAACTTCCTTTTTCCTAACCAAATTACAGCTGTCACATGACCCAGCTCTTTCCCAGCAGGCAGAAGGAGCTTCTAGTACTCTGCTGCTGGTCACATGTTCAGGAAAAAAAAAAAAACAGCCTTTGGAGTGTAGCGTAAAAATAAATAATTAAATGGGTTATAAAAGCCAAATGTTTTTTATCTTGATGCATTCTATGCATTAGGATAAATAGCCTTCTGTGTGCAGCAGCTGCCCCCAGCCCCCCTATTACTTACCTGATGTCCAGCGATGTCCACATGTGCCTCAGCCATCCCAGATTCTCCCTTCCTGATTTGCTGACACACAGCAGCGGCGATATTGGCTGCAGTTGCTGTCAATCAGTCAGCTAGCCAATCCGGAGAGAGAGGGGGCTGAGCTCTGTGTCTGAATGGACACAGGAAGCTGTGACTCCGTTGGGGTGCCACCATAGCAAGCTGCTTGCAGTGAGGGGCACTGAACAAGAGGGAGGGTCCAGGAGTGTCAGAGGGACCTGAGAAAAGGAGGATCCGGGCTGCTCTCTGCAAATCCACTGCAACAGAGCAGGTAAGTACAACATGTTTGTTATTTTTATAGGAAAAAAAACAAGACTTTACAAACACTTTAATATCAATAAACTGTTTTAAATTGTCATACAAATATACATTTGAAATCAAATCTTTGTGGAAATAACATGATGTGGGTGGTTTTCTACCAGTCACAGGCTGTGTTTAACTGGTTAGTGGGCATAGAGGAGGAGCGAGGGAGTGGGCTGTGATTTATCACTGTGTATACACCCACATGTGACTCTATAGTCACATGGGCTGCTCAGATGTGATAGGGAGGAATTGCTCAGCATAGAAAATACTGAAAACTGGAGTTGCCACCACTGCTCCAACACTAGATGAATTTGGGGACATGGACAGAAGGGGGAGATAGAAAGCAGCAGGATCCACCAGATTTTTTGTAGAATACAGAAAACGAATCTCATAGTGACGGAGTATGAACAACATGTAATGCACCATTTATTGATAGTTTTTTTATGATGTGGGTTTAGTGACACTTTAGGAAATACAAGCTGTCTGCCACAGTGGAAAACAGGGCTTGTAGTTTCTTCATTCACAGATTCTTGTGAATGAATGACATGGATGTGCGAGTGAAGCTGACTTTAAAATGTGACATCAGCTGGGGGGAGAACTCCTCCTACTCGTTGTCACAGGACAATGTGTGTGTGTAATACAGGTTACATCCTAAATATGAGTGCAGCATGATTAAAAGGTGAACTTATCCTTTAAAGAATAAATGCATCTTATGTTCATGAGAATATAGGAAGTTTTTGTTCTTTCCTTTTTTTCCTTGGAGCTTTTCAATGATCCTTAGTGGATATGTCAGTTTAAATTTTGTTAGGAACCTCATCAGCTTTGAAATGTAAACCGACATAACTACTAGGAATGATTTTTTTTTTTTTTTTTAGCACAGTATTTTGCATTAGAGCTGGGCGTTTTTCTCCCCCAAAAAATTCTGCGATGTTTTAAAAAAAAAAAAAACTCGATTCACGATTCTAATTGAGTTTTTTTTTTTTTTTTTGATTGACACCACGCCGGTCCTGAGGAGCTGCGGGCAGGAGTTTTTAGGCGAGGCCGCCTCTTCAGCCTAGTCCGCGGCGTCCGGCCTCACGGTCGAAGCCGAAGCTGTGGCCTCGCCTAAAAACTCCTGCTCGCAGCTCCTCAGGACCGGCGCAGTGTCAGCGCCGGTCCTGGTGGGAAAAAAAACAAACAAAAAACGATTTGCTGAATATTTGAATCGATTTGACCTCAACTCGATTCAAGATTCAAATCGATTTTTTTCCCCAGCCCTACCTTGCATACAGACAAATGTAAAAGAAAACATCCTACAACCATGAAAACACACTTGCTAGAAGCCCACAATCCTGCAGGGGTTAGGCAAGCAGCTAGGGCATGAGGGATGGCAGACGGTACTGCAGGCCATGTGCCTTCCTTGTATTCAAGTGGAATTCAAGCCTTTGCCAATGCACCTACCTATCCTGCATTCCCTGTATAAAAAAAGATCTGTATACTTGCCTTTCTTTAATCCAGTCAAACATTAATTTATCTGTTATAAATAAAATGTATCGCAAAAATAAATTTATTCTGTTAATAAAATTGCAGCTCTGATTTTTTTTTTTTTTTTGTGTGTGTACTTTCTAGCTGGCTAAATGTAAGTTTTTCTATTAATTATATTCCTGTCCCTGAACTGCTGGTATAACTGGGTTGAACTAAATACTTTCTCAACCCTTTTTGACCAGAGGTCATTATTGCCTAAATTCTCCGGCCTAATTTAGCAATGTCGGCATGTATCGCTAAAGACCCTTTTCTCACTGGTGCACTTTTGCTGCGCTAAAAAACACTTTTGTTCCTCTTCACTGCGCTGCATTTTCAAAAGTCCTCGATATGCTGCACTTCTATTGCGCTTTTTAAATGCACACCAAAAACGCATCACTTGTAATTCAATAGGAATGCACAAAAAACAAAAACGCACCCATGATGCTTTTTGCTGTTTTTTTTTTTTTTTTGAGTCCTATGTCCAAGGTTCACAGGTGTATTCTGGGAGTCAGGAATCCAGAAAAGGGATTACAAATGCATTAAAAACCCATACCGCAGTTTTAGGTGCACCAGTGTGAAAGGGCCCTAAATTGGCCATAACTAATGTGCATACCTATATATTTTTTGTATTTTCTTTCTTAAAGGACATATAAGGCTTTTATTTGGTATGCTGTTTTAATAAAAACCCTACCCTGTTTTTTATAGGCTGGAAAATATATATTTAACACTGTTATTATATTTGACAATTACAGTATTAAACAGATGCACACAGCCTTCTTCAGGCTGGGGTCTGACAGGTAGCAATCGTGTCTTGGGGATACCATAGCTCTAAAATATGACAATACAATACAATCTTTGTCCAATCAACATTCCAAGCTATGTAATACAGTAAGGGAAAAAGTATTTGATCCCCTGCTGATTTTGTACGTTTGCCCACTGACAAATGATCAGTCTATAATTTTAATGGTCGGTTTATTTTAACAGTGAGAGACAGAATAACAAAAATGTCCTGAAACGCATTTCAAAAAGTTATAAATTGGTTTTGCATTTTAATGAGTGAAATAAGTGTTTGATCCCCTATTAATCAGCAGGATTTTTGGCTCCCAGGTGTCTTCTATACAGGTAACGAGCTGAAATTAGGAGCACTCTCTCTTAAGGCTGGGTTCACACTGATACGACACGACATTCATCCGACTTTCATCCTACTTTGCTCTGCGACATCAGTCCTACATTGATCCTACATTGGTCCGACATTCATGAACAGGATACTACTTTGATCCGACATTGTGCTAGTCTGACTTGTCCTTTGACCAATCAAAACAATCCCAGGGTGAGATAAATTCCTTTTACTGCTGCTGTAATCACCATGTCGGATGTCAAATGTCGGATGGTTAGGACAAGGATCCTACTTTGATCCGACTTCAATGATATTCAATGGGCTGAAGTAGGATCAAAGTCGGACAGAAGTAGTACAGGGAGCATTTTTAATGTCGGACCGACTTGTGTCGGACCAGTTAAAACGGCTCTCATAGGGATTCATTGATTTTCACACGTCATGCGACATGAGCTCCTAATGTCGGAGCGTTTGTCGGACAAGTGTGAACCAGGCCTCAAGGGAGTGCTCCTAATCTTGGCTTGTTACCTGTATAGAAGACACCTGTCCACAGAGCAACCAATCAGATTCCAATCTCTCAATCATGGCCAAGAGCAAAGAGCCATCCAAGGATGTCGGGGACAAGATTGTAGACCTACACAAGGCTGGAATGGGCTACAAGACCATCGCCAAGCAGCTTAGTGAGAGGGTGACAACAGTTGGTGGTGCAAATGTATGTAAATGGAAAAAACACAAAATAACCGTCCATCTCCCTCGGTCTGGGGCTCCATACAAGATCTCACCTCGTGGAGTTTCAATGATAATGAGAATAGTGAGGAATCCGCCCAGAACTACACAGGAGAATCTCGTCAATGATCTCAAGGCAGCTGGGACCATAGTCACCAAGAAAACAATTGGGAACGCGCTACGCCATGAAGGACTGAAATTTTGCAGCGCCCACAAGGCTCAAAAAAGCAGATGTGCAGCCCGTTTGAAGTTTGCTAATTAACATCAGAATGATTCAGAGGAGAACTGCGTGAAAGTGTTGTGGTCAGATGAGACCACAATCAAGCTTTTTGCCATCAACTCAACTCACTATGGAGGAGGAATGGTGCCTATGACCCTCCGTCTAACATGGAGGTGGAAAACTTTTGCTTTGGGGGTGTTTTTCTGCTAAGGACAGGACAACTTCACCACATCAAAGGGACGATGGACGGGGTCATGTACCGTCAAATCTTGGGTGAGAACCTCCTTCCCTCAGCCAGGGCATTGAAAATGGGTTGTGGATGGGTATTGCAGCATGACAGTGACCCAAAGCTCAAGGCCAAGGCAACAAAGGAGTGACTCAAGAAGAAGCACATTAAGTTCCTGGAGTGGCCTAGCCAGTCTCCAGACCTTAATCTCAAAATATGTGGAGGAAGCTGAAGGTTCGAGTTACCAAACGTCAGCCTGGAAACCTTAATGACTTGGAGCGGATCTGCAAAGACGAGTGGAGACAAAATCCCTCCTGAGATGTGTGAGAACCTGGTGGCCAACTACAAGAAACGTCTGACTTCTGTGATTGCCAACAAGGGTTTGGCCACCAAGTACAAAGTCATGTTTTGCGATGGGGTCAAATACTTATTTCACTCATCAATTGATTTTCATTTTAATAACTTTTTTGAAATGCGTTTTTCTGGATATTTTTGTTGGTATTCTGTCTCGCTGTTAAAATAAACCTACCATTGAAATTATAGACAGATCATTTCCTTGTCAGTGGGCAAACATTTAAAATCAGCAGGGGATCAAATACTTGTTTCCCCTCACTGTATGAGCACCTGCCTACTCAAACCAATCAATGTGTATCCATTCAGAAAGGCCCTTGCACTGCAGAGTTTTTGTTAGATCTAAAGGAGATTGTACAGTCATTTGTAATGTGTGTTGAGCTTTAGCGATGTCACCATAGCACACATTAGTGGCATTGGGACCAGTGATAGCCTGAAATCTAACACTCCTGAATGCGTTGGAATCAGAAGGTTCTTTGGGTGTCAGTTTCTTCTATTTGCAGCAGAGATCAGTGGTGGGGACAGCTGGAGAAGGTGAGTATCTGGTCTCTACTTTGCAGGGGCAACTTTTATTCATTTAGTTATTTTAGTGACAGAGTTGCACTAAGGAAAATCTGCTACTGCTTCAAAAAATTGCTGGCTGCTTGTTATGATGATCCAGTGGCTTCAAAATTTTGAGTCTCTGGTTCAAACACAAGGTTTCAGTTCAGAGGATCTTGAATTCACTTGCTGCATACTTGCTCCATATTAGTATTTAGTGTTACTAAAGGAAAAAAAAGAAAAATTCAGTTAATCTCCAACATGTTGTTCTCGCCTGCTCTGTGCAGTGGTATTGCACAGGACGGCCCTGATCCTCCTCTTCTTAGGTCCCCCGATGGTGCTTGTGACTCCTCCTTTTTGGGGTACTCCGGCTGTGCTCATGGCTCTTCCTCTTTTTCATGTGTTCCCATAGCAAGCCGTTT
The DNA here is from genome assembly GCA_029206835.1 of Rana muscosa. Taxonomy (NCBI): domain Eukaryota; kingdom Metazoa; phylum Chordata; class Amphibia; order Anura; family Ranidae; genus Rana; species Rana muscosa. Next base: position 340,304,494 of record CM055125.1, on the reverse strand, counting down.
GCTATGGAGGCACACAGAGGGAGATTTATTAAAGCTGGTGCACTCAGAACCTGGCAGAGCTGTGCCAAATAGACAATCCGCTTCTAATTACAGCTTGTTCAGTTAAGCTTTGACAATAAAACCTGGAAGCTGACTGGTTTCAATGCAGAGCTGCACCAAAGTTTGTAAACTCCAACTTTAGTTAATGACCCCCACAGTGTCTTGCACGCTCCTGAGCTGTGTTACCATAGACTTGCACAGTGGGACCTAGCCCCGTCCCCCACTTCCTTATCACTGTGTTTGATTGACCGCAGCAGGAGCCAATAGCTCCTGCTGCTGCTCAAGTGCTGTGTGAAGAGGAAGGGATGCAGCTTTTTTTTTTTTAAATAACAATCATACTTATCTCCACTGTGCACTCCGTTTTGGACGGTGTGGCCCCGAACTTAGTCTTCTGGGGTCCCCCGGCGGCGCTCGCGGCTCCTCCTTGCGCTGGTAAACCCCCTGGGAGAAGCGCCCTCCTTAGGCGTTACCTTGCGGGTGCTCTACCGAGTCCAGCATTTGCGTCCATAGACACAGAATGCCAAACTCGTCCCTGCCCCAGGTCAGTGGATTTGACAATGGCTGTGCTGCTATCAATCTATCCAATCAAGAGTTGAGAACCCCGGGCAGAGAGTTTGAGCACGTCTCTGTCGAGGGAACGAACTGGCTGCTTAGTCAAGTAAGTAAACCGGGGGGGGAGGAGGCCTGTCTGTGTCAAAAGTTTTCATCTTAATGCGTAGGATGCATTAATGTGAAAAACATGAGGGTTTGCAACCCCTTTAATGCATGGAATGCATTAAGGTAAATAATGTTTTTAGTTTTTCGTATCACTTTAAGCCAGAGCCAGCCAGACAACGAAAATATTCAGATGGAAGTCTGCATGGAAGCTCCTGAATAGGGAGATAAATGCTATACATACGAAACTGCTAAAAGTTTGGATACAAGTTACTATTGCAAAATCCCTTTGGTTTGTTTTTACATAAAGGTGGTATTTTTTATTTTTCCCCTTATCACAGTTTAGATTCCATGAATGTTGCCTGCCTTATTAACTTCTCAATTTCTTCATTCAGGCAGGGTCATCTGAACATGCTCAGATAGCTGTCCAAGCCTCTGCTCAGTCAGGAGGTAAGTCCCTTTTACTTTCTTACTCTACATTCACCCTGCAGTTTATGGCCAGAGACGGGCACCGGCCAGCAGTTGGAAGTGTGGCTTGCATATGCTGTGTGTGAACAGCTGCTCCTGTCAGCGATGGCTGTCAAATTTGTACTCTGTACAAATCTATGGCTGGTTTCCTGCCACTGTTCACGTCACCACTCAGAACCATAACGTGCAAATAAAGCCTCAGACCGGCCCTCCTGCGGCCAGTGTGCAGCCAAAGTCAGCAATTCTGTGATGTTTTGGCCACATACAAACTGGCTGCAACTAATTGGCCAGTTTATATGCGGCCGTAGCACAGAGTGTTGCTGTGTTTAGAGGCAGCATTTGGCTAAACTGTATGAATGTACAGTAGCCGTACCGTGACTCGGTAAGGATTTACCAGCTGATGATATAGGGATTGACAGCATGTACTGAAGTTTGGTGTTTTAATTATGTTCTAAAATGCTTTTTTTTTTTTCCCCCCATAGAGTCAGTACTGCAGTCCTCACCAGTAGGTCGATGGAGATTTTTCATTAACCAAACAATTAGAAATCGGGAAGCTCAGTCTCCAGTTACTAAAGTTCCTCAACAAGCTACAGGTGCGTGTGTGCATAATCTCTATCCAGACATGTATACATTTGTTGGTAATCTTGCAGTTTATTGAGAGTGCTGCATTCCTTCTGAATCTTTCTCCTACCTAAAATGCTTTTGGTATGTCAGAGTAAAGCAAAGAAAAGTGTAAAACGATATAAACTATTGCTCGTTATACATAGATATTCCAAAATTGCCTGGTCAGATTTGTTGGCACCCCTAGAAAAGATTATAAATGGATCATATTGCTATTTTAAACAGTTTTCTGTAATTAGAATCACACGTCCTCCATCTTGTACTTGGTCAACCTATGAAAGTGAAGAAAAATCTGTGTGCACCACGCTGACCAGATATAACAAAGTGTTGTCTGAGGAGATCAGATAGAAAATTTAAGAACTGCATGCCAAAGATAAAGACCATCTCCAAGTAGATAGATATTCCTGTTGCAAAAATTAAAGTAATTCTAAAGCCTTATGTTTTTTTTAGCTTAATGCATTCTATTCTAGGTGAAAAACCTTCTGTGCTGCAGCTCCTCAACTGAGCCTGGTCCAATCCAGCGATGTGCATGACAGCAGTGGCTCCAGCCACTGTCTCCCTCCTCATTGGGCAGATTGATATCAGTGGGAGCCATTGGCACCTGCTGCTGTCAATCAAATACTGTGACACGGGGGAGGGGACAGGGCCAAGTCCTGTTGTCTGTGTCAACGGATGCAGCACCAGGCTCCGGAGCGAGCACACACATGTGCCCTCATAGAAAGTGCCTTTCTGTGGGGGCACCCGCTGAAGAGGGGCCAGGGACTATTTTCATATTACTGGGTTTAGTAACACCTTTAATCACTTCCCGCCAGGTCAATAGCATATTGACGTCCGGGAAGTGGTTGCGTTATCCTGACTGAGCGTCTATTGACGTCCTGCAGGATAGCAGCTCGGCGCACCCAGGGGGGCCAGCACGCGCATCGCAGCAATCGATGGTGCGGTGTGTCAGTCTGACACACCGCTACACCGATCTTGTGTCCAATCACGGCTGATCACGATGTAAACGGGAAGAGCCATTGATCGGCTCTTCCTCACTCGTGTCTGACAGACGTGAGTAGAGGAGAGCCGATCGGCAGCTCTCCTGACGGGGGGGTTTGCGCTGATTGTTAGCGCAGCCCCCTCGCGGATGCCCACACTGGACCACCAGGGAAGGGGGCAACATGTGGATGGCCAGGTGTGTACCCCATGGCCATCCACATATAAAAAAATAAGCACAATAGATGCCAATTAGTGCCCACAAATGGGCACTGACTGGCAACATTATGGTCAATAAAAAACATGTGATGCCCAGCAATGCCACCCATTAGTGTCCATTATTGCCCTATGAGTGCCGCCCTATGAGTGCCGGTCATTGAAGAAGAAAACGTACTTATTTCCAAAAAAAATGCTTTATTTGTTGCGCAAAAAATAAAAATCGCAGAGGTGATCAAATACAACCAAAAGAAAGCTCTATTTGTGGGAACAAAATGATAAAAAAATTGTTTGGGTACAGTGTAGCATGACCGCGCAATTTTCATTCAAATTGCAACAGCGCTGAAAGCTGAAAATTGGCTTGGGCAGGAAGGTGTATAAGTGCCTGGTATTGAAGTGGTTAAGCTTAATTTAAAAAGAAAAAAAAAATTGTTATACTTGCCTGCTCTCAGGGGTTTTGCACAGATCCTCTTCTTTTTGGGTTCCCCCGCCAGCACTCCTGGCTCCTCCCCCTTGAGCAGTGCCCCCAGAGAATGTCGCTTGCCCAAGCTGCTGCCCTATGCATCCATAAGACAATTTAGAGCCGTGGCACGTGCCCCCCCCCCCCCATTCCACCATCTTCATTTTGGCTCACTGGCTGACCAACAATGGACTCCCGCTGCTGTCTCAGACAATGACTAGAGAGAGTCCCCATACAGCCCAGGCTATCAAGAATGTTTCTGGATCAGAAACCTTCATGCTTTTTATGAAAAACCTTCAGCCTTTAGTACCACTATAAGGTCCATGGGAGTGCAGCCAATCTTTCTGGATATGGCCAGAAGAGGGTAATTGACCCCAGATTGAACATATAATGTGAATAGTAGATAAAGAGCCAAGGAACACTTCCATAGAAATGCAATCTAAACTTCAAGGTCAAGATACATACATGTCTGATAGCACCATCTGTTGCTTTTTGAGCAAAAGTGAGTTCAAAGGACAACAAACCAGAAGGACTCCACTGTTGAAAGACAAACCTCAATTTTGTCCATGCCATTTTCATTTGTTTTACCATTTAAAATATTATGTTAAATCAAGAATCGGAAGCAAATGCAGATTTGTCTTTTTTTATTTTACTTTTTTTCTTATATGTGGATACACAGTGATGGGTGCCAAATACTTTGGTCAGTTTCAAAGGTTTTCAGGGCATGGTGGGTTAAGATTTGTTCATTTACTGTAATGGAATAGGCATTTGTGGAGCAGTTTTAACGCTCCTCAAACGTTTCAAAACTGCCCATAGGGCGTTTGGGGAGCATTTTTAACTCCTCCTTTAATGCTTGTAAAACGCCTTTCTAATGCCCATACTAAAGCCGATTGACGCCTGTCTGATGCCCACATATGCTATTTGAGCGTTTGTTGAGCATTAGAAATTTAGAGTTGTGAACAAGCCCTTAATGCTAAGCTTTTGCAGAAGCAGCAAGTTTCTGGAATTTCCTCTTCTGGCTTTGCTACTCTTTCGGATTCTGTCTTTGTGATGCAATGAGTGTAATCGAATCCCAAATCTGCATTAGGTTGTGAAGGTATGGAATGTGGATGACAGCCCCAGATATTGCAGGTTCTAAAACAAGATGGCAACCGCAGCATTGTTTGGGTTTTATCTGATTCACTTGAAAGGCTGGCAGTCAAAAATAGAAGCGGTTTCAAGCAATGCTGATGATGTGATAAAATGAAATGCTGCTCTGTCATGGTTTGTTTGGCAAAATCTTTAATGGCTCTATTGATTTTTAAGATTCCCAAGTTCAGCTGTAAAAAGTGGTATCCCTGAGACCTGTGTGTAAAGCGGAATTAAATCTCAAAATTAAGACGTAAAAAAAAAAGCAGCTGGGAGCTTTATGCCGTAATGTACTAGCATGCACTGCATGTTGGCATTCTATGGCAGCGATCCCCTCCAGTGGTGCAGTGTAAGCGCTTTCTGCTGTCACAGGCACTTTCATCTTCTCCCTGTGTTCAAGTTCAGACACTTGATTAGCCAGACCTTGATGATGTCACTCCAGCACCTGCGCACGGGAGTAACATCATCATGGCGCAGAACGGTGCCGTAAATATATGCTGAGATGTGCGCATGCATGGCTCAGTGTACATTAATGCTGACAGGCAGGCAGAAGCAGTTATGACAGAACTGACCAATAGCATTTTTTTTCTGAGTTTAATGCCACTTTAAGTTGCAAGCTTGGACCTATGCATTTTTGTAGTTTTCTCAGATTATTGTTACTCATTTAGTCTGTGCATGATGTTGTAATAAATAAGGATTTGGAAAATTTTATGATTGTATCTTTTGTTTTCTTTTTCTCCTAACAGGAGTACTTGGTGAACCTAATAGCCATGGTCTCCCTGGGGATTCTTCTCTCATTGGGCACAGCTGTTCCGATCAGGCAGAGCACTCTGCTCTCCCAACTTTAGCAGATGGCCAGGTTTCTGTCACAGAAACTAAGCCTATGGCATCCACGGCTCCTGTGCCCTCTCCTGCTAATGGCACGTCCTCGCAAACATTAAATACCAAGACAGAGGGTGATGTCTCAGGGAGCAATATTGCTGTCTTACCTGAAGGTCAGCAGACAGGCTTACAGCTCTGTAGTGATCAAGATGTACAAGTAATAAATGGCTTGACGTACACGGTGGAGAGCAATACTCATCCCACTTCTGGCCCCTTACCTGCCCAAAGTACTACAGGTTTGTCCTTCGGGCTTGCTTTGTCAGACAATGGAACCCCTCCAGATGGAGCTACATTTGCTCAGACACCTGACTCACTTGCACACTCTGCTTCAGTTCAGGAGTCTGACACAGAAGGTCCCCCCAAACGAGACTTTGCAGACAACCGCATCAAAACCCTGGATGAGAAACTGAGAACCCTTCTGTATCAGGACAGCTCTGCCAGTTCCTATGCCGACAGTCAGAAGGAGACGCAGAGCACCGAGTCTCCTCTTTCTTCTTCTGCCGAAGATACCCTGTCTTGTCCTGCTCCTGAAGCCTCCACTGTGAATTCTGACAGCATTCAGGCCACACCAGAAGAGGCAGAACCCATTGATTCCATGGTAGCCAAAGATCCTGAAGCTGTCATTACTGTACCTGGTCAGTTGACGCCATCTGTAAGTAGTGCTCATCTTCAGACTCTGCTTCAAAGATTAACGTGGTGTTATGTACTCATTTGGTAGGTCGTATATGTGTGGAACCATTTACCAAATAGTTACCTGTTTTTAAATGCACTTCTTTCTGTGTATGTCATAGCAGCAGGCTGAATCGGCAACAGAACAGACTGATTGATTTATAGGGATAATAGGAACTTTTCTTGAGTCAGTTGTAATAGTACAATGTATTGTAGCTCCCACTGACTCTTAATTGCTAAGATGGATAAAGGGCAAGAAAAGGAAGAGTACTGAAATATGAATCTTTTTTTTTTTTTTGAGAAAATGCCACTCTAGGTTTTAAGCAGGGCTGCTTGCTTTACTTAAAGGAGTTGTAAAGGCAGATTTTTTTCTTAATGGATTCTATGCATCAAGATAAACCACCTAGGTTGTGTGTAGCAGCACCCCCTAATTACTTACCTGAGCCCCATTTCTCTCCAGCAATGTCCACGAATGTCTAAGCCATCCGGGACACATCTTGATTGGCTGAGACACAGCAGTGGCACCATTGGCTCCTGCAGCTGTCAGTCGGCCAATCGGGAGAGAGGGGACGGGGGTGGGTCTGGGCTCCGTGTCTGAATGGACACACAGAGCTTTGACTCGGCTCCAGTGCCCCCATAGGAAGCTGCTGACTGTGGGGGCACTCAACAGGAGGGAGGGACCAGGAGCAGAAAAGAAAGACCCGAGATGAGGATGCGTGCTTCTCTATACAAAACCAACTGCACAGAGGTGGTGAGTATAACATGTTTGTTTAAAAAAAAAAAGACTTTACAGTTTTTTATCTGCTTGCCGACCAGCGCACAACGATATACGTCAGAACAATGGCACGGCTGGGCAAATGGGCATACAGGTACGTCCCCTTTAAGATGCGGCATTGTGGGCGCACGCCCGCTGCGAGCTCCGTGAGTCCGACCGCGGGTCCCGCTGACTCGATGTCCGCGGGGATACCCGCGATCATCTAACGGAGAGGAAGAACGGAAAAATGCTGATTTAAACAAGCATTTCCCCGTTCTTCCTAGTGACAGGACACTGATCACAGCTCCCTGTAATCGGGAGCAGTGATCAGTGTCTTGTCACACGTAGCCATGCCCCCCCCCCCCCCCCCCCAACAGTTGGAACACATCCCTAGGACACACTGAACCCCTTCAGCACCCCCTACTGGTTAACCTCTTTACTGCCAGTGTAATTTTTACAGTAATCAGTGCATTTTTATAGCACTGATCGCTGTATCAATGACAATGGTTCCAAAATGGCGTCAAGTGTCCCATGTGTCCGCCATAATGTCGCAGTCACGATAAAAATGGCTGATCACCGCCATTACTAGTAAAAAAATAAATAAAAATGGCATAAAACTATCCCCTATTTTGTAGACGCTATAACTTTTGCGCAAACCGATCAATAAACGCTTGTGATTTTTTTTTTTTTTTTTTTTTTTTTTACCAAAAATATGTAGAAGAATACGTATCGACCTAAACTGAGGGAAAACTTTTTTTTTTTATATATTTTTGGGGGATATTTATTGTAGCAAAAAGTAAAAAAAATTGCTTTTTTTTTTTTTTTTTAAATTGTCGCTCTATTTTTGTTTGTTTAAAAACCGCAGAGGTGATCAAATACCACCAAAAGAAAGCTATATTTGTGGGGAAAAAGACATCAATTTGGTTTGGGAGCCACGTCGCACAACCGCGCAATTGTCAGTTAAAGCGACGCAGTGCCAAACCGCAAAAAGTGCTCCGGTCTTTGGCCAGCCAAATTGTCCGGGGCTTAAGTGGTTAGTGTCTATGCATTTTATTTGTGTGATTTCTGCAAAGGACCAGCAGCCAATATGACTAAAATTGCCCAAGCCCACTATTCTGACAAAATTCATAATGGCAGCCCTCCTGATATTTTTTGGGTTGTTATACGAGAGCTGTACCAAAAGTAAAGCAAAAGTGGGCATAGCTTTTTTTTTTTTTTTTTTTTATTAAAGTGATTGTAAAGTCTCGCTTTAAATAACAAACACGTTATACTTACCCCCTCTGTGCAGTTGGTTTTGCACAGAGCAGCCTGCATCCTCCTCTTCCCGGGTCCCTTTTCACTGCTTCTGGCCCCTCCCTCCTGACGAGTGGCCCCATAGACCAGCAGCTCGCTATGGGGGCACCCGAGCTGCAGCCCTGTGTGTCCATTCAGACATTTAGCTGCTGTCGGCCCCCCTCTCCCCTGATTGGTTTACTGACTGACAGCCACGGGAGCCGATGGCACTGCAGCTGTTCCCCAGCCAATCAGGAGGAGGGCCGAGGGAATCATGGACATTGCTGGACAGAGAAGGAGCTCAGGGTACGTTTTAGGGGCTGCTGGGAGGAGTGCTACACACAGAAGGTTTTTTATCTTAATGCATAGAATACATTACGATAAACCTTTTGCCTTTACAACCCCTTTAACTTACATAGGTCGTCCAAATTATTATTTTTTCTTTAATTGCAGGTAAATAATTGTTTCTCTTGTCATCCATGGACTGACACAGCGTGTCTTATACACCTTTACACGTGGTCTTCTCCTGCAGGCAGGGACATAACCCACGTGTAAAGGTGTATAAGACGCGCTGTGTCAGTCCATGGATGCCAGAGAAACGGATTTTACGGTGAGTACAAAAATCCTATTTTCTCTTGTCATCCATGGACTGACACAGCGTGTCTTATACACCTTTACACGTGGGTTATGTCCCTGCCTGCAGGAGAAGACCACGTGTAAAGGTGTATAAGACACGCTGTGTCAGTCCATGGATGCCAGAGAAACGGATTTTACGGTGAGTACAAAAATCCTATTTTTTCAAGCATAAGCAACATACTGTCATTGAGTTCTTGACAAATGAGAGGTGCAGGCTGTCCGACATCCACAGAAGAGTACAGAATATTTACAGAGATGACACCATTGACTTGAGGAATGTGTTGTCTGCATTCTGTAGCCTTCTGTGAATGTCAGTCTGCACCCCTCCATCAAGAACTCAATGACTGCATATTGCTTCTGCTTGGAATCCATTATTTACCTGCAATGAAAATAAGGAGGAGTTGATATAGAGCAGGGGTCTCAAACTGGCGGCCCTCCAGCTGTTGTGAAACTACAAGTCCCATGAGGCATTGCAAGGCTTACAGTTACAAGCATGACTCCCACAGGCAGAGGCATGATGGGACTTGTAGTTTCGCAAAAGCTGGAGGGCCGCCAGTTTGAGACCCCTGATATAGAGGAAGAGTGACTCTACAAACATGAAATTTGAATGACCTATGAATGTTAACCCCTTTGCGCCAGCACCTCCCGGCCCTTTAAGAGATTTTAGATGCCGGGAGGCAGAGCGGAGTTCATGTGACCGCCACAATTGGCTGTCATATCGCTTCTTGCAATCGTGAGCTTTTCTGTTAGCCTCAAGTAACTGTGTCGGGAGATTGGCTTAGCTGTGTCTAATTGGTGAGCCAATGTGCGTACCGTAGTTGCTTAGGGGTTAATAAAGTTATGCCCACCTTTGCATCACTTGTGGTACAGCCCTCGTATAGTTATCTAATTCTAGAAATGTTTTTTGTTTTAGACTGGAATCATTTAAACGGCCACTGTGCTTCTTTTGGAGGAAACTTGAGGGTTTCCTGATAGAGCAGAGTAGCAGTGTAAATCAGTTCAATCCCAAATGGTTTTCTCAGTTTTCGGACATAAAAATACCATTCATAAGGTTTTCTGGTAATGAATGGGATCCTGTATGGACAATACAGGTTTGTTATAATCGTATACACCCAGCAATGAACTTCCTTTCCTTTTGCTGGTACACTCCTTCACTTCAGAAGCCAAAGAAAATGGTCAGTTCTTCCTGGTATGAATGAAACATGTGACTCCTTCCATACCTACTCTCTAGCCTCTGATCATTTTGCATAATAAATTGGGTTCAGGGGAATGAGCAAAGATCATATTTCTCATTGAGTATGCAAAGAAAATGGATGAAAAAATGTCTTCTTTCTTAAATAGACCTCTTAGTCTAGTGCAGGGATAGGCAATTAGCGGACCTCCAGCTGTTGCAGAACTACAAGTCCCATGAGGCATAGCAAGACTCTGACAGCCACAAGCATGACACCCAGAAGCAAAGGCATGATGGGACTTGTAGTTTTGCAACAGCTGGAGGTCCGCTAATTGCATATCCCTGGTCTAGTGGTACCATGTTGTTTCTTTGTTTAAATTGGATGAGTTTGGTCATGTAAGAAAACCTTCATATGATTGTGAGCTCTCCAGCCTTTACAGACATCCCTAGTAGGCTTATCTGTCACTCAAGCGATACTCTGTAGTATTCCCCTTCACTCATTTTGGTTGCTACATAAAAGGTTATGTGGGCAGAGGAGGTGTGGAGGAGCTTGGCCAGCACAGAGTATTTAGACACGACCAGAGGAGAGGGCTATGACATGCAAGGAGGAAGGTGGCTGTGCTCGGAAAATGGCTCTACCTGAAGTAATCAAGTTTCTTAAAGTGGAGGTCTACCACCCCCCTGGGCAGAGGGGGGGGGGGAGCGGCTACCTGATTTTAACAGGTTTCCACTTCCGCAGTGTTCTCAGAGTATTTCCATCCCCTCCCTGCTGCCTTCTGGGACACACAGGTCCCAGAAGACAACAGGACCATTCAGAAAGTACAGCGCGACTTGCGCATCCGCAGTAAGAAACTAGCTGTGAAGCTTGAAGGCTTCACTGATGGTTTCCCTTAGTGAAGATGCTGGTGCCTGCACCTAAAGCTGATTAAAGAATCAGTTTGGGGTGCCGACATCACTGGATCCCTGGACAGGTAAGTGTCCTTATCTTAAAAGTCAGCAGCTACAGTATTTGAGACTGGAGCTCCTCTTTAAAAACTTCAGAGGCACAAAAATATTGTGTTTAATAAATTCCTGCGTTGCTATTCCTCCTTATACCAAAAACCAGTAGCCACCTTACATGATCATATGTTTCACACATGAAAAATAGAAAATATAGCTACAGAGGCACATGGCAACTATGTAATTGTTAATGGAAAGGAAAAACACTGCAAGTGAGCATTTAAAATACTTGTTTTTGTTTGGAAAAGGAAATGTCCTGACAGTCTCACATCTCTGCAAAACCCTGTAAGAAGGTGCATGCCAGCCTCGGCCCCAGGCCGGGCTCCAACCATGCCCTCCAACACGTTTGACTCCACCCACGGAGCTTAAACATGGTGACCTTAGCCCATGGAACTTGGTCATGGCCAGAGCCCAGGCTCAGGTTGTCATACACCACCTTACAGGGTTTTCTATTAGATGTCTAGAACTGGGATGAGCTCTGTCCTGGTCTGCACTCCAAGCAGTTGCTACATAAGAGGACCTGGTGCAGCCTTGTGCAGCACCTGTAATTTTAGTTTGGGTCACACTAGATTTTGGTTACAGGGTTTTACTAAGCCTTAACAATGCAATAAGAATTTAACCCATACCTAATGTATCCCTCAATTAAAGCTACCTTATCAAAGGAAGTCAGGAGCACACTCGTGGCAGATAAACGGGTTTTTTTTTTTTGTCAAGTGCAAAAACATTGGAAAATTAGCAGCATGCCCCTTACCTTAACCCTTATCCCAACACTTTACCCCTGAAGCTGCTTACGTAAAACTGAACTCCAGGAATTCAGCAACGTTTCAAAAAGTACAGGCAGTTGAGTCCAATTTTAGTACTCCGACTGTGAGAGGAGAGAAGCACACAGAGAAGCTATAACCGCCACTCCCCTCTGCTGCCCATTCACAGAAACCTTTTGTGTTTTGTAAATGAGTTCACATAATACAAAGGCTTCTGTGTATAGGAGGGGCTGACATAGCCTTCCATCGAGGCTGCTCTTGAAGGACCTCCGACCACACTGAGCAATGTCAGAGCACCAGAGGTCTTCCTGGAACACAATAAAATGTTAATAGAGATGTCTACCAGGTGGCAGGCACCTCATTAGACTTAACTCCATGGTATTCCTGCCATAATTCCTGGAATTCAGCTTTAACAATACTGAAGGTGTCTGATGTCTAATCCTGTCCCGAGATGTTACAAAATTTGTTAATACTATCAAGTATCAGTCATATGAATTGTAACCCCCCCCCCATAATTACTCGGCATACCCTTCATCTCTGCCAGACTTTAAAGCATTTTATACAAGAAAGATGTACGGTATATGGCAAATGAAAAAACAAAACCAAAGTGCACTGAATCGTGTAGAAAATAATTTCAGAAAAATATATATGATTAAATGGTTGTTGCATTTTCTGCATCTTTTACACATTGGAGGAACAGGTGTTGCTTTTGACATAGGGCAGGCTCACATTGTGTCATTGTCGAGGCATTATAGTTGTATTTTTTTTAAAAGCCCAAACTCTGGGCAAATTAGAAATTATCCTTTGCATTGGGGCTGCGCCAGCACTGCAAGGCTAAATTACTTGTTTGTCTAGCGCCCTGGTGGGAGCGGTTCTCCCACATGATCTGTCAGTGGACTGTCCCTTGGCATCCTCTTCCAGTGCAGGGCTATGTACCCTTCTCTGGTTTTGATGGCATCAATGACCCTAGATCGGTGGAGCATAGGAGTGCAGATGCTCTGGGGACCAGTCTAGCAGTGAGGAGGAGGAGCAGAGAATCGGGTAAGTAAATCGTTTTTTTTTTCTCCCCTAGACCAGTGGTCTTCAAACTGTGGCCCCAGGGGCTATAATCCGCTCTTTGCTTTGCTTTATCTGGCCCGGGGGCACTATTCCATCAGTTGTAAACAACGAGCCATAATTCCTTCCACTAACACCAACACCATTCCTCACAATGACACCATTGATGGGGCACAATTTCTCCCACTGGCACCACAAATGGGGCACAACTCCTCCCACTGGCACCACAAATGGGGCACAGTCCCTCCCACTGACGCGGCAGGATGGGGGCACAGTCCCTCCCACTGACGCGGCAGGATGGGGGCACAGTCCCTCCCACTGACGCGGCAGGATGGGGGCACAGTCCCTCCCACTGCCACCAGGACATTTTCTACTCCCACTATCCACAGCCTGCCCCCCCCCCCCCCCCCACTAAAATTTTGAATGACACTAAACTGGCCCTTTATTTTGAAAGTTTGGAGACCCCTGCCCTAGACAAAAACAAGCAAAAGGATAATTTATTTGCCCATTTTTGCACTTTAAATCTGCAACTCGGTACACCTTGGTTTTGTTTTATAGTGAATAATGTTAAGATTACTTGGGTTGCCTACATTGGTATACTGTGGCAGTATTTCATATGATCTCATGCATGGAAGCACAGGAAAATGGTGATATGCACACACATTTTCTATAACAAAAAAAAAAAAGCATTTATGTGTAAATCTCTAAACTCCCTAGAACTCTTCACCAATGTGCTTCACAGTAATGGATTCATTCTTACTTCTTCTTGTTTGCTCTGTTTCTTCATTTCTTCCACCTTCTCCAGGAAAGCTCTGAAGAGGCCCGGCACCCTGGGAGTTCTCATGCCTGCACCAAGCGCTCTTTGGGCAGCGGAGCTGCGCATCTACAGACAGGAGGTGGATATTTTGGCCTAAGCTTTACTTGTCCTAGTCTCAAAAACCCTATTAGCAAGAAACCGTGGGCTCGCAAATTAAAAAGCTGGGCATGCAGGTTGCGGCATTCCAACAGCTTATTCAAGAGGTCAAGAGTCCGCCAAGGTAGTGTTGCTTACAGTTAGGCCCCGTATCATAGGAAACATCCCTTTTGGTTATTTCCGTACGTATATATTTTTTTAATGCGTTACCTTATTATTTTTGTTTTTTACTCATCCTCAGAAATGTTCCTCACGTCTCTTGCTCCCTCACTTTGCCTTTTTTTTGTGTTTGTCCAGCTTTGTGTCTTAAAAGGCACATTTGTAAGAGCCCTGGGCTTTCATTGCTTTTTATTTTTTTGTCTTTCATGTGTTACCACTGGTTTCGGCCTGAGCATGGCTATATGTATTATCAACTGGAAGCCGCACTCGTCGTTGTATTATTCTGCCCTATACCCCCTTTATTTTGTTAGGAGGATGTAAATCCCAGAATTTACTGAGCAGTGTGACCTGTTTTTGTCTTTTATTTTTATTTTTTATTAGCGGATGACGATGGCACAAGACGGGAAGTATCTGATGCAACGCAAAGGGTTGTAGAAGCACTGGCTGAATGTGCCTTGTCCGAGGGGACCGCCTCTGGAACCAGTGCCTTCAAGCGTGGGCGGTTTCAGGTGTGTGGCCCAAATATGTTAACCAACAGCAGTCTACATATGCACAGGAATTTTACCTGATCAGTTTGCAGTTTTACTTTCAATATTTTTATTGAGATTTGTACATGAAAAGTATAACATTCAATAACAAACTTGTCATCGGCCAATACGGCCTGCATTCAAAGTTAGACAGCATAAGAAAATATGAGCAAAAAAGTAAGAAAGGAATGGTCGCTTGTAGTGAGTGGGAAGTATTGAACACAAACCATCTATTGTAGGCTGGTGGTCCCCATAATACAGTGGGGTGAGTTCCTGTAGGTCAGTGGGGTTAGGATCCTCACTTTCACAGGACCGTCCCATGGGGTCCCACCTAATGTTATCTGCGACCCTTGCGGAGTAGTTCTGTAAGGAACACTAGCGGGGACGGCCACTCGTGCCGGGAGCCGTCCAGCCCACCACCCCTTTGGGATCACACTGTGGTGGTGCCCGACCTCCCCCAGACCTGCGACTGACTGGCCCCATAGCAAGCCTAGTCTGTCTCTTCATCATGCTCCACAGAGGGGCGATCCATTAAGGAAGTTTGGGAACGCAGTCGCAGGAAATAGTTTAGGTACCTAGACCGAGTCCTATCCGCTACACCAGTTCCGGGCATGAGTTCCCCATCTCAAATAAAGAAGAAAGTGGGAGCAGAGTGTCCCCGAGGGAGAAAGAGGAAGGAAAGAGAAAAGGAAGGGTGGAGTGCCAGGTGCAACCAGTTATCCGTTCGTGGCACCCGGGTAGAGGGAAATATTGCAATAGGAGGCCCAGGGTTCCCAAATCGCTTCGAATTTTCCCCTGCAGTTTCGCTACTAGTTGTCCCTGCGCCATCACCCAGGAAACTTTTCTCATAGCCACCCTGAAGGATACTGAGGGAGTCTTCCACTCCCTTGCAAGTGTTATTTTTGCTCCCAAGAGAATATAGAACGTTAGAGCTTGCAGGGTACTTGAGATCGAAGGGATTTTGTGGTTTAAGAGGGCTATGGTGGGGTCTGGAGAAACCGTGGAGCCTGTTATCTTCCTCAGGGTGTGGAACACCTTTTTCCAGTAGGACCTAATTCGTGGACAGGACCACCAGATGTGGAACATTGTACCCTCCAGGTCGCACCCCCTAAAACACAGGGGAAATGCCTCCGGGTAGATCCTTGCTAGCCTAGAGGGGACATAATACCACCTGGTTATAAGTTTGATGTTGGCTTCAGTCAGGAAAACATTAAGAATGCCTTTTATAGGAGCATTGGAATGCTTGGTACCATAATTGTCCCGTATCCATTTCCCAGGCCCGGGCGTATGGTGGAATACTGTCCTTATCCGCCAGGGAGGAGTGGATTAAGGAGATGCCTCCCCTCTGATCCGTAATGTTGGGAGCACCATCTTTCATAAGGGGTAATTTTGAGTGGGTCACTCTTAACCGTCCAAATAGAATTGAGGAAGTGGGCAATTTGGAAAAATCTGAACATTTCTGTGTCAGGCATTTCAAGGTTCGTTCTACAGTGACGCAAGCTTAAAGGTCCCGACGGGGACAGGAAGTGACCTATGCGAAACAAGCCTTTGTCAGTCCACCAGCGGAACGCTTGAATGTTCGGGCTTGGGGGAACATCGGATTGTGGAATATATGGGACAGGGGGTGCAAGGGAGAGGCCAGAGAATGTTGTTTGTGAAGTGTAGTGCACAGTGCCACTGAGTGGGAAAGGGTGGGAGACGTAATAGATGGTCTTGTTTTCGTGTCGCTCCACAGGAGGGTAGTCTATCATATTTAAAGGGCCCGCTGTTCTTTCCAAGGAGAGCCAATCTGGTTTGGGACCCCTAGAGTACACTATCGAAATTTGGGTGAGCTGGGCGGCTTGGTAGTACCACCACAGATTTGGAAGACCTACCCCTCCCCGTGTTTTAAGCCTGTATAGAAACTCCTTGGTACACCTATGGCCTTTATTCCCCCAGACGAATCATACTATTTGGGACTGTAGTTTTAGAAGGAATTGTTTCTTTATAGGGATCGGGAGAGAACTAAACGGATATAACATACGCAGTAGAAGGGTCATTTTAACCGCGTTGACTCTTCCCAGCCAGGATAGACCACACTTCGACCACCGCGCTAGGTCCTCAACACACCTACGAACCATGGGGGTGTAGTTTGCCCGAAAAAGATTGTCAATCTGGTTAGTGAGCCTGATGCCCAAATATGGAATAGCGTCTGTCGCCCAAATGAAGGTAAAGCTGTGTTTTAGCTGGGTGACTATGTCCGGGGGGACAGAGACATTCAGGGCTATGGACTTAGATACAGTTTGCAGTTTTTTGTGACAGCCAATCACAGTGGTCAGGTGATTGGCTCATCTTTCCCGCCCCTTGGCATTCAGAACTTTTAAAGGGATGCCAAGGCAGGCAGGAAGAGTTAAATACTTCAAGTGGAACTTTAGTCAGAAATGTAAGGGTAGCAAGGGTCCCAGGCCTCCTTTGATCTAATGAGATCCGCCAGGGATAGCTGACATCCTTCTGTATGTAGTGGGTTGTAAGGCATGGTGGGTGCAGAGTAGTTAGTTATTGGGCACCAGACACTTCTTGAATGCAAAATTAGTTCTTTTTTTTTTTTTTTTTAAACAAACATTTTGGGGAAGAAAGGGTTAGGGCCAGGACACCCTTAGGTAGTTGCAAGATTAATTGGCAGACTCTGAGACTTCAATAGGACAGCCGTGGAGGGAAAGGAATCCTGCAAGACGCCACATCTGCGTGTGCAGGAATGCTGTCTCCTATGGCAACAGTCTTAGAGTTCCTAACACAAAGCGTAACCGTTCTTTTACTACAATAGCTCCCTGTAGTTCTTCAGCCCACTGAGCTCCCGGTCTCTCACTAGACTAGATGATTCACTGCCACTGAATCCCTTGAGCTCCTCCAATCTTCACGGTGGTATCTTCCTCAAGCGTCACCCCCCCGCCTCTCTGCTGGGTCCCTAGCTTGGCACTCAAGATACTACTCAAGCTTCATCCTCGCTGGCCTGCTCGTTCCCTGGCTTGACACACAAGGCTGTTCTGCAAGCGTCACCTCCGCTGGCTGGATCCCTGGCTTGATAACCACTGAAGTTTTGCGATTCTTCACCGTCCCCGGTTGGTGAGAATACTGCTCCGGTACTTGCTTCAGTTACTCACTGTGGTACTTGGTAATAAGGCGGATAGTCCCTTACTGGCGACAGCTTCCCCTCTTCCTCTGACCACGACAAGTTCTCTGGCCGGCAGAACCGTCACTTCTGGTTGGACTGCAAGCCGCAATCCCAACGCTGTGCTGCTCTCTTGCTTCTGGATAGGCCCTCAGACAGCCTAGCTTGCCAAATGTGCCCCGGATGGATCAAATCTCCGGCCTAGCAGCCCAGGCAATGCAACATGCGTCTACCCAGACAACCATCCAGGTGGCACAGAACCCAGATCACCTGATGCCACCTAAATATATAGGTTCTCCTACCAGGCCAAGGGATTCAAGAAAACCCCCTGCCCGTTGGCTGAGATGCCCCATATACCCATAATCTGACCTTGCATTACCGTTCTCGTATCTAGTACCACCAAGTACCCGGCCACCTAGCAGTAGAAGAGAAAAGTGCAACCAGGCCAAACTTGGGGAGAAATCAATGGATCTCTAACAATTAGCCAAGATGACCATTCCTGGCAAGTAAATTTCAAGGAGCAACCCTGACTAAACTCCAAGGTGCTAATTAAGTCCTGATAGATCACTTCAGTCTGGCCCCTTTTGCATGTATAGTTATGTTAAATATAAAAAAAAAAGTGCCTACATTGTTTAAAATTCAGTAATACATTTGGGTTGATTTACTAAAGGCAAATGGGCTGTGCACTTTGCAATTGCAGTTGCTCCAGAGCTTGGTAAATGAGCAGAAGCTTTGCTGACTTCCATCATCCAATCATGTGCAAGCAAAAATGCTGTTTTCTCTTTCGTCCATGGACGGACACAGCTTCCTTATATTCTTGACATTAGGGTCTATTAGGAGAGGACTAGGCAGACATGTTAGATATTTAAAAAGATGTAACTATAGCAAAACTGAACAGCCCTGCCCAGGGGGCGGTCCCTCTGGTCATAACAACTCACCCTGCTTTTGTTTTTGTTTTTACTTTTTGTCCCTGAGCTCTACTATCAACTGCCGGCTGGGTGACAGGCTGGATAATATAGATCCTTGTAGTCTCCCTAGTCTGGCCGTCGAGCGTGAGCAGTTCTTTAGCTACGCACTGGGTCGTCCACGACATACCCCGTTTGCTCCAGGGATGGCCGGTGAGCTATATGCTCCGGGGCTCACATATGACCGGGCTATTGCTGTCCGAGTCCCTTTCCTCTCTCCCCGTCCATCCCTCCTCCCCATGCATTGCTGGGCCTGCTGTGTACCTCACCAGGGGGGTCCCTGAGGGGGGGCTCCAGGTCCTGGCTGGGGGCTGCGCGGTGTGTCCAGGTCCGCTCTAGTGTGGGTGGTCTGCCTTGTGGGGGCCATTTTCTTGTAGCTGCGCTGTTTTTATTGCTCATACAGCGGGCGGCCATTTTCTTGTAGCTCGCGCTTTTTTTTTCTGAGGCAGCCGGCGGCCATTATTTGGTGGGTTTAACATTGGTTTTGGCCTCTAGCACTGGTTTTTATCATTCTCAACGGCGCGAATGGCACAAATCACCTCAGGCACACACTGTGCAGGAGTTAGAGAGGACCGCAGTGCCTGGGTCAGGGCGGTGAGTCCTCTGGGAATACCCCTTGGTCTGTAGCAGCTAGGAGGATGGGCCTTTTTTGTACCTTGACTTAGTCCCTGAGTGGCTGTCAGGTGAGTGGGTCAGCATGGCGTCAGGAGCCTGCGCTTCTTCCCCAGACATTCCGATGGTAGCAACCAGTGCCCCTGCACCTGCGGTACCTATGGATGCTTTGTCGGCGGTCCTGGAATCATTTGTTGCCAGAGTGTAGGTGGTGTGCGGGGGAAAGGGGGGTATAAAACGCCCCCCACCATCTTCTGGGGAAAGCTCTGACTCGTGCCTGGCTGTGACACAGGGCCCCTGTTCTGAAGAGTCAGAGTATGTGGACCATTCGGACAGCGAGGAAAACTGTGTCCGGGTCAGCGCAGGAGAAGGCACTTGTTGGCGCACTTATCACCGCAGTGCGGGAAACCCTTAAGCTGGAGGACGCAGCGGGGTCATCTACTGAGGTGTCGGTCCCTGTTGGGGCCGACAAGCAGACCCGCATTACTAAGGTGTTTCCTTATGTAACTTATTTTGATAAGTTTATAGAAAAAGAATGGGAACGACCGCAGAGGACCTTTTTGGTCCCAAACCGCATGGCGGTCCGTTATCCTTTTGAGGAGAGCCTTCTGAAAAAATGGGCATCTCCCCCGGTTGTGGACCCCCCGGTATCCAGGTTAAACAAGGTAACCACGATTCCGGTAGAGGGGACTCCTGCATTTAAGGATCCTGCAGATGGGAGGTCCGAAGCGATAACCCTGTCCATGTTTACCATGCTGGGGTCAGCATTACGGCCAGTATCGGCCCTGGTGTCATAGACACTTACTGAATGCGCACTATTGTTGCACTGGGAGTTGGAGAAGCAACAAGTTTCCCCGGTCTGCATAGAACTGGCCGACCAGTTGGTGCATGGCCTTAAATATGTCTGCAATACAGCTCCCCTGATTTCCAGAGCCTCAGGATCTGCTGTGGTACTGCGTCACCTGATTTGGCTAAAATGCTGGTCCGCGGACCAGACTTCCAAGAAGGCTATGGCGGATTTGCCCTTCCAGGGAGAGAGGCTATTTGGAGCCCCACTGGATGACATTTTTATTATTATACAGGATTTACATAGCGCTAACAGTTTGCGCAGCGCTTTACAACATCGGGGAAGACAGTACAATTACAATACAGGAGGAATCATTATTAAGAATGTCACTGGGGGTAAGAGCACGCTGCTCCCACAATCCAAAAAAGGTGCTTGCTCCGATTCTGGCCTTGCTGAGACGGCGAGGAATCGCTATCGTGGGCTACCTGGACGACCTCCTTCTGAGAGCTGCTACAGACTCAAAATTAGAGGAGGATGTGGCGATTGCCAGTCAGACCCTTCAAGAATTTGATTGGGCAC
Source organism: Rana muscosa (assembly GCA_029206835.1). Classification (NCBI taxonomy): domain Eukaryota; kingdom Metazoa; phylum Chordata; class Amphibia; order Anura; family Ranidae; genus Rana; species Rana muscosa. The sequence goes on along the minus strand of CM055125.1, from coordinate 340,284,043 downwards.
TGAACCTCCAGAAGTCTGTTTTGGTGCAGACTCAGCGCCTGGAATACCTGGGCTTGATTCTGGACTCCTCAGAGGCAAGAGTTTTTCTCCCGTTGGAAAAATTGCAGACTCTTCAGGCAGTGGTGAAGCTGTTGCCATCCCGCAGGTGGTCGTCGCTGCGCTTTTGCATGCAAGTCCTGTGTTTCATGGTAGCCTTCTTTGAGGCAGTACCGTATGCTCAATTCCACACTCGAGTCTTGCAGAAGGAGATTCTGTCCAAGTGGGACAAGTCTCCGTTGTCTCTGGATTGTTAAATCCGGGTGAGCCAACTAGTCAGGTCTTCCTTGGTTTGGTGGCTGAGATCTCCGACCCTTCAGTCCGGAAAGTTGTTCCTTCCCTTTCACTGGACGGTGATCACGACGGACGCCAGCCTGACCGGTTGGGGGGGAGTTTGGGGTGTTCAGTCGACACAAGGTCGCTGGACGCAGGAAGAATCCGCCTGCCGATCAATGTGCTGGAACTTCGGGCGATCAGGCAGTGCCTCTCCACATGGTCCCAGGTTACAGGGGCATCCAGTCGGAACCACAACGGCGGTGGCGTATGTCAACCATCAAGGAGGAACAAGAAGCTCGGCTGCAGCATCGGAGGTCGCACACATCCTGCGGTGGGCAGAACGGACCGTGCCGGCTCTATCGGCCGTATACATACCGGGCGTAGAAAACTGGCAAACGGACTACCTAAGTCGCCAGATGCTGGACCAAGGAGAATGGTCGCTACACCCGCATGTGTTTCGACTCCTTTGCCTGAAATGGGGCACGCCAGAGGTGGATCTCCTGGCTTCTCGACTCAATCAGAAGGTATTGAGGTTTGTGGCCATGTCAAAAGATCCCAGGGCGGATGCGACAGACGCGTTGGCTCTGTGGGGACAGTATCGGCTAATTTATGTCTTCCCCCCACTGAAACATCTTCCTCGTCTGCTCCACAGAGTGGAGACCGAGAGGATTCCCGTGATTCTTATTGCCCCAGATTGGCCTCGGCGTCCCTGGTACGCCGACCTGGTGGCGGATATCCCTTGGCGACTGCCGATGAGAGAGGACCTTCTGTCGCAAGGTCCTATACTTCATCCTGCTTTACAGTCGCTGGCTTTAACGGCATGGCTGTTGAAAGTCAGGTTCTGAGGGACCGAGGCCTGTCGGATTCAGTATTTTCCACCATGCTGAGGGCACGGAAGTCGTCTTCTCGGAAGATCTATCATCGCACGTGGAAGGCCTTCATCTCTGTGTGAGGAGATGGGGTGGCGTCCACGGGCATATTCGGTTTCCAGGATCCTGCTGTTCTTACAGCGTGGAGTGGATCAAAAACTTGCCCTAAGCACCATTAAGGGGCAGATATTAGCCTTGGCTGTTTTCTTTCAATGACCCTTGGCCGCTCATTTACTGGTCAGTACGTTTGTGCAAGGGGTCCGACATGTGGCTCCTCTGGTTCGACCACTACTACCTCCGTGGGATTTGAATCTGGTGCTCTCGGTACTTCAGAAACCTCCCTTTGAGAACATCAGAGAGATTCCACTTTTGACACTCTCTCAGAAAGTTGCTTTTCTGGTGGCTATTACATCTGTCAGAAGGTTTCTGAGTTGGCGGCCTTGTCTTGCAAGTCCCCCTACTTGATCCTCCATAAGGATAAAGCGGTGCTACGCCCACAGCCTTCGTTTCTTCCGAAGGTGGTTTCGGCTTTTCAACTAAATGAAGACATTGTACTTCCATCCTGGTGTCCTCGACCGTCGCATCCCAAAGAGGTTGCGTTACATTCCTTCGATGTGGTACGTGCTCTGGGGGTGTATCGGTCTGCTACCGCTCCATTTCGGAGGTCAGACTCACTGTTTGTATCAGTGTCTGGTCCAAATAAAGGCCTGGTGGTCTCGTCGGCCACCATTTCTCGGTGGATCGGACAGATCGTAATTCAGGCTTATGCCTCCCTTTCCTGTCACGGCGCATTCGACCAGGGCAATTGGGGCCTCCTGGGCTTTCGGACATCAAGCGTCTGTCTCACAGGTGTGTAAGGCGGCGACCTGGTCGTCCATTCACACTTTCACTAAGTTTTACAAGGTTGACGTGCATGCATCTGCGGATGCTAGCTTCGGCCGCAAGGTTTTGCAGGCGGCTGTTTAAGGTTGCAACTCCTCTGTTGAGAAGCTCTGTTTGTTTTGGGGTGAAGTTGGTTTGCTGTTCCCACCCCTCTGTTTTTTTACACTGCTTGGGGACGTCCCTAATGTCAAGAATATAAGGAAGCTGTGTCCGTCCATGGACGAAAGAGAAAATAGGATTTTTGTACTCACTGTAAAATCCTTTCCTCTGAAGTCCATGGACGGACACAGCACCCACCCGTCCTTTTTATGTTTGTACTGCTTTTTGACGAACTAAGCGGCTGAGTGCATTGTGAGGGGTTATGACCAGAGGGGACCACCCCCTGGGTGGAGCTGTTCAGCTTTGCTATAGTTACATGTTTTTAAATATCTAACATGTCTGCCTAGTCCTCTCCTAATAGACGGAACATAACCCTAATGTCAAGTATATAAGGAAGCTGTGTCTGTCCATGGACTTCAGAGAAAAGGATTTTACGGTGAGTACAAAAATCCAATTTTTTTTCAATTTTTCTTTGCAAAGTGAAGCTTTATCTCATTTACTAAGCTCTGGAGCCAACTGCTAATGGAGAGTGCAACTGCACTGCATATAGTTACATAGTTAGTCAGGTTGAAAAAAGACACAAGTCCATGTTGTTCAACTATAAATAAATAAAATAAAAAATATCGTACAATCCGATATACCCAATTCTATACCCACAGTTGATCCAGAGGAAGGCAATCGGATTTTCCCTGGATCAACTTAACCTATAAATATATTAGTACTCAGTTATATTCTGTACATTTAGGAAAGAATCCAGGCCTTTCTTAATGCAATCTACTGAGCTGGCCAGAACCACCTCTGGAGGGAGTCTGTTCCACATTTTCACAGCTCTTACTGTGAAGAAACCTTTCTATATTTGGAGATGAAATCTCTTTTTCTTTAGACGTAAGGAGTGCCCCCTTGTCCTCTGTGATGACCTTAAAGTGAATAACTCAACACCATGTTCACTATATGGACCCCTTATATATTTGTACATGTTGATCATATCCTCCCTTAACGAGGAAGTAAACCCTGATGGGTTTTACTTCCTCTTTTTCTACCTGAAAAGCCTGCAAATTAAAAGCATATTGGGCTAGTATGCATCGCATACTAGCCCATTATGTGACACTTGCCTGCAAAAGAATCAGCGATGTCCCCTGTGCAGGCTGCGTCCATCTTCTGTCTCCTCTTCTTTCTGGGCTGCGGACTCTGGCTCTGTGATTAGCCAGAGCTGCCATTCACGGCACAGGCTGGAGAGGAAACGGCACTTGGTTTAGTTTCTTCCCCGCGCATGCGCGGTTGGGATTTGCGGCGGACTACAAGTGAAATACCTCCTAAACCGGGCACGTTTTAGGAGATATTTCCACTATCTATAGGTAAGCCTTATTCTAGGCTTGCCCAAAGGTAGAAGTAGTCAAACAGGGTTTACAACCACTTTAATCTCCTTCTCAAGAGTGAATAAATTCAGTTCCTCTAATCTTTCCTCATAGCTGAGCTCCTCCATGCCTCTTATCAGTTTGGTTGCCCTTCTCTGCACTTTCTCCAGTTCTCCGATATCCTGTTTGAGAACTGGGGCCCAAAACTGAACTTCCTATTCCAGATGAGGTCTTGCTAATGATTTGTACAGGGGCAAAATGACATCTCTCTGGAGTCCATACCTCTCTTATACAAGAAAGGACTTTGCTCGCTTTGGAAACCAGCTTGGCATTGCATGCTGGTATTGAGCTTATGATCTACCAAAACCCCACACAATCTGGTGGCTGCAGCCACTGGTATTGTGTGTAAAACTGACAGGCAGACTCCTACCTGTCAGGTGGAAGCGTTTGGGCGGCTGCTGCCTTATTGGCTCCAAACAACCACGGTACCGGCGCCCCTGCCAAGTATTCCGGGCTCCGACTTGCCTATCTACGGGCTCAGGACCTACATGGTGTGTGGAGGGGGGGAGGAGAAGAGACACGTCCGCTCTCTTCCCTTCTTGCTGTGATCCAGAAAGCGACATCTATGATGTCACTTCCGGGTCAGCCTCTGTGTCCATGGCTAGCATAGCCGGGAGGGGATGTATTGCAATGCGATCTGTATTGCAATACATTCACTGGAGCCCAGAGGAGACATGCAGGGACTAAAAGACTTTGCATGCCTCATTAAAGAGAACCTGTCACCTAAAAATCATCACGTAAAGGACTTTTGGGTCCCCTATGTGATGAAAAAAAAAATTATTGTTATACCCAAGCACATAAAATTCCCCCTCACAAACGTGGATTGCGATACACATGTTGCATATAGCCACACATTCCGGAGAGAAATAATTCTAGCACAAGATCTTCTCCAGAACACTAAGCTGATGGATGACCTTATAGGGGACTTTTGAAGCATCCCCCTTTTACGGGCGCACACACATTTAAAGGAGAATTTCAACCTGAGCTCGTTAGTCTGGACTTCTCCTAACGGTCACAGGAGTGCAATTCATTTTACACTCCTGTGACCAGTTTTCAGCAGAGAGCGGTCTGAAATCCGCTCTCTGCTGACGTCGGTGGAATCAGTCCAGGCACCGCTTCATCACGACAATGAAGTCTTGATTTTTTTTTTAAAAGTGTGCAAAAAATACAAAAATGTCTCTGGCAGCAAAAAGGTAAAGCAGGGATGGGTAAACAGGTATTCTGTATGCTTTCTCTGCACTGCCTGACAGACTACACTGCACTGTGGGCAGCATGTAGTCATTGTCGATATACAGGTGACACTCAACCAGTGCTGGTCAGTGTGCACACCCCCAAACGGCTCCCCTTTCCCCATTAGAGAACCGGGAAGGGGGGCAGAAGGTAGGGCTGGGAAAAAAATCTATTTTAATCTTGAATCGAGTTTTGAGCTCAAATCGATTCAGATTTGAAGAAAATCGATATTTTTTTTTTTTTTTTTCGATTTTTAAAAAAATAAATAAATTTCTTCAGAGTTTCCGTAGCAGGGCTGCAAGGGGCATATCCGGAATGGCACTGGGCGGCGTTACCCCAATTACATCTACTCGCCGCAGCCGCTGTACACATGAAAAAACCACCACTGAGCGACCGTTAAAGTTCTGTTACAAAATATTTGTCCCTCAGGGCCCATGTCCAATCTTGTTGCATGAATGCTTGTTACACATGGTGTTGTATTTTGTTTAACTACATTACAAGCATTGACATTATACGAAGTATCTGCATGGTTGCAGTGCATTTATCTATCTAAAAAAAAAAAAAAATTTGATAAAGCAGGCGGTGAGGAGGCGTCGCATTGCGGATCGCGCTGCAGTGGAGTGGTGGCTTTAGACGCACATCTAAATCTACCCTTGGGCACTTTCACGCGAAGGCGCTGGCTAAAAGTAGCGGCGCTTTTCGGCCGCTAGCGGGGCGCTTTTAGATCCCGCTATCTGACGAAAAAGGGTTAAAAGCGCCGCTGTCGTTTGCAGGCGCTGGCTATTGATCTCAATGGCAGGAGCGGTTTAGGTGCACTAAATACACCGCTCCCGCGCCACTCCAAAGATGCTGCTTGCAAGACTTTTTTCCCTGTCCTGCAAGCGCACCGTTCCAGTCTGAAAGCACTCGGGCTTCCACACTGGAGTGACAGGAGAGGCGCTTTGCAGGCGTTATTTTTAGTGCTAAAACGCCTGTAAAGCGCCTCAGTGTGAAAGTGGCCTTAGAGCAGGGGTGAAAACTCTAGCTTTTACGAAACTACAAGTCCCATCATGCCTCTGCTTGTGGGAATTGTGCTTGTAACCGTCAGCCTTGCAGTGCCTCATGGGACTTGTAGTTCCACAACAGCTGGAGGGCCGCCAGTTTGACACCTGTGTCTTAAGCCTCATACACCCGATCGGATTTTCCGATGGGAATTGTGTGTTGACAGACTGTTGGCCGAAAATCCGACCGTTTGTACGTTCCATCGGACAATTGTTATCGGTTTTTCCGTGGACAAATGTTGGATAGCAGGCTTTAACATTATCCTCGGACAACGGTCTGTGGTCAGATTTTCCGAGCGTGTATACACAAGTCCGTGTGAAGCAATGCTCACCAAACTCAACATTAGCAGAAGGTGCTCAAAGGGTGGCGCTAAAGAGCTAAAAAAAAACATAGTACGTCACTACGTTCGTGTTTGTTGGCCGACAATTGTGTGCCATTGGTATGCAAGACAAAATCCAGGCACACGCCCTTCAGGCAAAAGTCAGACGCTTTGTCTGCAGAAAATCCGATTGTGTGTACGAGGCTTAAGAGTCTAAGTGCTTGTTTAGATGCCCATTAATGCACCTATCACCTTAAGATGCATTTTTGATGCGTTTTGCTTGCTTCATGTTAAATAATGCTTTCCACACGCCTCCTCTGTGATTGTTTTCTGCTTCTAGGGATCTTTGTGGCATGTTTGCAGCATATTGACATAAAATAGGTGTTTGGGGAGCAGTCAGCCGAATGCTACATTTTAGATAAATGAACACAAAGGGATGCAGACGTGATGATGTAAATGACTCTGTCGAAATGTACATAATTGACAAATGCAAAAGTCAAAGTTTTAATGCCTTTTTTTTTTTTCGTGCAGGTTGTTAGTGTCCCACAACAAGAGCAACACGCTACTAATGAATCTGCCAGTGTCCCACCCACATCCCTGCAAACACAGAGCCCCATCCCTTTCGAAGAGACGGGGTCTGTTGGTACCAAAGCTGAGGAGATGCCGCAGTCGGCTAGCACAGCCTTTGAGACCGATAACTCTTCAACTCCTGATGGGGAGCTAGAAGAGACCTCTGCAACTGGCAGCAGTGCTCAGTCTAGGCCGACAATGTGGATGGATGGCAAGGCAGAGAATAACTTTCCAAAGCAGCCAAGTAGTGATTCTGAAATGTCTGCAGCTCCAAGCAAAGACCAGGAAAGAGAGGCTGGAGAAAACTCTAACGCGGACAAGGTGTTTACCCCAAAGCAAAATGCCCAGCTCTACTCTCCGTCATCTCCCATGAGCAGCGATGATGAGTCTGAACTAGAAGATGAGGAGCTGAATGTGGAGCTGCACAAATTGCGAGAGAAGTTAGTGTGATTTTATTACATTTGTGGCTGTGCACAAAATCTTCTTGCTGTACCGTGGGGGGGTTTGTCACTTTTTTAACTATTTTTATAATGCTGCCCACCAGCATGATGATGAGTTACTAAATTGCCACTTGCATTGCCCATCTTGAACCTTTTTTGCTCCATTGCTTTGTGTAGTGCTTGTTGTGTTAAACATGGTAGAGACGGAGTGAGGCGGAATAAGGCCTTATGAAAAAACGGATTTGGCCCTTTCCTCTTTATTTGGTATAGATAAGGATTGCAGGAGGCACAGAAAAGCTGCACCATTTGCATTGTCTGTACTGGCACACCCCCTCCCTATGAGACACTAACTACATACAAGCACATTCTCTTTTGGAAAGCGACAGGTAGATGTGCAGCTTTCACTATCTGCGCTATCCTGCTGCTTTAATGCATCAAGGATATATCTGGAAATCCGTTAGGCCCCAAAGTCATCCTCAGATGTGTCCGATTCCTTCCTTCTCTACCCTTATCTAGAGCTGTGCTATAAATTTGCCGCTTCCCTGAACAATCTTCGTTATGATCTCTGCGTTGGAACAGCAGCCTGCACAGAAAATGGATAACAAATCTACTAATCTAACGAAATCTAGTGACAAACTACTTGAGTTACAAAAGATCTTTGTAACAAAATACATATTTATATATGTATAATTGCACATAATGTTACCTGTGGGAACTACAAATGAGTGCCCATACATTGTATATAGTTAGAGTATTATATGTATATCCACACAGGTAAGTGAACATAATATATGAAATGGAACATTATAAATAAGTGTAGCAGGTGTAAAGTACAGATCACAATGTGTTTTCTTGTACCGTGGAATGTGCACAGATGTACAGTTTGGTCCATTATATATTTGGACACAGGCACAATTTTAGTTTTTCTCTTTCATTCATTGATGGACACAGCATTTCAATCTTGACCTTAGGGTTATATTGCCACCTTCAGCAGAGGACTAGGCAGAACATGTTAAAAACAGCAAACTTGCATAGTACCGCCCAGGGGGCGGTCCTACTGGCTATAACAACTCACACTGCATTCAGCAGCTCAGTTTTTTTTCTGCCTAGTGTAGAAGGACCTGGCTCCCGGTGGGGACCATTGGTCTTGGAGATTTTTTTGGATTTTTCTACTTTTTGATTCCTGAGATTTACTATCAACTGCCGGGCTGGGTGACAGGCTGGATAATATAGATCCTGGTAGTCTCCCCAGCCCGGCCATCGAGCGTGAGCAGACCATAGCTACGCGCTGGGTCGGCCACGACATGCCCCGTCTGCTCCGACATGCCCCGTCTGCTCCGACATGCCCCGTCTGCTCCAGGGGTGGCCGGTGAGCTATATGCTCCGGGGCACACATATGACCGGGCTACTGCTGTCCAAGTCAGTGTGCCGTGGCCGACAGCCACCCCATACCGCTCGGGTGATGGGTCTGTCCGAGGAATGCACCCAGCAGTCCCCACAGATTGGGTAAGTAGGGTTCCACCTGTCCCGGCAGGATGGAACAGCTGGTCATTCCTTGGGAGGTCGACTAGGGGGTCTCTCACTCTCCCTTTCTTCTCTCCCTGTCCTTTCCCTCCTCCCCACGCATGGGCCGCTATATGAATAACCGGGGGGTCCTCCGGGGGGGGGGTTCTGTGTTCTGGCAGGGGGCTGCGCTGGATTGGGGGTCCCTCCCTGTTTTTCTTGCCATAGTGGGGGTGTTCTGGTGTACTTTTGTGTGCAGGCCGCAGCGCTAAGGGTCAACGTGCTCGCGGCCATTTTGGTGTAGTTCTCAGCAGGGAAGGTCGGCGGCCATTGTCCTGGAGCCGCGGGTGTTGCTGAGGCGGCCGGCGGCCATTTTCCCGGAGCCCACGGGCGTGGCTGAGACAGCCGGCGGCCATTTTCTAGTGGTCTTGGTTGGTTTTTACCTCTAGCGCTTGAACTGTTCCCTTAGAACGGCGCAGATTGCACAGAACACCTCATGACTGGCACAGGGGCGAGCGGACAGCAGTGCAGCACAGCACAGTACTTGGGTCAGGGTGGTGAGTCCTGCAGGGGGCCCCTCAGTCTGTGGCAGCTAGGAGGGTGGCTTTTTTGTGTGCCTTGCCCTGGTCCCCAGGGTGTCAGGCGAGTGCGGGTCAGCATGGCGTCAGAAGCTGGCGCTTCTTCCCCAGACATCCCTGTGGTGGCAACCGGTTCCCCTGCACCTGCGGTGCCTATGGACGCTTTGTCTGCATTCCTGGAGTCCTTTGTTGCCAGGGTGGAAGTGGCGTGTGGGCGCAAGGGGGGTAAAAAACGCCCCCTCCCCCCACCGTCTTCTGGGGACAGCTCTGATTCAGACTCGGGCATGGCTGTGGCACACGGCCCCTGTTCTGACGTATCAGAGGATGCGGACCAGGACCATTCAGACAGTGAGGATGACTCCATGTCTGGGTCAGCGCGGGAGAAAGCGCTTGTTGGAGCACTTATAACAGCGGTGCGGGATACCTTAAAGATAGAGGATGTGGCGGGGACATCTTCTGAGGTGTCAGTCTCTTTTGGGTCCCGCAAGCTGGCCTGCACGGCTAAGGTGTTTCCCTACCTAACTTATTTTTATAAGTTTATCTACAAAGAATGTGAACGGCTGCAGCGGGCCTTTTCGGTCCCCAAATGCATGGTGGTCCGTTACCCCTTTGAGGAGAGTTTCCTGAAAAAATTGACATCTCCCCCGATTGTCGACACCCTGGTATCCAGGTTAAATAAAATAACCACGATTCCCGGTGGAGGGGACCCTGCCTTTAAGGACCCTGCAGACAGGAGGGCCGAGGCGGTGGCCCGGTTCATGTTCACGGTGGTGGGGTCAGCATTGCGGCCAGTATTGGCCATGGCCCTATTGTCACAGACGCTTACTGAATGGGCAAAATTGTTGAACCGTGAGTTGGAAAAGCAACAGGCTTCCCCGGTCTGCGTGGAACTGGCAGACCAGTTGGTGCATGGCCTTAAATATGTCTGCGATGCGGCCTTAGATACAGCTCCCTAGCTTTCTAGAGCCTCGGTATCTGCTGTGGTGCTACGGCGCCTGATTTGGCTAAAATGCTGGTCCGCGGACCAGACATCTAAGAAGGCTCTGGTGGATTTGCCCTTCCAGGGAGAGAGGCTATTTGGAGCCTCGCTGGATGACATTGTTAAGGATGTCACTGGGGGTAAGAGCACGCTGCTCCCACAATCCAGAAAAGGTAAGGAGCCACGCCGTAGGCCAGGGCCCTCCTTTTCCACTCAGAAGCGGTTTTTTTCGTCCGCCCGGGCCCGCAGCTAAGCGCTTGCAGGCCGACAAGGTGCCTGCTGAGGGACAAAAGCATCCCTGGTTTCGCAAGCCAAACAAGCCTGCGAACAAATCTGCGACAGCATGAAGGTTTGCCCCCACCCGACTCCCGCAATCGTGGGCTATCTGGACGACAACCTTCTGAGAGCAGCTTCCGCCTCAGAATTAAGGGAGGATGTGGAGATCGCCAGTCAGACTCTTCGGGAGTTGGGTTGGGTGCTAAACCTCCAGAAGTCGGTGTTGGTGCCGACTCAACGCCTGGAATACCTGGGCTTGATTTTGGACTCCTCAGAGGCGAGAGTTTTTCTCCCTTCAGACAAGCTACAGACTCTTCAGGCTGCGGTGAAGCTGTTGACGTCCCGCAGGTGGTCATCGCTGCGCCTTTGCATGCGAGTCCTGGGTCTCATGGTAGCCACCTTCGAGGTGGTACCTTATGCGCAATTCCACACTCGAGTCTTGCAAAAGGAGATCCTGTCCAAATGGGACAAATCTCTGTTGTCTCTGGATTGTCAAATTCGGGTGACCTGGCTAGTCGGAGATTCCCTGATCTGGTGTCGGAGGTCGTTGCTTCCCTTTCACTGGACGGTGATCACGATGGATGCCAGCCTGACCTGTTGGGGGGGGGGGGGGGTGTTTGAGGCGTACAGTAGGCACAGGGCCGATGGACGCAGGAAGAATCCCGCCTGCCGATCTATGTGCTGCAATTTCGGGCGATCAGGCCGCAAAGGCTGCATTTGCGATTGGGGCGATCAGGCCGCAAAGGCTGCAGGGACGTCCAGTCAGGATCCAGTCGGACAACGCCACGGCTGTGGCATATGTCAGCCAACAAGGAGCTCGGTTGCAGCATTGGAAGTCGCTCACATCCTGCGGTGGGCGGAGCGAAACGTGTTGGCTCTATCGGCCATGTACATCCCGGGCGTAGAAAACTGGCAAGCAGACTACCTAAGTTGTCAGATGCTGGACCCAGGGGAATGGTCACTACATCCGGATGTATTTCATCTCATTTGTCTGAGATGGGGCACGCCAGATGTGGATCTTCTGGCTTCTCGATGCAATCAGAAAGTCCTGAGGTTTGTGTCCAGGTCCAGAGATCCCTGGGCAGACGCGTTTGTTGCCCCATGGGGTCATTATCGGCAGATTTTTTGCCTTTCCCCTGATAAAGCTGCTCCCTCGAGTGGAGACCGAGGGAATTCTGGTGATTCTAATTGCCCCAGATTGGCCTCGGCGTCCCTGGTACGTCGTCGTGCGAATGGTGGCGGATGTTCCTTGGCGACTGCCGATGCGAGAGGACCTTCTGTCGCAAGGTCCTATACTTCATCCTGCTTTACAGTCGCTGGCTTTAATGCCATGGCTGTTGAAAGTCAGGTGCTGAGGGACCAAGGTCTGTCTGATTCGGTCTTTTCCACCATGCTGAGGGCGTGCAGAAGTCATCTTCTCGGAAGATTTATCATCGCACGTGAAAGGCCTACATCTCTGTGTGAGGAGATGGGGTGGCGTCTACGTACATATTCGGTTTCTTTTTTTACAGTGAGGATTGGATCAGAAACTGGCCTGAAGCACCATGAAGGGGCAGATATCAGCCTTTGCTGTCTTTTTTTTTTTTTTTTTTTTTTTTTAGCGACCTTTGACGACTCATTCAGTGGTGAGTACATTTGTACAGGGGGTTCGACATGTGGCCCCTCCGGTTCGACCACCTCTGCCTCCGTGGGATTTAAATATGGTGCTCTCGGTACTTCAGAAGCCGCTGTTTGAAAACAGAGAGATCCCACTATTGACACTCACCCAGAAGGTAGCCTTTCTGGTGGCTATTACATCTGCCAGGAGGGTTTCTGAGTTGGGACTTGTCTTGCAAGTCTCCCTACTTGATCCTCCACAAGGATAAGGCGGTGCTACACCCGCAACCTTCGTTTCTTCCTAAGGTTGTTTCGGCTTTTCATCTAAATGAGGACATTTTGCTTCTATCCTTGTGTCCTAGGCCGTCGCATCCCAAAGAGGTTGCGTTGCATTCCTTGGACGTGGTCCGGGCTCTGCGAGTGTGTATCTGTCTGCTACGGCTCCGTTTCAGACTCAGTGTCTGTAGTTGGTCCTTAGAAGGGCCTGGTGGTCTTGTCGGCCACCATTTCTCGGTGGATCAGACAGATCGTGGTTCAGGCTTACGCCCTAAAAGGGCGGGCGCCTCCCTTTCCTGTCATGGCGCATTCGACCAGGGCAATTGGGGCTTCCTGGGCTTTCCAACATCAGGCGTCCGTTTCCCAGGTGTGTAAGGTGGTGACCTGGTCGTCCGTTCACACTTTCACTAAATTTTACAAGGTTGATGTGAGTGCATCTGCGGATGCTTGGTTCGGCCGCAAGGTTTTGCAGGCGGCTGTTTAAAGTTGCACCTCCTCCGTTGAGGAGCTCTGGTTGTTATGGGTAGAGGTTTTTTGTTTGCTGTTCCCACCCCTCCGTTTTTTTTACACTACTTGGGGACGTCCCTAAGGTCAAGATTGAAATGCTGTGTCCGTCAATGAACGAAAGAGAAAATAGGATTTTTGTACTCAACGTAAAATCCTTTTAATCTGAAGTTCATTGACGGACACAGCACCCACCCCTCCTTTTTATGTTTGTACTGCTTTTTGATGAACTGAGCTGCTGAATGCATTGTGAGGGGGTTATAGCCAGTAGGACCGCCCCCTGGGCGGTACTGTGCAAGTTTGCTGTTTTTAACATGTTTTGCCTAGTCCTCTCCTGAAGGTGGCGATATAACCCTAAGGTCAAGATTGAAATGCTGTGTCCGTCAATGAACTTCAGAGAAAAGGATTTTGCAGTGAGTACAAAAATCCAATTTTTTTCAGGTATTTACCAAAACATATTCAAGCTATAGTTACATAATGGATATGGGCTGAAAGTGCACACTGCCAGATTTAATTTGAGGGTATGTACATCCAAATCGGAGGAAGGGTTTCAGAATTGTATCAAGAACAGCCATCCCCCTTTTTTCAAGGGACCGTAAGTAATTGGACAATTTTAATCAAAAGCTGTTTCATGGCCAGGTGTGGGCTACTTAGTCGTTATTTCTTCATCAATTAAGCAGGTAAAAGGTCTGGAGTTGATTCTGAGTGTAGTATTTGGAATCTATTGCTGTGAACCTACATCATGCGTTCAAAGGAGCTGTCCATGCAAGTGAAACAGGCCATTGTAAGGCTTAAAAAACTAAACAAATCCATCAGAGAGATAGCCGCAACATTAGAAGTGGCCAAATCAATAGTTTGGTACATTCTGAGGAAAGAGGAATGCACTGGTGAGCTCCGCAACATAAAAAGGCCTGGAAGACAACAGTGGTGGATGATCCCAGGATCCTCGGTTTGGTTAAAAAAAAAAAAAAACATTCACAACATCCAAGTGAAGGGCACTCTCTCCAGGAGGTGGGTGCATCATTGTAAAAGTCTACAATCAAGAGAAGACTTCACGATAGAAAATAGAGGGTTCACCACAAGGAATAAACCATTTATAAGCCTGAAGAATAGAAAAGCCAGATTAGACTTTGCCAAAAAACATCAAAAATAAAAAAAGCAATACCAGTTCTGGAAAAACAAAGATTAATCTGTACCAGAATGACGGAAAGGCTTGGAACAGCTCATGATCCAAAGCACACAACGTCATCTGTGGTCATATGGTGGAGCTTGCAGTGTGAGGGCATGGGCATGCATGGCTTCCAGTGGCACTGTGTCATTGGTGTTAATGTTGTGACAAAAGACAGAAGCAGCCGGGTGAATTCTGCAGTGTTTAGAGATATACTGTCAGCCCAGATACAGCCAAATGCAGCAAAGTTGATTGGACGGCACTTCACAGTACAGATGGACAGTGATCCAAAATACACTGCAAAAGCAACCCAGGAGCACTGGTCCAAATCATTTGGTGGAGGGGGGATTATGGTGTGGGGTTGTTTTTCAGGGGTTGGGCTTGGACGCTTAGTTCCAGTGAAGGGAACTCTTAAGGCATCAGCATACTAAGACAATTTCATGCTCCCAACTTTGTGGGGAACAGTTTGGGGATGACCCCCTTCCTGTTCCAATATGACTGAGCAACAGTGCACAAAGCAAGGTCCATAAAGACATGGATGGGTGAGTTTGGGGTGGAGGAACTTGATTGACCTGCACAGAGTCCTGACCTCAACCTGATAGAACACCTTTGGGATTAATTAGATCGGAGACTGCGAGCCAGGCCTTCTTGTCCAACATCAGTGTCTAACCTCACAAATGTACTTCTGGAAGAATGGTCAAACATTCCCATAGACACCCTCCTAAACCTTGTGGACTGCCTTCCTAGAAGAGTTGAAGCTGTTATAGCTGCAAAGGGTGGGCCAACTCAATATTAAACCCTACGGACTAAGACTGGGAAAGTTCATGTGCGTGTAAAGGCAGGCGTCCCAATACTTTTGGTAATATAGTGTATGTGTCTGCTGTACCATATACTTGTGTAAAAAAGTATCCTGTTCTCTTTTTGTATTGCTTGCTTTTGTGTGAAAACCTTGGTGTTCCTGCCGGTCTCTCTACTTTAATATCAAAAGCTGACCACGCTAGGCTTTTGGCCAGTTTTCTGGCTGTGCTGGGAACTGTCTGTCTCCTCCAATGATTAGATTTGTGCTGACATGCCGCCTGTCCCCCCAACCCCTGTGGATAGTACACAGGCGTAATTGAGGACACAGGTACTGTCATCTTGCCAATTAGGGCAGTGTCAGGGTATAAGAACATTCCCCCATCTCACTGATACCTAGCCATTGTTGCCTGTTCAAGAACTGTAACCATGCCCCGAATGGGCAAAGTGATAGTGCCTCTATAAACCTCAAGATATGTCGGCCTTTCTCTCTTTATCTATGTTTGCACCCACAAGTAGGGAGGATGGTCAGGAGCAGACCTCTTTCCTCACGCATTGAAGTTTTCTGGGCATTTTGTTTTACGCTTCCATTTTTATGTAGTTGCTTCTTTTCAAAGTTTTACATTACAGGCACTTCCAAATATATTTTGGTAAATGTTGCATTTGTTCACTCCACAGGCACATTCAAGAGGTTGTAACTTTACAGGCCCAGCAGAACCAAGAACTCCAGGAAGTATACATACGCTTACGTTCTTTGAGAGAGAACAAAGCGCAGGTCTCCGATACTTCCTCCCAGCAAATGTCCCCACGTCGTCCCAGGTCACTGAAAAACAAGCAGCGGAGCAGGACCCATTCTTTCACACACATGGACAATGGAATATTACATTCAGGTGTGTACGTTAAATGGTAGGATTTGTATAGAAAGTGTCTTCTAGTCTGTCGGTGGTACTTGGCACTTTTGCTGTATGATTTTTGGAGCTGATTTGTGGATGATACTGTGTTTTGTCATTGATATATCATGACATAAATTTGATTTATTTAAAGAGGTTGTAAACTTCCATTTTCATGTTGTACCTATAGGAAAGCCTATAAATAACCCATCAGATTGAACTTCCTCTTTAAGAATTTGACAATACAAAAGTGTGAAAACTAGTCCAAATGACACAATCTAGTCCTACTGGATAAACCGCACTGAATGTAAATGTACGCTTTATAGCTTTAAAAAGTGTGCAGTCATTCCTTAGGTTATGACAAGGATCCCTGTATGGATAACTTCAAGACAAAAAAAAGGAGGGCAGTGTAAACCATAGTGCACCCATTTTAAAAGTCAGCAGCTACAAAAAGTGTAGCTGCCGTCTTTTAATAATCAGACACTCACCTGTCCCACGGTCCAGCGATGCGGGTGCAGGAAGCCTCGCTCCTCACCAAGGCACTGGCATTCTAACTGTGGGCACTCGGCTGTGGCTTCACAGCCGAGCGCGCACTGCGATTGGCCGGGCAATCTTCTGGGACCTGTGACATGTCCCAGAAGATTTGCAGGGAGGGGGGGCATTGGTGATCTTCCTTCTGGCGCCGACGAGCCAGGGGAGGAAGTGGGAGCTGTGTGCCTGTAAAAACAGGGTACCCGCTCTTCCTCCAAAAAAATGACATGCCAAATGTGGTATGTCAGGGGGTCACCAGTATTTAAAGCGGAAGTTCCATTTTTGTGTGGAACTCCATTTTAAGCACATTATTAAAATATATGTAAAAAATAAATTGAATGCAATCACATGCTCAATGAACCAGCGGGCCTTTAAAATCAACAGAATCCAAGATGGCCAGGCCAGGGCTCTTGTCCTGCACTGAAAGCCTCACTCCTCTTGGTGTGACTGCTGCTAGTGCCGATGTGCTGGGAAAATAAAGCCACAGCCGCCCACAGCATCAGTGCTGGATACACAGGGAGATTGTGGATTGTCTCATATGGCTGCATCGGTATACAGAGCACTACCTGGGAGAGAGTGGCAGGTTGCCTTGGGTATAACTTGTTTCGGGGGCATGTCCCCCCCCCTTTCTAAAGCATCTTGAGAAAGGGGGACACTTCCTTGAAACGCGTCATATCCAACGCTTTCCTCTGGGGTTTTTTTTATGTCGAGACAGTAGAAAAGTATTATTGATGTTTGACTTATGGTTTTGCTTGGGGGTTAGAGTTGGGGTGTGTAGATGAGGTTTAACGTTTGGAATTAGGTCCAGGTTTAAAGGTAAAGTTATTGGTTGGGGGTCATGGCTCCATGGAAAAGGGTTAGGGATAAAATTGTGATTCAGCTTTAGGGTATCCTAGCCTTAATTTATTTCATTCATTTACAACTAAGGACCGTGCCATCTTGGCGTTTACCTAGATTTGCAGTTGCCATGGTACTGCCCACATGATCAGCTATGACGATAGTGATTTATGGGCTTGAAAGTTCAGTTAAGAGCTGGCATAAAGCTCTCAAACTGGGAGCCGGCTGGGTAGATGGGGGGGGGAGGGATGTTTTTCTATGTGCTTGCTTGTTGGGGGTCTGTTTTTGAGCCCCGCAAGGTTGAAAGATGTGTTTGTAACTTTATATAAAAGCCAATAAACAGAAATTTACAAAAAAGAAAAAACTGGGAGCAGGCTAGCTCTTTATTGCAGAAGAGACATGCAATGTCTCTTCTGCAATAAAATACACCTACCTGCCTGCCTGCCTGCATGTAAACTGAGCTGTGAGCAGCTCCGCTTACATCACCGGCATGGTCCCTGTGTGCCAGGATGACTCCACTCCCTGCCTATGTGCAGGAGTAAGGTCTTTCCGCACCAACCAATGAAGATGGCCGAAGACTGGCACCTAGAAAAAGATGCCAGCCAAGGACGGGGACCGTTGAAGGAAAAGTATGTTTATCTCCGCTTATGCATGCTGGCAACTGTGACTGTTATTCGCAGAGACATGCCTTCAATGTAACTGTTTTGGGAAAACATGGCTGGGTTCACACCCCTGACAGATGTGGTTTGCAGCAGCGATCTGGTGCGTCCCTGTTCTCCGTTTCAGGCACTAATCGGGGCCGAATTGTTGCCTGAAGGTGGCCCTGAAGCAGAGCCAAAGACTCACAGCATTCCTGTGCAAGCCGCTCCACAGCTGCAATGGAGATATGTGAACCGGCTCCATAGAGAGCCGGTCACAATCTCCTGTCATGTGAATTGGATGCGGAGAAAACCACATCCAATTCGCATAGGTGTGAACCCAGCCTTAATCTGTGGACTTTCTTCTCCTTTTAAAGTTTTAAGATGCAAACTTTCAGGACCTTCCTTATGTGCTAAAATAATGCCTGAGGAAGAGATGCAAGAAAGCTTGCATCTTTTAAAAACTTAATTAGCCAATAAAAGCACTCACACTTTATGAACTGATCGATAGTTAACATGGTACAAGACTCTACTATTCCTACGATAGACCTTCAGGAACCCCTTTCCTCTCCTCTGCCTCCCGCTAAGTCCCTACACCTCGATCAAATTCCTCCAACCTCCAGATTCTTTAAACTCCGTCCATTTTCCCTATATTTTCCAATATATCGTCAATGAATCCTCTAGTGTATGAATTGTTTCCTCTATGGCTCTTGCCATTTCAAGCCTTACTGCCCACTCCTTCATGTTCTGCACTTCTTGTGTCCTCCATAGACTCAGGATCAGATTTTTAGCTGCGTTAAAAGAAATGGGACTAAGGCATTCTTATTTTGGGGGACCGTTTTCCTCGTATCATGAAATAAACATTCCCAGGGGCCCTTCTGAATCCATTCTCCCGTTATTTGGTGGATCACTGCTAAAATTCCCTCCCAGTAAGGTTGTAGTGTTCAGTAGGTTTTTGTGCCAAAACTTTGTTCTTAGAACTTTGTTATTCCTGTGCCAAAAGCAGTGACTCTAAGTTTCAGAATCATGAACATGCAACTTCTGATATTCACAAATAGTGTCACTTGTCCTATCGTTCATAAGATTGGAGCAGAGGGGTGTTCTGGCTACATTTAGTTTTCACTTTGTCTTCTGGAGGTCTAATTAAAGCTGAATATTTATTTCCTGGTTTCTTTAAATGGTTCGCTTGGGGCCACAACAATTTCAATTAGTATAGTAATATAGAACCCATTGATCAGCAACAAGCTACCACCGTCCCTGGGAGAACATTATTGATAAACCAGCACAGAAAAAGTCGGACTTTAAAGTTTAAAGCGGAGTTCCACCCAATAGTGGAACTTCCGCTTTAAGCACTTCTCTCCCCCTTACATGCCACATTTGGCATGTCATTTTTTTGGGGGGGTGGTGGGGGCTTTGTTAGAAGTGGGACCACTTCCCACTTCCTCCTTCCGCCTACGGACTCCCTCTAGGCGATCTCCTGGGACACGTGATAGGTCCCAGGAGATCGCCTGTCCACTCCGGGAGTGCAGTGCGTGCCTGGTCGTGAAGCCGAAAGCTGTCACAGCCGGGTGTCCAGAGTGGCAATGGAGGCGCCGGCGTAGAGGAGGGGGAGAGGAGCGACGCATCGCTGGACCGTGGAACAGGTAAGTGTCTGTTAAAAGTCAGCAGCTACACTTTTTGTAGTTTCTGACTTTTAATAAACATAAAAAGCCTGGAACTCCGCTTTAAATGTTCCAGAATAACATATGAAGTTAAAAATGACTACACATTTTTGGTATACATAATATCCAACCACAGTATTAAAAACATTGTAACATTATAAATTATAAAAAAGTTAAATAATTCTTGTGATCATTTTAAGCTGCAAGTAGATGTCTCCGACCTGTTTCACCTGTCGTGGCTTCTTCAGGGAGAATTATTTACGAGAAACATCCACTGTATTAATAAAGCATGTGTTAGCTTATTTTGTGACAGACGTAGCCTGATTTAAGTGATTGTAAAGTCTTGTTGTTGTTTTTATTTAAAAAACAAAAATTTTATGCTTGCCTGCTGTTGCAGTGGATTTGCACAGAGCAGCCCGGATCCTCCTTTTCTCGAGTCCCTCTTCTCTGCTCCTGCACCCGAGCCAAGTCACAGCTCCCGGTGTCCATTCAGACACGGAGCTGCGGCCCGGTTCCACCCCTCTCTCTCCTGATTGACTGACTTTGACAGCAGCGGGAACCAATGGCGCCGCTGCTGTGTCTCAGCCAATCAGTAGGGAGAGTCTCAGATGGCAGACATTGTCTCAGTTGAGATAATTGTGGACATCACTGGATAGAGAGGGGGCTCAGGTAAGTAATAGGGGGTTTTAAGGGTGGCTGCTGCACACAGAAGGCTTTTTATCTCAATGCATAGAATGCGTTAAGATTAAAAGACTTTACGACTCCTTTCATGGACTAGCTCACCATATATTGGACCACTTATAGAGTAGTACACACAGAATTATATTCAAATGTTCAGAAGAATTCAATATGTAGAAATTCAAGGGTCGCATCAGACCACCCGGACCAGCGGGCACTAGGCGGTATATTGGCGCACCGTAGGAGAGCTAAACCAAGCTGCCTACCAGATATTTATAAAAAAAATGGATCTATAAATGTTTCTATTACTAAGCGATTCTGCCACTGTGCGCTGTATCATACTGTAGTACATTAATTACACACAGTATGAGGTGCTGTTCTCCCCAGAAGTGAGGGCAACCTTGCATCTGCTGTCAGAATAAAATTGTGTTGGCTTGAATGCTTCTGAGCCATTCAGGAAAAGCATTGGCCCAAACAAACTAAAGGCCAAGTTCACGTTTCTGCAAAAAATACTAAATGCACATATTTTTGCAGCCAAAAAAAGTACATTTATTATTTCTTGCACAGGAGACTGCAGAAGCATCGCATCCGCGATCAGTGTATCATGGGTGTAGTGTTGGGCTCCTACTGAAATGTCCTCTGCTTGTGTACTGCCATACAGTCTTTTTGTTAGAAAGCTGGAGGACAGGTCAATAGACTACGAGGGCGTTTATAAGCACCCTCGCAGTCCATTGTGAACTACAAGCCGTCTGCCTTGTTGGAAGATGTAGTTCATTCTCAGATTGCTATAGCTGTGCAGGCAGGGCCCTGCAGAGCTGTGCTGTTTTTTTATATGTGGTATTGGATGCGGGGAGAGGAACCCCTGCCCGCTGTCAGGGAAAGGGGGGGGATCTGGGTGTGGGGAGAGGTACTGGAGCATGTTACACTTTACACCAGAAATACGCTTTAAGTCTCCTCATAATAGACAAATGGAAGTAGGGTTTAATAAAAACAATTTACATTGTGTGTGTGTGTGTGTGTGTATATATATATATATATATATATATATATATATATATATATATATATATATATATATTGTGACAGCAGGAAGGTAAAGTCACCTGGTTGCATCCAGGGGGGTAGATATATTTCTCCCAGATTCAGGCTTTACGCCGACTTATACAACTAGGTGGAGAGTTGTATAAGCCCAGCTAAGGCTAGTGGGCTCATGGATGACTCATACCTCTAGGGAGAGTTGTATAAGCCCAGCTGAGGCTAGTAGGCTCATGGATGACTCATACCTCTAGGGAGAGTGCTGGGCGTCGTGCAGACAGGGAGTTGATGAGACCAGCTGAAGCTTGTCAGCTCATTTAGGCCTCTATAAGAACTCCCAGCTTCATTAGATGTTAGCTCATGCCTGGAACCAGACCTGTGTGGACTGTCTAGGGAGAGTGAACCCCTGTGCGGTGAGGCAAAGCCTGTGTGGCTATTTGTTTGGACTTTTACTAAACCAGGGACTTAGGGACTAGGACAGCACCAGGCTGATCCCAGTTGTTAGTTTAGGAAACCTGCATGTTTAGTCAGAGGTCAAACTGACCAGGATTTATTTTGTTTGTTTCTTTTTGGCTTTGCTGTGTTTTGTCACTGTACATAGAGAAATAAACCGCACCTTTTGATTTTGAAAACCACAACCTCCGTCTGCTGGCCCTGTTTTTGTGTGGGGAGCCCAACCAGGGGGTCACACACACCCGCTACCGAGTTAACCCCCTCACAGTTGGTGGAGAATGCGGGCAGTTTTTTTTTAAGCCAGCATGGAGGAGATATACTGAAACAGCTGGCTCTAGCAAATGCCAATCAACAGCAGACAAATGCAGGTTTGCAAAGGAGCCTTGCAGCCCAGCAGCAAGCTCATCAACAAGCCCAGCAGCAATCTGAGGCCCGCTTCATAGACCTGTTACAGAAGCAAGAGCAGAGACTACAACAAATGGAAGCAGTAATGCAGCAACGTCCGCAGACCAGTGAGGAAAGCCGTCCCACTAATACCGCGTCCTTTGGGGTGAGTCGTTTATTGACAAAAATGACTGGAGAGGATGATCCAGAGGTATTTTTGACCACATTTGAAAGGACTGCTGAAAGAGAAAAGTGGCCTGAGGAGCAGTGGGCTGGACTGGTGGCTCCTCTGTTAACTGGTGAATCGCAGAAGGCTTACTATGACCTAGAGCCTGACCAAGCAAAAGACTATGTGATGCTAAAAGCTGAAATATTGGCAAGGCTGGGTGTCACCCTGGCTGTCCGGGCTCAGCGTGTGCATAACTGGACTTTCCAGCTTGGAAAACCCCCCAGGTCTCAAATGTATGATCTCATTCACCTGAGCAGGAAATGGCTACAGCCAGAGACTTTGTCCGCACCAGAGATTGTGGAACGTGTTGTAATGGATCGGTTTTTGAGAGCTCTTCCTACTGCCATCCAAAAGTGGGTAAGCCATGGAGACCCAGAGACGGCCGGTGGTCTTGTGGATCGTGTAGAGAAATACTTGGCTACAGAGAACCTGACGGCCTCTTCCAGAGACTCTCGGACTTTCCACCCTAAGACCAGACCATCCCCAGGGGCGGATAAGAGGATTCCAAGGGGTGAGGGTGGAGAGAGTGAGAGGGTGGGAGCTCTACCCAAAGTTTGGCGAGAACAGCCTGGGAAGTCAGGGGCTCAAGAGGCAGCCAAATGGATTGTTTGCTACCGCTGCCGGCAAGCGGGACATATTGCAGCAAATTGCCCGGTTGTGGAGGAACCCATGCAATGTGACTTTCTGACGGACAGACGTCAGTCGCTGTGTGCGACAGTCGCATGCACTGCCATTCGGGGAACTGAGAAACATTTATGCAAAATGTGTATTAATGGTAGAAATGTTGTGGTATTACTGGATTCAGGTAGCCTTGTGACCCTGATAAAGGCTGAATTAGTTAAAACAGAGGTCTCTGGGAATAGCAAGGTAGCTGTTATTTGTGTGCATGGGGACACCCGAGAGTATCCAGTGACTACAGTGTGTTTCGAGACCCCCAAAGGTACCCTCTCTCATCCAGTGGGGTTAGTATCTCAATTACCGCATGATGCCATTGTGGGAAGGGATTTTCCGAAGTTCTGGGAACTGTGGGATGATCCTGAGCCCCCCACTGGTGCCCCTATGTACCAGGAATGTGATAGCCAGAACTCCTCTGAGAGTGGTAAGGACTCTCCAGAATTTCCCTTGTCAGTATTGGCAGGGGAGACTCAAGAAACTGGAGAGGAGCCCACCTCCTCAGACGAAAACCTACCGTCTGTGGAGTTTTCTGATCTGGAGGTTCACAGGGAAAATTTTGCCACAGAACAGTTAAAAGACCCCGCCCTAATAAAGGCACGGGAAAACGTAGTGGAAATAGATGGCGAGTTAGTGAACCCAGATAATACCTGCACTTACCCATACTTCAGCGTAGAGAAGGACCTACTGTATCGGGTGGCAAAAAGGGCAGAAGAAACCGTTGAGCAGCTTGTGGTGCCCAAACCTTACAGGAAGTTGGTGTTGGAGTTGGCCCATGGGCACATTCTTGGAGGTCATCTGGGGACAGAGAAAACCCGAGAGAGGGTATTACAGAGATTCTATTGGCCTGGGGTGATGAAGGACATAGAAAATTATTGTTCCTCCTGCCCTGTGTGTCAGAGGTCGGCCCCGATGCCACATTTCCGTAGCCCGCTGGTCCCTCTACCCATCATTGAGGTCCCGTTTGAGAGAATCGCAATGGATTTGGTAGGTCCTATAATCAAGCCCGCTAGGGGGCACCAGTACATATTGGTTATAATGGACTATGCCACCCGTTATCCAGAAGCGATCCCTCTCAGAAATACCTCGGCCAAAACCATAGCCAAAGAGCTATCTCTTGTTTTTAGCCGGGTGGGTATTTGTAAAGAACTGCTTACGGACCAAGGTACACCCTTTATGTCCCGGGTTATGAAAGAGCTGTGTAAATTGTTCAAAGTGACGCAATTGCGTACATCTGTGTATCACCCCCAAACCGATGGGCTGGTTGAAAGATTCAACAAAACCCTAAAACAAATGTTGAAGAAAGTGGTGGATAGAGATGGAAAGGATTGGGACTGTCTACTTCCTTATTTGATGTTTGCTATTAGGGAGGTGCCCCAATCCTCTACGGGATTCTCCCCCTTTGAGTTACTGTATGGGAGACACCCAAGAGGGCTGTTGGATATTGCCAAGGAAACTTGGGAAAGTGAGAGTTCTCCCCACAGGAGTGTGATTGAGCATGTCGCCCTGATGCAAGATCGAATTGCACAGGTAATGCCCATCGTGAAGGAACATTTGGCCCAAGCGCAGTTGGCACAGCAGAGAGTGTACAACCGTGGAGCCAAGACCCGTACCTTTTCCCCGGGGGATAGGATATTGGTACTTGTCCCTACGGTTGAAAGTAAATTCCTTGCCAAATGGCAAGGCCCCTACGAGATAATGGAAAAAGTGAGCGAAGTGAATTACAAGGTCAGACAACCAGGAAGGCGAAAGCCCGAACAGATATATCACGTTAATCTGTTGAAAGCCTGGAGGGATAGAGAGTCCCTAGTCGCAGAAACTTGGTCACCAGCTCAAACTGGTTGCGTGATTCCGGAGGTTGGAATAGCAGCCACCTTGTCACAACCCCAACAACAGGAGGTTAAGGAGTTTGTGCTTCGCAACAAGGAGGTGTTCTCTGAGCTGCCGGGACAAACATCTGGGGTAGAGCATGATATTATTACCCCGCCCGGTGAAAGGGTGAAGTTAAAACCCTATCGGATCCCAGAGGCCCGACGGGAGGCAATACAGGAGGAAGTACAGAAAATGCTGAACTTAGGGGTGATAGAGGAGTCCCAAAGTGATTGGTCTAGTCCCATTGTGTTGGTGCCTAAACCGGATGGGAGCTGGCGATTTTGTAACGATTTTCGTCAGTTGAACAAAGTTACAAAATTTGACACCTACCCCATGCCACGTATAGATGAGTTGATCGACCGGCTGGGAACAGCCCGATACATGACGACTCTTGACCTCACAAAAGGGTATTGGCAAATTCCCCTGGCCAAGTCGGCCAAAGAGAAAACCGCATTTGTAACCCCAGACGGGGCGTTCCAATATAAGAGAATGCCGTTCGGGTTACAGAATGCGCCGGCCACATTCCAGCGGAAAATGGACCAGATACTGAGGCCCCATCGGAAGTATGCTGCGGCTTACCTGGATGACGTAATTGTCCATAGCACAGATTGGGCCTCACATCTGCCAAAAGTGCAAGCAGTCCTAGACTCTATCCGGGAAGCGGGGTTTACGGCTAACCCCAAGAAGTGTACCATTGGGCAGGAGGAGGCCAAATATCTTGGGTACACCATTGGCAGGGGAGTGATAAAACCCCAACTCAACAAAGTCGAGGCCATCCAGAGTTGGCCACGTCCCAACCGCAAGAAGCAGGTACGGGCCTTTCTGGGAATCGCGGGTTATTATCGACGCTTCATTCCCCACTTTGCTTCTAAGGCTGTGCCCCTAACCAACCTGACGAAAGGGAAAGGGTCGGTCATGATTAAATGGACCCCCGAGGCTGAGGCAGCATTCCAATTCTTGAAACAAGCCTTATGTAGCCAGCCAGTGTTGTACTCACCCGACTTCTCTAAAGACTTTGTCGTACAAAGTGATGCGTCAGATGTGGGGTTAGGAGCAGTATTGTCCCAGGTCTGGAACGGGGAAGAGCACCCAGTCATT
Source organism: Rana muscosa (assembly GCA_029206835.1). NCBI lineage: Eukaryota > Metazoa > Chordata > Amphibia > Anura > Ranidae > Rana > Rana muscosa. The sequence goes on along the minus strand of CM055125.1, from coordinate 340,258,213 downwards.
TACCTCAGCAGGAAGTTGAAGTCCCATGAGGTAAATTACGCCACGGTTGAAAAGGAGTGTTTAGCGGTGAAGTGGGCTCTAGATTCCCTTCGGTACTACCTGCTAGGTAGGCACTTTGACATGGTTACGGATCACGCTCCGTTAAAGTGGATGGCTCAAAACAAGGAGACAAATAGAAGAGTGAATAGGTGGTTCCTGGCCCTACAGGAATTCAACTTCACAGTAAAGCATCGCCCTGGCGTTCAAATGGGGAATGTGGATGCTTTGTCTCGAGTACATGAATGCCTGATTGCTGGTGTTCCAACCCCAAGGTTAAAACAAGAGGGGGGGGTATGTGACAGCAGGAAGGTAAAGTCACCTGGTTGCATCCAGGGGGGTAGATATATTTCTCCCAGATTCAGGCTTTACGCCGACTTATACAACTAGGTGGAGAGTTGTATAAGCCCAGCTAAGGCTAGTGGGCTCATGGATGACTCCTACCTCTAGGGAGAGTTATATAAGCCCAGCTGAGGCTAGTAGGCTCATGGATGACTCATACCTCTAGGGAGAGTGCTGGGCGTCGTGCAGACAGGGAGTTGATGAGACCAGCTGAAGCTTGTCAGCTCATTTAGGCCTCTATAAGAACTCCCAGCTTCATTAGATGTTAGCTCATGCCTGGAACCAGACCTGTGTGGACTGTCTAGGGAGAGTGAACCCCTGTGCGGTGAGGCAAAGCCTGTGTGGCTATTTGTTTGGACTTTTACTAAACCAGGGACTTAGGGACTAGGACAGCACCAGGCTGATCCCAGTTGTTAGTTTAGGAAACCTGCATGTTTAGTCAGAGGTAAAACTGACCAGGATTTATTTTGTATGTTTCTTTTTGGCTTTGCTGTGTTTTGTCACTGTACATAGAGAAATAAACCGCACCTTTTGATTTTGAAAACCACAACCTCCGTCTGCTGGCCCTGTTTTTGTGTGGGGAGCCCAACCAGGGGGTCACACACACCCGCTACCGAGTTAACCCCCTCACAGTATATATATATATATATATGTGTATATACACACACACACACACACACACACACACACACACACACACACGGTACGGAAAGTATTCAGACCCCCTTAAATTTTTCACTTTGTTATATTGCAGCCATTTGCTAAAATCATTTAAGTTCATTTTTTTCCTCATTAATGTACACACAGCACCCCATATTGACAGAAAAAACTGAATTGTTGACATTTTTGCAGATTATTAAAAAGAAAAACTGAAATATCACATGGTCCTAAGTATTCAGACCCTTTGCTCAGTATTTAGTATTTGCACCCTTTTGATGAGTCTTTTTGGGAAATATGCAACAAGTTTTTCACGCCTGGATTTGGGGATCCTCTGCCATTCCTCCTTGCAGATCCTCTCCATTTCTGTCAGGTTGGATGGTAAACGTTGGTGGGCGGCCATTTTTAGGTCTCTCCAGAGATGCTCAATTGGGTTTAAGTCAGGGCTCTGGCTGGGCCATTCAAGAACAGTCACGGAGTTGTTGTGAAGCCGCTCCTTCGTTATTTTTAGCTGTGTGCTTAGGGTCATTGTCTTGTTGGAAGGTAAACCTTCGGCCGAGTCTGAGATCCTGAGCACTCTGGAGAAGGTTTTTGTCCAGGATATCCCTGTACTTTGCCGCATTCATCTTTCCCTCAATTGCAACCAATCTTCCTGTCCCTGCAGCTGAAAAACACCCCCACAGCATGATGCTGCCACCACCATGCTTCACTGTTGGGACTGTATTGGACAGGTGATGAGCAGTGCCTGGTTTTCTCCACACATACCGCTTAGAATTAAGGCCAAAAAGTTCTATCTTGGTCTCATCAGACCAGAGAATCTTATTTCTCACCATCTTGGAGTCCTTCAGGTGTTTATTAGCAAACTCCATGCTGGCTTTCATGTGTCTTGCACTGAGGAGAGGCTTCCGTCGGGCCACTCTGCCATAAAGCCCCGACTGGTGGAGGGCTGCAGTGATGGTTGACTTTCTACAACTTTCTTCCATCTCCCGACTGCATCTCTGGAGCTCAGCCACAGTGATCTTTGGGTTCTTCTTTACCTCTCTCACCAAGGCTCTTCTCCCCCAAATAGCTCAGTTTGGCCGGACGGCCAGCTCTAGGAAGGGTTCTGGTCGTCCCAAACGTCTTCCATTTAAGGATTATGGAGGCCACTGTGCTCTTAGGAACCTTAAGTGCAGCAGAATTTTTTTTTTGTAACCTTGGCCAGATCTGTGCCTTGCCACAATTCTGTCTCTGAGCTCTTCAGGCAGTTCCTTTTGACCTCCTGATTCTCATTTTCTCTGACATGCACTGTGAGCTGTAAGGTCTTCTATAGACAGGTGTGTGGCTTTCCTAATCAAGTTCAATCAGTATAATCAAACACAGCTTGACTCAAATGAAGGTGTAGAACCATCTCAAGGATGATCAGAAGAAATGGACAGCACCTGAGTAAAATATAGGAGTGTCACAGCAAAGGGTCTGAATACTTAGGACCATGTGATATTTCAGTTTTTCGTTTTTAATAAATCTGAAAAAATGTCAACAATTCTGTGTTTTTCTGTCAATATGGGGTGCTGTGTGTACATTAATGAGGAAAAAAATGAACTGAAATGATTTTAGCAAATGGCTGCAATATAACAAAGAGTGAAAATTTTAAGGGGGTCTGAATACTTTCCGTACCCACTGTGTATGTGTATGTATATATGTATATGTGTGTGTATATATATATATATATATATATATATATATATATATATATATATATATATATATCTCTATATATCTCAGTCCGGTCCATAAATAATGGCACATCGACACAATTCTCATCTTTTTGGCTCTATACACCACAATCGTTTTGAAATAAAACGAACAAGATGTGCTTTAACTGCAGACTTTCAGCTTTAATTTGAGGGTAGTTACATCCAAATCAGGTGAACGGTGTAGGAATTACAACAGTTTGTATATGTGCCTCCCACTTTTTAAGGGACCAAAAGTAAAGGGACAATTGGCTGCTCAGCTGTTCCATGGCCAGGTGTGTGTTCCCTCATTACCCCATTTACAAGGAGCAGATAAAAGGCCCAGAGTTCATTTCAAGTGTGCCATTTGCATTTGGAATCTGTCGCGGTCAACTCTCAATATGAGATCCAAAGAGCTGTCGCTATCAGTGAAGCAAGAGATAGAAAAAACATTAGGTGTGGCCAAATCAACTGTTTGGAACAGCCTTAAAAAAGAACGCACCGGTGAGCTCAACAACACCAAAAGACCCTGAAGACCACGGAAAACAACTGTAGTGGATGACCGAAGAATTCTTTCCCTGGTGAAGAAAACACCCTTCACAACAGTTGGCCAGATCAAGAACACTCTCCAGGAGGTAGGTGTATGTGTGTCAAAGTCAACAATCAAGAGACTTCACCAGAGTGAATACAGAGGGTTCTCCACAAGATATAAACCATTGGTGAGCCTCAAAAACAGGAAGGCCAGATTAGGGTTTGCCAAACAACATCTAAAAAAGACTTCCCAGTTCTGGAACAACATCCTATGGACAGAGAGAAGAGTATGGAGAAGGAAAGGAACTGCTCATGATCCAAAGCATACCACCTCATCAGTGAAGCATGGTGGTGGTAGTGTCATGGCGTGGTCATGTATGGCTGCCAATGGAACTGGTTCTCTTGTATTTATTGATGATGTGACTGACAAAAGCAGCAGGATGAATTCTGAAGTGTTTCGGGGAATAATATTATCGGCTCATATTCAGCCAAATGCTTCAGAACTCATTGGACGGCACTTCACAGTGCAGATGGACAATGACATGAAGCATACTGCGAAAGCAACCAAAGAGTTTTTTAAGGGAAAGAAGTGTCATGTTATGAAATGGCCCAGTCAATCACCTGACCTGAATCCGATTGAGCATGCATTTCACTTGCTGAAGACAAAACTGAAGGGAAAATGCCCCAAGAACAAGCAGGAACTGAAGACAGTTGCAGTAGAGGCCTGGCAGAGCATCACCAAGGATGAAACCCATTGTCTGGTGATGTCTATGTGTTCCAGACTTCAGGCTGTAATTGGCTGCAAAGGGTTTAAAAAGTGAATGTTTGATTTATGATTGTTAATCTGTCCCATTACTTTTGGTCCCTTAAAAAGTGGGAGGCACATATACAAACTGTTGTAATTCCTACACTGTTCATCTGATTTGGATGTAAATACCCTCAAATTAAAGCTGAAAGTCTGCAGTTAAAGGACATCTTGTTTGTTTTATTTCATATCCATTGTGGTGGTGTATAGAGCCAAAAAGATAAGAATTGTGTCGATGTCCCAATATTTATGGACCTGACTGTATATGTGTGTGTGTATGTATATGTATGTGTATATATATATATATATATATATATATATATATATATATATATATATACACACAGTCATGCTCGAAATTGTTGGCACCCCAGAAATTTTTAAAGAAAATCAAGTATTTGCTCAAAATTCTTGGCACCCTTTAAAAATTGTGGATAAATAAGATTGTTTCAAGCATGTGATGCTCCTTTAAACTCACCTGGGGCAATTAACAGGTGTGGGCAATATAAAAAAAACACCTGAAAGCAGATAAAAAGGAGAGAAGTTCACTTAGTCTTTGCATTGTGTGTCTGTGTGTGCCTAAGCATGGACAACAGAAAGAGAAAAGAACTGTCTGAGGACTTGAGAACCAAAATTGTGAAAAAATATCAACAATCTCAAGGTTACAAGTCCATCTCCAGAGATCTAGATTTGCCTTTGTCCACAGTGCGCAACATTATCAAGAAGTTTGAAACCCATGGCACTGTAGCTAATCTCTCTGGGCGTGGACGGAAGAGAAAAATTTATGAAAGGTTGCAACGCAGGATAGTCCAGATGGTGGCTAAGCAGCCCCAAACAAGTTCCAAAGAAGTTCAAGCTGTCCTGCAGGCTCAGGGAACATCAGTGTCAGCACAAACTATCCGTCGACATTTAAATGAAAGGCTATGGCAGGAGACCCAGGAGGACCCCACTACTGACACAGAGACATAAAAAAGCAAGACTACAGTTTGCCAAAATGTACTTTAGTAAGCCAAAATCCTTCTGGGAAAACGTCTTGTGGACAGATGAGACCAAGATAGAGCTTTTTGGTAAAGCACATCATTCTACTGTTTACCAAAAACGTAATGAGGCCTACAAAGAAAAGAACACAGTACCTACTGAGAAATATGGTGGAGGTTCATTGAAGTTTTGGGGTTGTTTTGCTGCCTCTGGCACTGGGTGCCTTGAATGTGTGCAAGGCATCATGAAATCTGAGGATTAATAAAGGATTTTGGGTCGCACTGTAGAGCCCAGTGTCAGAAAGCTGGGTTTGCGTCCGAGATCCTGGGTCTTCCAGCAGGAAAATGACCCCAAACATATGTCAAAAAGCACCCAGAAATGGATGGCAACAAAGCGCTGGAGAGTTCTAAAGTGGCCAGCAATGAGTCCAGATCTAAATCCCATTGAACACCTGTGGAGAGATCTTAAAATTGCTGTTGGGAAAAGGCGCCCTTCCAATAAGAGAGACCTGGAGCAGTTTGCAAAGGAAGAGTGGTCCAAAATTCTGGGTGAGAGGTGTAAGAAGCTTATTGATGGTTATAGGAAGCGACTGATTTCAGTTATTTTTTCCAAAGGGTTTGCAACCAAATATTAAGTTAAGGGTGCCAAGAATTTTGAGCAGTCCAATTTGCTTTTTTTTTCCTCCCTTTTTTTGATTTGTTCCAATACACACAAAGGGAATAAACATGTGTATAGCAAAACATGTGTTACTGCAATACTTTTCTGTGAGAAATACTTGATTTTCTGGAAAAAATTCTGGGGTGCCAACAATTTCGAGCATGACTGTATATATAATTATTTTTTTTGGGTGTTTTGGATCAGCAATTTCATTTTAATCTATCAAATAACTGAAGGACACAGTAATATTTCAGTAGTGAAATGAGGTTTATTGGATTAACAGAAAATGCTCAATATGCATCAAAACGAAATTGGACCGGTGCATAAATTTGAGCGCCCCAACAGAAAAATCACATCAATATTTAGTAGAGCCTCCGTTGGCAGAAATAACAGCCTCTAGATACTTCCTATAGCCTGTAATGTGAGTGTCTGGATTCTGGATGAATGTATTTTGGACCATTCCTCCTTACAAAACATCTCCAGTTAAGTTAGGTTTGATGGTTGCCGAGCATGGACAGCCCGCTTCAAATCACCCCACAGATGTTCAATGATATTCAGGTCTGGGGACTGGGATGGCCATTCCAGAACATTGTACTTGTTCCTCTGCATAAATGCCCGAGTAGATTTTGAGCAGTGTTTTGGGTCGTTGTCTTGTTGAAATATCTAGCCCCGGCGTAACTTCAACTTTGTGACTGATTCCTCAACATTATTCTCAAGAATCTGCTGATATTGAGTGGAATCCATGCGACCCTCAACTTTAACCAGATTCCCAGTAACGGTGACCTGCCGAGAATTGCCCCTCAGCGGATTCTGCCAGCTCTGTCCTGCGCATGCGCAACACTTCAGCGGTTTCCGCCCGCTCTGTCCTGTGCTTGCGCAACACTTGCGTGTGCCGCTCACGGCAGACCTCCGAAAATAGCCGAATAGATTATGACCCATACACGGCGCATGCGCTATGAGCACAATATTGTGCCACACGCTCACGCACGCTCCCGATGCTCACTCCACTCTGCAAGGGGGGCGGGTGTATTACTATTATAATCGGCGGATGCATGTTTAAAGAAATGAATTGATGGACGGAGATAAGGGCGGGTAGTTCAATGTGGATGGCCGATTTGAATACTTGTCAGAGAACTGTTAAAAAAAAGACATAAGATTTTTTTTAACAATTCTCTGACAAGCATTCAAATCGGCCCGCCCTTATCTCTGTCCATCAATTAATTTCTTTAAACATGCATCCGCTCATTATAATAGTAAAACACCCGCCCCCCTTGCAGAGTGGAGCGAGCATCGGGAGCGTGCGGCAACAACTGTCACTATACCCTGTTGATTGCGCAGTCGCAGTCTACAGCTCTTAATGTTCGGCAATTTTCGGAGCTAGAGCGCTGTGCCTTCGCAGTCCAGGGCTGGCAAAATCCGCAGGGGGGGCAGATCACCGGCCCTGGCCACACGGCCCCACAGCATGATGGAACCTCCACCAAATATTACTGTGGGTAGCAAGTGTTTTTCTTGGAATGCTGTGTTTTTACTGCCATGCATATAACGCTCCTTGTTATGACCAAATAACTCCATCTTTGTTTCATCAGTCCACAGCACTTTATTCCAAAATTAGGCTGGCTTGTCAATGTGCGTTTGCATACCTCAAGCGACTCAGTTTGTGGCGTGTGTAGAAAAGGCTTCTTTCGCATCACTCTCCCATACAGCTTCTCCCTGTGCAAAGTGCGCTAAATTGCTGCAGATGGTGTCACTGTGCATCCTTCAACAAGTTGATGTTGTAGGTCTTTGGAGGTGGTCCGTGGGCTGTTTTTGACCATTCTCACCATCCTTCGCCTTTGCCTCTCCAATATTTTATGTGGCCTGCCGCTTCTTGCCTTAACAAGAACTGTGCCTGTGGTCTTCCATTTCCTTACTATGTTCCTCACAGTGGACACTGACAGCTTATATCTCTGCAATAACTTTTTGTAGCCTTCCCCCTAAACCATAATGTAGAACAATCTTTGTTTCCAGGTCATTTGAGAGTTTTGAGGCCCCCATGTTGCCACTCTTCAGAGGAGAGTCAAAGAGAACAACTTGCAATTGGCCACCTTTTAAATACCTTTTCTCATGATTGGATGCAACTGTCTATGAAGTTCAAGGCTTAATGAGCTCACCAAACCAATTGTGTGTTCCAATTAATCAGTGCCAAGTAGTTAGAGGTATTTAAAATGACAAGGGTGCCCAAATTTATGCAGCTGTCTAATTTAGTTTTGATGCATATTGCGCATTTTCTGTTAATCCAGAAAACCTCATTTCACTACGGACATATTACTGTGTCCTTCAGTTATTTGATATTTCAGAATGAAATTGCTGATCTAAACACCCAAATATTTATAAATGACAATCATGGAAATTGTCGGATTCCTAAACTTTTGCATACAACTGTGTGTGTGTATGTGTGTGTGTGTGTGTGTGTGTATATATATATACATATATATATTCTCTGTAAATTGTCTTTATTAAACCTTTTGTTTACTTTTGTATGTTAATAAAATAACCTACTTTCTCTTATCGTCCATGGACTGACACAGCTCTCATACTGTTTACGTGTGGGTATATGTCCCTGCTCGCAGGAGAAGATCTAGGCAGAATGTTAGATGTTAGAAACATACATTCTAGAACAAAACCAGAGCTGAACAGCCCCGCCCAGTGGGGAGGTCCCTCCGGACATAACCCTTCTACCTGCAGCTAGCATCCTGGTTTTTTCTTCCTAGCAGAGGGAGAAGACGTGGCTCTCTCAGGAGCCAGTCTCCTGGCAGGATGGGCAAAGATTTTGCACCAGACAGTACAGGAGCATAATCTCCCTCCTGAGACCATTTCCCTGGTTTACCAACTTGCGCAGGGTTTAGTCTCTGTGTTGCGATGCCACTTTGGATGCGGCCCCTTTAATATCTGGGGCCTCTGTCTCTGCTGTGGTGCTGCATCGCCTTATCTGGCTGAAATGCTTCCAAATAGCTCCTGGCTGACGTGCCCTTTAAGGGCGGTAGACTGTTTGGGGCCGCCCTGGATGACATTATTGTGGATGTCGCAGGGGGTAAGAGCACCTTCCTTCCTCAGTCTGTTAAGGAAAAGGAGCCCCACCGTAGGCCGGGCCCTTCCTTTCCGGCAAAGGAGTTTTTTCGTCAGTCAGAATCCACGGGTAAGCTCGCCCAGACTGAGGAAAGTGCGGCTGGGGGACATAAGCGTCCCTGGGTGCGTAAGCCTACCAAGCAAGCTCCCAAGTCGCCGCCGCATGAAGTCTTGCCCCTGCCCGACTCTGGGCGTGGGGGGACGTCCTTGCAGGTTCATGGTTCGGTGGACCTCCCGGATCTCCGACCGGTGGGTGTGCGAGGTGGTCACCTTAAGGATACAGGATAGAGTTCCGTTCCTGGCCCCAGACAGATTCTTTCCCTCAATTCTCCCTCTCCTTCCTGCCTGTCGGGCGGCCCTCTTAGAGGCCGTACAAGATTGATCAGGTCCGGAGTGATTGTTCCTGTTCCGTCACAGGAGAGGCTTCAGGGTTTCTACTCGAATCTGTTTGTAGTCTCAAAAAAGGGACGGGGTTCGGTCAACCCTGGGCCTTGAGGCCTGAATGCCTTAGTGATGGTGCAAAAGTTCCGCATGGAATCCATTCGCACTATTAGAAGTGCGATATATTAATATATATACAGTGCCTTGCGAAAGTATTCGGCCCCCTTGAACTTTTCATCCTTTTGCCACATTTCAGGCTTCAAACATAAAAATATAAAATTTTAATTTTTTTGTGAAGAATCACCAACAAGTGAGACACAATTGTGAAGTGGAACGAAATCTACTGGATTTTTGAAACTTTTTTAACTAAGAAAAAAATGAAAAGTGGGGCGTGCAAAATTATTCGGCCCCCTTGCGTTAATACTTTGTAGAGCCACCTTTTGCTGCGATTACAGCTGCAAGTCGCTTGGGGTATGTCTCTATCAGTTTTGCACATCGAGAGACTGAAATTCTTGCCCATTCTTCCTTGCAAAACAGCTCGAGCTCAGTGAGGTTGGATGGAGAGCGCTTGTGAACAGCAGTTTTCAGCTCTTTCCACAGATTCTCGATTGGATTCAGGTCTGGACTTTGACTTGGCCATTCTAACACCTGGATATGTTTATTTGTGAACCATTCCTTTGTAGATTTTGCTGTATGTTTGGGATCATTGTCTTGTTGGAAGATAAATCTCCGTCCCAGTCTCAGGTCTTTTGCAGACTCCAACAGGTTTTCATCCAGAATGGTCCTGTATTTGGCTGCATCCATCTTCCCCTCAATTTTAACCATCTTCCCTGTCCCTGCTGAAGAAAAGCAGGCCCAAACCATGATGCTTCCACCACCATGTTTGACAGTGGGGATGGTGTGTTGAGGGTGATGAGCTGTGTTGCTTTTACGCCAAACATATCATTTTGCATTGTGGCCAAAAAGTTGGATTTTGGTTTCATCGGACCAGAGCACCTTCTTCCACATGTTTGGTGTGTCTCCCAGGTGGCTTGTGGCAAACTTTAGACGAGACTTTTTATGGATATCTTTGAGAAATGGCTTTCTTCTTGCCACTCTTCCATAAAGGCCAGATTTGTGCAGTGTACGACTGATTGTTGTCCTGTGGACAGACTCTCCCACCTCAGCTGTAGTTCTCTGCAGTTCATCCAGAGTGATCATGGGCCTCTTGGCTGCATCTCTGATCAGTCTTCTCCTTGTCTGAGCTGAAAGTTTAGAGGGACAGCCAGGTCTTGGTAGATTTGCAGTGGTCTGATACTCCTTCCATTTCAAAATGATCGCTTGCACAGTGCTCCTTGTGATGTTTAAAGCTTGGGAAATCTTTTTGTATCCAAATCCGGCTTTAAACTTCTCCACAACAGTATTACGGACCTGCCTGGTGTGTTCCTTGGTCTTCATGATGCTCTCTGCGCTTTCAACAGAACCCTGAGACCATCACAGAGCAGGTGCATTTATACAGAGACTTGATTACACACAGGTGGATTCTATTTATCACCATCAGTCATTTAGGACAACATTGGATCATTAAGAGATCCTCGCTGAACTTCTGGAGTGAGTTTGCTGCACTGAAAGTAAAGGGGCCGAATAATTTTGCACGCACCACTTTTCAGTTTATTTGCTAAAAAAGTTTAAAATATCCAATAGATTTCGTTCCACTTCACAATTGTGTCCCACTTGTTGGTGATTCTTCACAAAAAATTAAAATTTTATATCTTTATATTTGAAGCCTGAAATGTGGCAAAAGGATGAAAAGTTCAAGGGGGCCGAATACTTTCGCAAGGCACTGTATATATACTATTGTGATCTATCATGCATATATTTATCGCAACTATGTATTAATTGTATGTGTCCCTTGTTTGCTAGTCTTACCCCTTAAGAGAATTCTAGGCCTGATGGTACAATGTTATTATGAAAGAAGACACAGTTGCTTAGTAAAAGAAATTACATTTATTTCCTAAAAGTAGGAATGTTACATACTAACAACCGGTATCTATACAGCCTATATCAACAGTACTAATGAAAAATTATACTTATTCTCTCCTCGAGGCAAAGGTCCTGCTGGCTGAGCTCCCAGATGTAAAAGAGGGCTCTCTCATTCCCAAACGTCCTGTTTTAAAGGGCCTCATTTATACCTCATTCAAACCCTCCCCTTGCCCACCCCTCTGCCTCTCGACCAATCGTTGTAATTTCCTGATCCTCGTATTGTTGTGCCATACCTGGCCTCTGGGGGCGATATTGCCCATATAATCTCCACTAGTTCGCTGATCCTTTCATTATTGCGATTATGTTGACAGTTGCTCTTCCCTTTTTGTCTTCGGAAGGTGCTAATTAACAGGATCTTCAGACATTGCGGAGTCGGTTCTAACAGATTACATTCCTTAGGGGGGGCATGCTGTCCTCCGAGCACGACAAGCCTCAGCTTATCTGACCATTTGGAATGCAACAGAATATGTACAAAACCCAGAACTTATATTCCTTACAACACGCACGGTGTTCGCTACACACCATCAAGGGGATTTTCTGGCGTCCTTGGACATCAAGGACGCCTACTTGCATGTTCCGATCTGCGCAAGTCACCAGTAGTTTCTGTTCTTGCGATCGGCGAAGTCCACTACCAATTTGTGGCTCTTCCCTTCGGCCTAGCCTCGGCACCAAAGGTGTTTACCAAGGTGCTTGCTCCGGTTCTAGCTTTGCTGAGACAGCAAGGCATTGCTATCGTGGGCTATCTGGACGATCTTCTTCTAAGAGCAGACAATGGCTCAGAATGAGAAGTGTGACTATCGTCAGTCAGACCCTTAGGGACTTCGGGTGGCTCCTGAACATTCAGAAGTCGGCCCTGGTCCCGGCTCAGCATTTGGAGTATCTCGGTCTGATCCTGGACTCCTTGTCATCAACCCATTTTTGCATGAGAGTCCTGGGACTCATGGGGGCCTCGTTCGAGGTTGTTCCGTATGCCCAATCACACACACGGGCATTACAGTAAGAGATCCTGTCCACTTGGGACAAATCCCCGTTGTCCTTGGATTTTCAGATCCAGATGTGTCACCCAATCAGGGCGTCCCTGACGTGGTGGTTGGGGTCCCCAGCTCTTCGGTCCAGGAAGTCGTTCCTCCCCATCCAGTGGACTGTGATCATGACGGACGCCAGCCTGACGGGCTGGGGTGGAGTCTGGGGAGTCCTGTCAGCCCAAGGGCTTTGGACTCCGGACGAAGCCCGTTTACCGATCGATGTTCTAGAAATACGGGCAATCAGACTGTGCCTCTTCTTCTTGTGGTCTCTGTCGGCCGTCTACAATCGAGCGTAGAAAATTGGCAGGCGGACTATCGGAGTCGCCAGACGCTGGTCCAGGAAGAGTGGTCCTTACACCCGGAGGTTTTTCAAATTCTGTGCCGGGAGTGGGGCATGCCGGATGTAGACCTGATGGCCTCTCGACTCAATCGTAAGGTGTCGAGGTTTGTGGCCAGGTCCAGGGAACCTTTGGCGGATGATTCGGAGCTGTTGGTGGCCCCATGGGGTCATTATCACCTGATATCTGTTATCCTCCTCTGCAGCTGCTTCCTCGCCTGCTGCGCAGGGTTGTGGCCGAGGGGATTCCGGTGATCCTCTTTGCGCCGGATGGGCCTCGGCGTCATTGGTACGCTGATCTGGTACGTCTCATCTTGGACGTTCCTTGGCGGTTGCCAATGAGGGAGGACCTTCTTTCTCAAGGTCCTATTGTTCATCCTATTTTACAGTCTGTGGCTTTAACGGCATAGCTATTGAAAGGGCACGGAAGTCTTCCGCTAGAAAGATATATCACCATACCTGGGAAGCTTACATCGCTATGTGTGAAGAGCTGGACTAGCTTCCACGGACGTATTCCGTCCCCAGTATTCTGCGGTCCTTGCAGCGTGGCCTGACCCAAATGCTTGCTTTGAGTACCATTAGGGGTCAGATTTCGGCCTTGGCCGTCTTCTTTCAGCAACCGCTAGTGTGTCATTCCTTGGTTAGCATCTTTGTGCAGGGGGTTCGCCATGTGCTCCCTCCTGTTAAACCTCCTCTCCCTCCTCGGGATTTGAATTTGGTGCTCTCGGATTCTCCAGGAACCTCACTTTGAAAATATCAGAGATTCCGAAGGTGGCCTTCTTGGTGGCCATTACTTCTGTCAGACGGGTGTCTGAGTTGGCGGCCTTTTCCTGCAAGTCGCCCTATTTGGTCATCCATTAGGATAAGGCGGTGTTGCGTCCGCGACCTTCCTTTTGCAAACGGTGGTCTCGGCTTTTCACCTACATGTGGACATTGTCCTACCGTCTTTGTGTCCTCACCCATCGCATCATGGAGGGTTTGCGCTTCACACATTGGATGTGGTACGTGCTATGACTCACTAGTTGTGTCTGTCTCTGGTCCGAAACAGGCCCGAGCGGTGTCGTCTGCCACCATTTCTAGGTGGATCAGACAGACTGTTATACAGGCCTTTGAGATTAAGGGGTGGGTGCCTCCCTTTCCGGTTACGGCGCATTCCACCAGGGCAATCGATGCTTCCTGGGCTTTCCGACATCAAGCGTCGGTTGCACATGTGTACAAGGCGGCGACCTGGTCGTCCGTTCATGCCTTTTCAAAATTCTATAAGGTTGTTGTGGCTGCATCTTCGGATGCTTCCTTCTGGCCCCAAAGTGTTGCAGGCCGCTGTTTAATGCTGCAGCTCCTCCGTTGAGGAGCTCTGCTGGTTTGGAGTGAAGTTTTGGTTGTTCCTTTACTATTTGCTCCCACCCTTTTCTTATACTGCTTTGGGACGTCCCACACGTAAACAGTATGAGAGCTGTCAGTCCATGGACGATGAGAGAAAATAGGATTTTTGTACTCACCGTAAAATCAGTTTCTCTGACGTCCATGGACTGACACAGCACCCACCCTTCCTTTTTAAGGTTTGTACTGCTTGTTACGAGCTGAGGATGCTAGCTGCAGGTAGGAGGGTTATGTCCGGAGGGACCGCCCCCTGGGCGGGGCTGTTCAGCTCTGGTTTTGTTCTAGAATGTATGTTTCTAACATTCTGCCTAGATCTTCTCCTGCGAGCAGGGACATATACCCACACGTAAACGGTATGAGAGCTGTGTCAGTCCATGGACGTCAGAGAAACAGATTTTACGGTGAGTACAAAAATCCTATTTTTTTTTTTTATATACAGCATTTATGTATCAATTATTTCAAGCACCGTTATAATCCTAGGTTCTCCCTTTTCTTGCTATCTCATGATTGCAGTCCCTGTAAATTCTCACACTTCAGAGTAAGACCCCATACACACGATTAGATTTTCAGAAGATTTTTGTTTTCGGATTTACCAAAACCATATAATATGAGATCAAACCTTTGAGTTTCAAGTTGCATGCAATCAGGCAGGCCCTTGCACTACATGGTTTGGGGAAATCTGAAGACAAAAATCTGCAAAACATCTAATAGTAAGTATGGGGTGTTAAGTGTGAGACTTTTGCATGGGGCATGACACAGGACTAGGAGCCCAAGAAAAGAGAATTCAGATTGTGCTACTAATATACAGTATGTTACTTTAATCACAGTTTTGTAAAGTACCGATCGTGAAAAAAGTAGACTGACCTTTTCTCTTCGCTTTTTAGACCAGCTGTGCATAGAGAGCAATTCTGATGCTGGTCAGCAGTCTGTTACGGAGAAGAAGAGCATGTTCACAGATGAATTGCACAAATTGGTGGATGACTGGGCCAAGGAGAATGCAGGCAACGCCCTTCAAAAACCCAGTCTAAATCAGATCAAACAGAACCAGAACCGCTCAGAGCCAGACAGCTGGAATCGGGTTCACGAGGTAAGAAAAAACAGTGGTGCTACTCTTGCTTGGATTAAGCAGCTCAGAGATTATGCAATTTTTTTCACACAGTCAGCGTTGATGGGGGAATCGCTCCCGCAGCGCTATTGTGTTCTGCTGATGGGGAGCCTTCCCCGCCGGCAGAATACAATGATTACTGGTAGCAGCCTGTAAAAAAAATCAGAATGGCTGGTTGTACTGAATTGGTTAATGGTTTTATCTTTGGTACAACCAGCCTGCCCATAGATGTGTTCAATCTCAAATGGTCCCTTCTAAACCGGCCAAGATTTGATCCATCTATGGCCAACTTTACCTACAGCTGATCTATCCAAATCTATGTGGCCCAAGCATTGTATAGTATCTCATTTAGTACCTTCTAGTTCAGTGTATCTATTGTTAAGACGTTTATCTTAAATAGGAGCTTCACCCTTGTCTTAAACATTACAACAAGGGCACCTTTAAGCCCCGTACACACAGGCCGAATGTCGGTAGGCATCAGGCAGTTAAAAAAAGGCAAACGTTCGACCCGTGTGTTATGGCACCCTGTCCGACAAACAGGCTGTTTGGCCAGCTTCTGTTGGATGAGCATGCTGGAAAACCAGCAGCCGACCGACTCCCGATTAGCGCGCTCAGCCAATGGCAAGGAACTCTGATCAGAGTGTTCTGGCGGAGGGGGGCCGTCCCCCTGTCAGAGCACAACAGCTCAGCAGGGGAGATCGCTGTACTAACTTTGCATAGTTAGTACAGCGTCTCCGACTGGAGCTGACAGTTTTTTTTTTCGGGTTGAACGAAAAAAATACTCGGTGTGTACTAGGTTTTAGAAATGTTTAGTAATGGCAATCTACAAACAGATACTTACAGATAATTGTGGGTTTTTTATTCTTTGCACACTTTGTTTTTCTTTTCCTCCCTATGCTTCTCACAGTGGCCTTAATCATCTTGATTAAGGGCAGATGAATCCACCTCCCTTTACTTTCTGGAACTCTGGGTTTGCCTCTTGGAACATGTGACCGTGCACATTATCTGAGGGGGGGGAAAATGGCTTGCCCCTGAGATCTCAGTGTACCAACGAGATTTCCCAGGAAGGCACCGGTGATGTTGCCTTCCAAGGATGCAGGTGTGAAGCCAGAGCTACTTCACCAGTGCCACACTCAACCAGGAAGTGGAAAACCGTAATTGTAAGTAAAAGCAAAAAATGTTTAGTTAATATAAGATGTTTTCATATTGGCATGCTGCCTTGGTGGAATTGGACATTGGCAAAGAAAAAATGCTGTTGGCCAGCCAAGTATAACCCCTACCACTGCCATGATTGTTTAGTTTTTTTTTGCTAGTGTCCTAGGAGGATAGACCCCTTTTCTCCTTGTAGAAACATTTTACCTCCGGTTTTCCAGACAATTTTACCCTTTTTAGTCTATTTTTTCCTTCAGGCAGGATTCTTCGGTAATCTGCTTAGCTGGAATCTGCTGATTTTGGGTGCTGCCTTGGAGCAGTGTCTCACCACTGCTTTCTCTCATTAGTTTTTATTGAGATTTTCATAGAGGAATAGTAAACATTGATACATTCTGTTGTACGTTATAACGCGTAACGAAAAGTCAAATATTAGCATAGTGGCACCACATGAGTCGCAGTCTTCCTCAAACATCAAAAGCAGTATCAATGCTAACGTGCGGTAAGGGTGTCACCCACTGCCTCTAGACACCCCATATTGGAGCAAACTGTCGTAGGGCGGTAGGTGACATGGCCCTCCTGTAATATACTTTCAGTCAAGAATAAAAACAAAAAAAAGGTTTTTATTAGCGTTTTAAGGAGCAGATTTTTTTTTTCCCAAAACCAGCAAACCCTGGCACCTAGCTGCATAATCACACAGTAGTGCCCAGATAGTGCCATACTTGACAAGTCATAGAGGATCATAACTCTGAGGAATCAGATGCAGTTATAATATACATCTGATGATGGCCAACGAGATCCACTGTGTCTCATTAAGCTGACATGCTAAATGGCAATGTTCCAAAAAGGAAGAGCATAAACCAACTCCATAGAATGGAAAAGAGAACAGCAAAGAAATCGAGGAGGGAGAAGAGAGAAAAAGTAATAAGAAAAAGCAAGAGACCTAGACCTCTTGTTGGACCATGGTAACCTACAATCAGCCAAGTGCAGGAGACAAGGGTATCTTAACATAATTCGCCCAAGGCTCCCAGGTTCGCTCAAATAATTTGTTTATCGTTAATGATACTAGCCACTTTTTCATGTAACATTATCCAGGATACCCTATGCTTCAAGGCGGCGAACCGATACAGAGGGAGACTTCCAAGCTCTAGCAATGGAGATCTTGGCTGCAAGCAAAATAAACAAAACATCTCGTAGGCTGCGGCATATTACCTGAAAGATCATTCAGGAGGGCAATTGAGGGAGCTTGTTCAAGGCCTATTATTTTACGTATCATTAAGAAGACCCTATTCCAGTAACCCCTAATCCTGGGGCATTCCCACCATATATGAAGCATAGTACCTCGAAGAGAACACCCCATAAAGCAGTCTGCCGATGATGATGGGTACATCTTAGCTAAGCGAATGGGAACCAGATACCACCTTGTCAAAACTAACACTTGCTTCTTTTAAAAAGACATTTAATATGCCCTTATAAGCTACCTGAAGCCTGGAATACCAGGACTCGAGTTCCAAGTCAATATCGAGTTTCTTCTCTCATGGTGTTTCAGTGGAGAGGCCAGCAGTGATGCGTAAGCGATGGAAATGCCACCCCTGGTTCCCTGATCTTTAGTACACCAATGTTCATAGGGCATTAATGAGGGAGGATATGAGGGGGAACTGAGTCCCGACAGGAAATGCACAATTTGGAGAAAGCGAAACCATTCAGTGCGGGGCATCTCCAGGTTATTAATACAATGTGTCAAGGTAAAGGGGCCCTCAGTGCGTATAAAAATTCCCTATACGGTAGAGGCCTTTGTTCATCCACCATTTGAAGGCTCTAAACTCCATGCCCGGGGGAAAAGCCGGGTTATGGAATAGATGGTCCAAAGGGGTGAAGGCCGAAACCAATACCGGATTAGTGCGCATCCAATCCCATAACCCAAGGAATGAGAAATGGTGCCTGCCCTAATAGGAGGTCTGGCCTTAGCGGGCCACAACAAAAGAATATCAATAGTGTAGGAAGGGATCGCTTGTCTTTCAATATTGACCCAATCGGGACGTTCCCGTCTCGAATATACAACTGACAATTGTGTAAGCTGCGCCACCTTATTTATAGTATGCCCAACGGTCCGAAACACCCGGCCCACCCTTGATTCTTGGTGTGTATAGCGTAGCGCGGACCAGCCTATGGCCTTTAGGGCCCCATATAACCTTGAGCACTTTAGTCTGGAAATGTGCCAAGTCGGCTTTATTAAGGGGGACAGGCAGGGAGTGGAACAAATGCTGCAATTTGGGCAATTAAGTAATTTTGACCGCCGCCACTCTACCTAGCCATGAGATATCGTGAATTGACCAACCCGAGAGGAGATCGTCAAAACGCTGATAAAATGGAAGGAAAATAAGCCGAGTATAGTGAGGCATAGGATGCGGTAAGAGAAATTCCCAGATATGGCAAAGCCTCAGCTTGCCACTGAATCGAAAAAGCTTCTTGTATACGTTGTAGTAGCTGGTCAGAGATTAATATTAAGTGCCAGTGACTGTCGCATTTACTTGAAGTCCTGAAATCCTATTAAAATCCTGTAGTATCTGCATCAGATTGGGTAAAGAGATGAGGGGAGAGGTGAGAAACAAAAGGATGTCATCCGCGAATAGCGCGCATTTATGTTCCCGAGCTCCACAAGTAACGGCTTTTAATATTCTGGTTATCTCTGATGGCCACGGCCAAGGTCTCTATCGCGATAGCAAAAAGCAATGGGAGAAAAAGGGCACCCCTGATGAGTAACCCTGGAAATTTCAATGGGATCCGAATGGAGGCCTGCAAGCCTAACTGTTGCCCGTGGGGGACGAATGTAGAGTTTCCAATGACACTAAGGAACCGTGGACCAAAACCCCAACACTTCAAACATATACGGCCATGAGACCGTATCGAAGGCCTTCTCTAGGTCTAGTGATAACAAAAGTCCCTCCTGAGGGGGGGCTCCCCCCCACTCCGCCCGCATAAGAGAGATCAATAGCCCTCTGAATCTGATCCAGACCCTGCTTGCCCGAGATGAAGCCCACCTGATCTTTATGGGTGCAGTGAGGAATGAAGGATGCTAAACGGTTTGCAAGCACTTTACTAAACAATTTGAGATCATTCTCTATGAGAGATATAAGATGATAATTTCCCACTTATCCAGGATCCATGAGGGCTCCATCCCGTAAGGCATTAAAATAACGTCCCAAATGCGGGATCAGTAACTTGGAATTTGCGTTGGTACAGGGCCAGAAATCTGTCGCCAACCACTGCTTTCAAGGGTCAAAGGGTTTTCCTCTGTCTTTGTCATTGCCCAACAGTGACAGGGTCACCTCCTGCAGTACAAACTTTTCTGCCTCTGCAATGGATTGAGTACCCCAAGTGCTTAGTTATACCACAATGTGTCAGATCCTAAGCACAAGGTTAATGGTCTTGCAGGCATTTCCAACTCGCGATCCTCTAACAATTCCAGGACAGCCTGCAGAGTTCTTCCCTATAGTATCTGATGATGATAGCTTGGATTGTTGTCTCCTGCTTGATTCTAAACTCTTTTAGGAGTTCTGAATATGCGGTCCTGAGGACCTATTTACCATTCTGCTTCTCAGTCACTGGCTTTAAAGTGGATGTAAACCCGTTTCATGAAATTTGAGCTGGGCACATATATCTGCAGTATTTTGTTATCTCTCTTCAATGAGCTAAGTCCTGTAGCTCTCTCCTGACCGGTTTCTCTGTTATCAGCCTGATAACTCCTGACAAATTCTCAACACTTTAGACAAAAGCAGCCTGAATCTTCGGTCCGGGGAGGTTGCTAAAATTAGCAGGGAGCAGGTCCTATTACAAAACACGTCTAAAAGTCTCTGCCTATGATGAGAGGGGTGTGTGCCTTTCCTCCAATCAGCAATGTTGGCTATCTTGGCTTTATGCCCAGCCATCACACTCTGTGTTAACCAGGAAGAGAAAATCTCCTAACATGATCTCAACTGTCTAAACAGTATATAAATGTGAAGACAGCAGATATACATGTAAAACCTAAGTAGGGAGATTTGGTTCATCCCTGTAGATCATCTGAGGCTGTTCATTTTACTGGGTGTATGGAGGGTTTACATCCACTTTAATGCCATGGCTGTTGAAGCCCAGGTTCTATTGGAAAAAGGGGCATCTGAGTCTGTGATTT
The DNA here is from genome assembly GCA_029206835.1 of Rana muscosa. Taxonomy (NCBI): domain Eukaryota; kingdom Metazoa; phylum Chordata; class Amphibia; order Anura; family Ranidae; genus Rana; species Rana muscosa. The sequence continues at coordinate 340,237,820 of CM055125.1, read as the reverse complement.
CAGTGATGCTCAAGGCTAGAAATCCACTATCCACAAGGTCTGTCATCAGACATGGACGGAAAACTTGTGTGTGAGTTTAGGGCTCTTAACCCCAGGAGTTTTTTTCCTACAAGTTGTTTTTTGAGCAGGGTTAGGCTCTCGGCACCGTTAAAGGTCAAATCTCTATTACTTCTATTTTTTTTTTTTTACTCTTTAAGACCTTTGTGCATATGGTCGCTCCTATGTGGACCTCATGTTCATTCCCCTGTGACTCTATAAAATCTGAATCCTGTTCTCTCTGCACTTAAGAATTTGCAGTTTGGGCCACTTGGAGCCATTTCTCTCTCTACCATCACCCACGTGGTTGTTTTATCATTTAGTTATCACCTCTGTGAGGCCAGGATCTGAACTGGTGGTCTTATCTTGCAAAAAACCCTTTTTTTAGTCTTGCAAAAGTTGGTCTTAAGGCCTAAGACTTCCTTCTTGCCTAGGCTAGTCTTTGCCTTTCACTTTAACCAGGGCATTGCTCTCCTATCTCTGTCCAGCTCGGATTCATCATATGAAAATTTTCCTCCATTATCTGGACTTTATTTAGACCATCGGTCGCCGACCTCAGCGACCAAAACCCCTCCACCTACACCGGGGGGAGGGGAGCTTTGGTGCAGCATGTCACCTCATGGCGATGTGCAGTTTGTCACCTCTCGTGTGTGCATGTGCCGCCCCTGTCACCTGGGGGGACGTTGTGTGTTGTCTCAACCTGTCACCTCCGGCGTGTGGGGGCAGCCTGTCACCTCCTGGCCCTCCCCCTTCCTCTCCGTAGGTAAGGTGACCACAGAGAGGGAAGCAAGTAATACTGGGAGAAAAAATGGATGCCCTCTGGTGGTGGGAGGATGGCAGTGCAATTGTGCTGGCTTGCTCACCTGCTATGCAGCTCCGGTTTGGGGCTTGGGGACCCTTGGTTTAGACTGTGAGAGATCAGCAAATCACGGGTGTAGTGTCAGGCTCCTGCAGACTCTCAGGATAGCTGTCTGCCCTTACCTCTGATATGGGCAGGCAGTTAATTGAGCGCAGGAAGAACCGTAAACTACGAGAGCGCTTACCAGTGCCCTCATAATTCATTGAGAACTACAAGCTGTCAGCCCCAATGGCTAATGCCGCGCACACTCAATCGGATTTTCCGTCGGAAAAACCTTGGATGGTTTTTCCGCCGGAATTCTGCTTAAGCTTGGCTTGCATACAACACGGTCACACAAGTTCTCTGAACTTTCGACCATCAAGAACGCGGTGACGTACAACACTACGACGAGCCAAGAAAATTAAGTTCAATGCTTCCGAGCATGCGTCAGAATTTTGCAAGTCGGAATTGCTACAGACTTATCCGATGGGATTTTTTTCCGTCTAAAAAAATAGAGAACCTGCTCTCAATCTTTTGCTGGTGGAAATTCCGACAGCAAAAGTCCAATGGAGCATACACACGGTCGGAATTTCCGACCAAAAGCTCACATCGGACTTTTGCTGGCAGAATTTCCGACCGTGTGTATGCGGCATTACAGTACTTGTAGGCTATTCATCCACAGGAAATTGATTGAACAACGTGGCCGTGTGGTTGGAGTCCAGCACGGCCGTACTGTTTTCGTAGTTTGACAGTGAGTGCGGGGAGAAGATTCCCCGCCCACTGTCCCAGAGAAGGGGTGCATGCTGAGCATTTTACATGTTACACCCTAAATACAGGTGTAACATGTTCAGAAAGTCCTTTTTAAGCTGTTCTAACGTGATAGTATAGTGTGAATGAACAAAACTATTTTATTTGGCTTGTGTTTTTTTTTTTTTTTTTTTACTTAACCTTTTCTTTTGTTTGCATTCATTTATTTTTTTCTTTCTTTCCTAGAATTCATCACCTGCCCCTGGCTTCACGTCGACCTGGATGCCCACGATATCTCAGATCCACGGGAATGTTCCTGCTGCTATTTCTCCATCTCTTGTACTCCCCAACTTTCCCACAGGAGGAATTCAATCATACCCCTGCCAGTTCAATGCAATCGGCAACACTGGCTACTCAGTACAGTGGCCCAATCAGACACCAGGCCTTCCTGCACAGCATCTTGCTGCATTCCAACCTGGAATTGGGATGCAAGCATTTCCCTCTTCTACACCTCAGAAAGCTTCTACGATACCAACATCCCCCAAATGAATCCCACAAAAGACTTTGGACTGTTCTCTGGGATTCATACCACCATGCACCCATGCACCCTTGGTTTAGTGGTTTTTAGCCTACCTGATTGAGGAATGGCTGTGAAGCAGAGGGGTGTATGCTGTAATTTTCTCCTCTGTCTTGGGGATGTTTTTTTTTTTTTTTTCCAGTAAGTGCTGTGTTGTGTGAATTGGATTTATAAGTAGCCAATCTGCTACGTCTAGTCACTCTACAATGTTGTTCACTTTTTGCATTTGTTGTGGATGAAAAAATTCCTGGTGCCATACTGGTTTTATGAATGTTTTCCAGCCTAAAACAGAAGCTGCAGCCAATCCAGTTATTGGGTGAAATGTTAAAGGGGGATAATTCACGGGACTGCGTTCTCCAAACAGCACCCCCCGGCCTTTTGTACAGGGTTGCATACAGCACAACCGTATCTTGTCTTTTTACTGGAAAATTTCATTATGGCTTCAGTCTTTTATTCCTGTGTTTTGGTAATTGGTGCAAAAATGGTTTCCCCAGACACTTATTTTCTGTTGTTCTTGGTCATTTTGTAAGATAGAAAGTTTGCTGATGGTACACTATTATGCCTTTTTTTTTTTTTTTTTTTTTACACAGAGAACATGACTCCATTGTGGACTGTTCTAAAGCAGTGATATCTTTTTCACCAGCTAAAAGAAAAATGTGAATGGTTTATGCTGTTTGTACGACTTTGTTAGTGGCCTCTTCCACATTGGTTAACAAACAAAAAACAAAACTGGCTGTTATATGCTTTATTTTTTTTTCATTGCCTTTTCACCAGTGACTTTGGTTTTCTGCCCCTGAAAATGGGGGCGGTTTTGATTTGATTGGCTCTTTGTAAGGCCTTGCTTTGTTGTACAATTTTTACGACTTCTCCAGCTTGCATGTGCTACCCCCAGTACCTGTAAAACAAAGAGGCCTTTTAGTTTCTGTCTTTAGCACAACTGCTGCTTCTGCTTTGCCTGCAGACTTCTTGCTGTGCCTTTTTGGGGGATATTTTTGCCATCTCTAAATAAATAACCTGTCAGATTGTCTCTTTCTGTGCTTAGACACAGTGTATGGGCTAAGGCAATTTTACTTTAGCTTATTGTAGTGAAGTGTTTTTTTTTTATACTTTAATTTTTTTTCTTTTATCTTCTCTATTTTGACCCATTTCTGCTTGTATTCTTTTAAATGAGGGCTACTGTCAATATACAAACAACTCTATTACACAGATTGTCAACTCTTATGAAACCTGTCCTTTTTAATTACGTTTTTTAAAGCGACTCTCGCGCTAAAATATCTGTCCAATAGATGGCTGCCTGAAAAGAAGACATGAGATGTTCAACTTGCCTGCGTCCAACCGGCTAAGGAACCAAAAGTAGAATTCCAGCCTGAATCTAACTAGTCTCAAAGATGTCCTCTTCTCCCTCCTACACCTATGCTGACCAACTTGTGTAAAAAAAAGATGTACTGTATATACTTGCCTATTCTCGGTCCGGTCCGGTCACATGATCACCTGTGTCAGCCAACAGCAACCACAGGGGAGAGGAGAGAGCATGCTCAACAGTGGCTGGGAGCAGTGACTTCACCCATATGCTCCCATATCCCAGCTGTTGTTGCTCCCTTCTCTTTCCTGCTGCTGCCACTGGCTGAGACAGGGGAGCTGGATCATGTGACTGGAACAGGCTGGAAATATTTAAGGTTAGTTGGCATAGGTAAAAATGGGTGAGGGACATTAAGACTGGTTAGGTTTAGGCTGAAATTTCACTTTAAGAATTTGACACCTGGAGTGTCAAATTCCTGTTCCCCCATTGCCCATCACAGTAGTGATTTAGGGACCAGTGGATTGAACCACTGAGTGCAGCGGGGGACTAGGAAATGATCAGACCTTCACGTTTTTAATGCTCCTGGGTAGCGGGTGGTTTTTATCTGCTGTTTAAGAGATGAGTATGGCTTCTCTTCTTTGCAGGGAGCCCTTTAAGGTACAGATTTAGATTTGCAACAGAGTCACTTTATAGCAAACCTGTCTGGTTAGAAATACAGCTGCTATTTTGTTTTTTCGGGATTCAAGCTGTGGGATTGTCATCCCGATACACTACCTGGAAAAAGTATTCACCTAGTGGAGTGTTGGGCCACCACACATTATAAAGACTAGTTTCCAGGTCACCAACTTGTGAAACCGGGGGAAAAGATTAGACACCATTGCTACTACCTTGAAAAAAAAAAACACGTCAGCAATTAGATTTTATTTTTCTATCCCTCTACCTCCCCCTGGTTCTTTGTAAGGGTTGTATCGCATGAGTGCTATTCATGCCTAGGATTTTTCCGAATTGAAAATTGCATTCACGGGCCATCTCTGGTTGGAAGCTGGTGGAAACGTTCTTGGCCCTTCTGACATGCATTGTTGTGTTGGTAATCAAAATCTTTCTGGATCACAGACATGAAAATCTCTCGGGACCTTGGCCTAATTTAATGTGGTAGCAATAACAGTTTTGAACAGAGGTTTGCTTCAGATAAAGAGGGCCTCCATTCCCACAACCGAATCTATGTTTCCGACCTTCTGTAATAGAACAGATGCTTTCCCGCTACCAGTCTAAGCTATACCAAGACTTTTTCTATATTTTGTTTTGGTGGACTACGTCTGCCCATGTAGATATGAGTGCTCATAGGAGCACCAATGCACCTGGATAAAAAAAAAAATCTGGTACATTTATGGTATCTTAGACAAACAAAGCAGGGATCACTTTGTTCTTGCTAATCAGAAAAGAAATCGAGGTCCACTTTGGAGTAAAGTGGAAATTCCCTTTAAACTATATTCTCCATGTACATAGCTGTGGGAATGTCATCCTGATTCTTAGTTCACTACCTGGAAGAATCCAACTGGTGGAATGTTTGGATACACATATAAACATTTGTTCCAAGTCAGCAATTTACAAAGTTGTGAACCACGGAAAAGGATGGCAGCCCCAAGTTTTTAGCTGCCATATTTCTGCCCTGCTCAGTTCCTTGTAGGGTCCCTTTCACATGGGTGGCATTCGGTACATTTTGCAGGGGACCTGTGAACGGATCCCCTGCTGAATCGAAACTGAACGAATTTCACTTTTGTGATAGCCATGTCTATATTAAAAAAACTGGAGCTTTCCAGGCCCATGTTAGATCTTTGGGGAGTAGGGTGTAAACAGATTTGCATCTGTTTACATCAGGCTACCTCTGATCCTTCCTGTTTAGAGCTCGAAAAATGAAAAAGGACACTTTTTCCTTTTTTTTTTCAAAACCTGGAAGATAAGCAGATGTAGACACACTTGCATCCTTTAGCCCTGTGGTTCTCAACCCTGTATTCAAGTACCCCCAACAGGCCATGTTTGGGGCATTTCTCTTAGATAAAATAGCTGTCCAAACTACCAAGCCATTGACTCTGATTTAAAGCACCTGTGCAAGATGAAGGAAAACCTGCAAACACGGTCTGTTGGTGGGCACTTGAAGACAGGGTTGAGAACCACTGCTTTAGCCTACTGATACTTACATGGAGCTTCTAAACAGGTCCCCTGGAAAAACAGACCTGATTGGGCCACATGTGTGATCGGGCCCTAAGAGTTGTGTCAGCTGAGAGCTTTTCATGCCTGGAATGTTTTCCTAATAAAAAATTGCAAAATTTCTTCACAGACCAACTCTGGATGGAAGTCGCTGAAAACATTCTTGTCCCTTTGGAACACTGGGTGATATACTAAAACTGGTGCAGCTGTGCATAATGGCCATTCGGCTTCTAGCTTCAGCTTGTTCAATTAAGCTTTGACAATAAAACCTGAAAGCTGATTGGTTTCTTTGCGGAGCTGCATTAAATTGTTTGCACTCCATTTTTAGTAAATCCCCCCCCCCCCCCCCCCCGAAAGGTTAATGTACACAGAAATAATATCTGAGCAATAATTTCAGTGTTGCCATCTTCCGGATTTGTTTCTTTTAAGGAGATCAAAGCCTCTTTTTTTTTTTTCTTTGGCCATTCTCAGGTTTCTAAATGTGAAGCGATGGATATTGACTTTTCATAAAGCTTAGGGTAGATAGGCTACACGTCACTTTTTTTTTTCAAATGTGAGCGCAAGCTCGTGAAGGTTAGCGCTGGCTGTATTTTATATATGTAGATATATATATATATCTATATAGATAAAAAAAAAATGTTCTTTTTTTTGTATTAGTAGAATGTATCACTTAAATGCTTTATCTTGTGTCGCGTCTCCCCCCCCCCCTGGTATGATGGGTTTCCTTTTAAATAATTTTTATTTTAAATCTACCTCATCTTGTAGTGCCCATCCTAGACAGAAAAAGTTCACATTGATGTGGTTTCATCCATTAGAAGAGGGTTTTCTCTTTACCTTCTGCCTTTCTCTACACTTCCTCTGGCTGATTTTCTAGAACGTACTCTACCATGACATTTTCCGCACTATCTCCCGTGGCATTTTCTAAAACCACGAGACGACTGCCACACAAGAAAATCCTCATAATAGGGATAGATTATTTCCCACTGCTTCCAGAAACTACGGCATATGTGGAAGTTGTTTTTTTTATTTTTTTTATTGCAGGATGTTTCACATCGTACAATATCGGTTACCCTGGTAAATTGGAACTTAACCATATTCTGAATTGTTCATTTTCATTTGTGTTGACATGTTCTAAGTATTTTGATATGTATGTTTCCTGTCCTGAGGGCTACTTTGTGTAAAATGGGGATAGGTGCAAAAGATTACACTGCGTTTTTGTTCTTAATGTTTTTTGGAGAACGGGGTTTAACTGGAAGGACATAACCAAATGTTCTTGAGTCCATGATTTTCCCCAGAATATGGGATTCTTTTAGAAAGCTCCCAGAAACAAAGGAAATTCCTTGTTTGGTGATTATTGTGATACCTTTAGGCTACATGCACATGGGTGGTTTGGCTCGTCAACGTTAAATTCTGCCATTTTAAGGCCATGTTTGAGAGGATCAATTACAGCATCCAGCCCCGTGAACCAGCTGCCTGTCTTATGACTGCCTGAAATGTGAGCTGCTGGATGCTATACCCAGCGACACTCACATTTAGGACTGTATGCACTCAGGGACATATTTCCCTAATGCAGGAATCCTGCGTTCAAGGCATATGTCCCTGAACATGAGTACCTTTACAGCAGCCCGCCGTTATGTATTTTAGCCTTTCACAGGCTTCTGACTTTTTTTTTTTTGCACCGGTTTCACCCGAGCACCCAAAAACGCCAGGATTCGACCCTGACAGGCCTAACTGCACATGTGCAGAAGGTCACAAGTGTTGACAGTAAAGCACCTCCAATTCGCACAGCTCCTTTGTCTTACCTGAATTCGGGGGAAATGTTTTTTATAGACCACATGCAGTACCTCCTGCATTGCAGCACGATACTGCATGTGTTTTATATTGGTCCCATTGTATTGTTAAAATCTTGATTTTAAGAATGTTTAAGAAGAGGAGTAGTGGGGGTGTGGGAGGTAGGTACAAGATCACCTTTTGGTTCCGGGAAGTTCCATCTCCCTCAAAAAGGCCGTTATTGGTAATTCTACTTGCTACCGATTCAGTTGAATATTTTCTGTTGATATATTTTTTTAATTTAATGCTGTTTTCTTTTTTTAGTGTTAGATACGTGTTTAGATGGGAATAACAATATGGTGTAAGCAAGCAGTTTGCAGCCATAAAATTGTCAGGGTAGGCACAGAGGGAATACCCTTATTTATTTTCTTTACCTTCCCTCTTTTGAGGTGTCATGCCAAGTTCCTTTCACCTTTTTTGTGTTGTGTGTCCTTAACTTGAAACTCAGTCTGGCACTTAAAGAAGAAATGGTTGTCAAAGTCCAGACATGATGCTTTCTAAATGTGAATTTGCAATGTTGAACTATGTGGTTAGTGAATGTTAAGGAGCCCAAACACGTGCCATGTAAATGGAAAATGTAGGCGTTTCCGAGGATTTGATCACCCAGCATCAAATTTCTCCTGCAGAACATTTTAGTCTTTGAAATCTGGTGAAAGCACACATTGTGGGTCAGGACCTGGTCCCTTTTTGTTTGTTCCTCTTGAGATACTGAACCACAAAATATTGTAACAAATCCGTGCGATTCGGATTTCTGTACCATGGGAATGGTTTTTGGAAGGAGCATTGTTGTAAAAGGAGAAAACTGCAGCTGGATGGAAAATAAGTTGAAACGGTGATTTGTATGTAATTTTATTTTTTTTTAAACCGCAAACAAAATCACAGTTTGGAGCACTTACATTTTTGAACTGTACACTTTTTTTTAAAGCGTAAGTAAACCCGTCGAATTAAGTTTTTGAACAAACAAAAACTTTATATTCCTGACACGTACCGGAAATGTAACTGTCAAATTGTTTGGGCTCACAACCAAACTGTCAAACCATCCAATGGCTGGTGTCATAACTGATCACATGTGCAGTACCATGGCAGTTGAAGATTAAACAGGGGCCAAGATGGCAGCTTCCTTGGCTGAAAACGATAGGAGGGATTACTTCCACTTTAAAAAATTGTATTTATTTTTTTCTTAGAATGACTATACACAGATTTTTTTTTTTTCAGGTTGAACGAAAAAATTCTAAAAGATTCCTCCATATCCACACTTTATGGATGGGTGAATATCGCTCTATGACTGATGTATTCTAACTGCCGAAGCCGCAAGCTGTTTCAATCAAAGGATGACAGTCAGGAGTGGGCTGACAAGGACAACCCAAAGCAAAATTTGGCTCATTGATCCAGTACGTGCTGAAATTCGATCAGTGTATACCAGCGTTAACTTTTTTTTTTTCTCATTCCAGCCTAACCCTTAAGCCCTTGCAGTTCTGGTTTAGTGATTATGTGACCAATGTGATTCGCTGTCTCGGGAGACAGTCCCATTGTGTACTGATCGCTAGTTGGGGCTGAGAGCTGTCTTTAACAGCTCGTCTCTCTGCTGAGGATGCGGGCTGAGTCCACTCAGCACAGCAGCAGACTGTATGTGCAGCCTGTGGGTGTTAAAGCCCACCCTTTTGCAGCCACACATGTGCTACATGGGCGGCAACAGTTTAACATACCCAACTGCCCAGCAAGTCCAGTGCTGATCTGCTGTGATCCATTACTCTGCTGTTGCACACTAATCCCTGAACTCATTGCGGTTGTTTTTTGCAGTCGACCTCCTGATGTGGCGCAAGGATCTTTTCCACCAGCCGCTGTGAGGAAGCGGATGCCTCCTGGGATATGTGAAGTCTATCTCAGGAGGCATCAGGAGCAGGACACTTGTCTTTTCTTTTTGCTGTTGTGATGGTTGAACTTTGGTCGAAATAGCTCCAGTATTATCCGTTTACACCTATTGTGCTTGGATCCCTTTCACAACTTATATCTTTCATGCTTTGAAGATGGAGAATGAGAACTGAATTGTAAACATCACCATAAAGTGTGGGGGGAGGGGGAAGAGTTATGGAAAGTGAAAAACTTAATTTAAACTAACCTCTGAAAAGATTCACATGACAACCCGACCCCCCCCCCCCCAAAAAAAAAAAAAACACCCAATGCCTAATAAACAAAGATCCACCTCAAAATGTTACACTGACGATCAAATTAAAACAGGAATGTGTCTCTGCCCAAAAGGTAAGCTTGGCAAGCAGTGCAGCTGATTGCTTTGGGCATTGCGGTGGTACACTTGATCCTGTACTTTTTGGGACGTTCCCCCTAGAAAAGGGATGGCTGTGTTGATCAAGGGCTCATTCACATGGCCAATAAGGACTGGACAGCTGCAAGACTCAATGTATGGCTTACAGGTGGATAAGAATGACAGGCACTGCATCGGTTTGCGACTTCTCATGTGACCTCACATCCACCGTTAGGAAAAATGTATCGGCCACTCTCCACTCTTAGGTCCTCTTGCGATATTAATTAGTTATCAACAGGATGCATGCATACAGCAATGTCTTCACCTGGGAACCAACCTTCCTTGATGAGTTTCGCCACTCCTGGCTTGCTCTTAAGAAGAGGGGAAGTCATTGTGTGCAAGCCAGGAGTGACGAAACGTGTCAACAAAGGTTGGTTCCCAGGTGAAGACATGCATCCATTCCTTTGATAGCTAATAAATATGGCATGAGGAACTAAGAGTGGAGTGCAACTGATACATTTTTCTTTTCCCCCTAATTCTGATAGGGGAGTGGAGACGGCTACACTGGCTGGCACTTAGATTGTCCATGTGCAGGAGGGTCTAGTCTTGAGCAGAGCTGTGGATTTGTGTATGTTTCCACACATCCAGTGGTTACATGCAACAAAGGCTGGATTAATGACCCCAGATGCATGCTGTCTACATCAAGGTCGCTTATCTGTTCCTAGCTGAATGTAACTGTTGGATGTGTGAATACTTGTGAACAGCCGAGGAAAGCTGCGGGCCCGTCATTGATTTCTACCACCTTTCTGTCTACGGTTGATGGCAATTCGCCTGTCAGCCATACGTTGATTCATGGCGCTGTCTGGGTGAATGAGCCCTTAAAAAGTTATAAAATGCGTAACACATTTTGAAGGGGATCTGCTTATTTTTTTGTTTTTTTTAAGGCAATAGGCTGGTTGTCGCGTGTCATCTGAATTGGTGTAAGGTATATCCTTTCTTGTTCCGGTTGCATCGTTTTCCTGTAGATAGAAGCCTACATACTTGAAAAGCCATGCAGAATTATTCTCCTTTTTTTGTTAATACTGAATAGATACTGTAACTTTGTTTGCTGCGTCCCCCATTCTTAAGCACAGAAAATATTGCAGCAACCGAAGCTGAGGTTGTTCATTTTTGGGGTTTCCATGTAGCTTTGTTTGCTGCTCTGGCAGCTCAGAATATTGTGTAGTAGCAAAATCTTTTTTACTGTACTGTGAGGCTTTACCATGCTGGTAATTGATGTTGGGTGGCTGCTATAGACTTGGTATAATTCAAGTTGGCATTGCTGATCCCTGCTAACATGTTTTTTTTTTTGGGGGGGGGGGTTTGGCAGTGGTTAAAGTGTTCTAAGGTGAATGTTGCATCGTGGAATGTAATCTTAAATATTTCATTCTCTCGTCTTGCTAGTGAAGCCATGTGAGCATAAAAAAAAAACACATTGCGGTCAGGATTTGCCGTATTCCAATCAGCCTCCATCAGTGGTTTGAGTTGATCAGAACAGTTGTTTGCTTTGGTGTTTGCAAAGTGAGCTGCGCTATACTGTCTTTGCGCAGTATGAGGACTTTGTGTTATATATATATATATATATATATATATATATATATATATGGATGCGATAACAACTAGAGGAATGCCATGTACCATAAAGGGTGTGACTTTGTTTTTTTGTGAAATTCCTCACATTTTTATACTTTGCCATACAAGCTTTATCAGTAGTTCTGATGAGTTGAATCATTTTGCTGCAAAGTTTTTTTCCTGTACCAGCGGAACTAAGCTTAATTTTTAACATGCATTGGTCTAGGGGTAATGTTGACCTTTGCCTTGAAGTATACATGTATGATAGTGAACAAGTTGGCCATAAACAGGACAGTTGTTGACTGATGCATCTAAGATTTTGGATACAGCTTACTATAATAATTTAGTTTATGGGGGGGAATAATGATTACAAATGACTGCTGTGGAGCAAAACAACTCTAGCTTTAGTGGAATGTGGGTTTTAGGCTGGCCATACACTTAGATTTCTCTCATTCAGCCCCACAGGCTAAACAAGAGAAATCTATAGATTCTTCCATCCAAGCAATCCATCTCCCTTGCTGGCAATTGTGTTCTGATGGCTGGCACCTGTGGTTGTCAGAATGCTCTTAACAGTTTAAAAAAGGCTGCATCACTCAAGGTTCCATAGATGATTCTCTGATTCTTCACTGTAACATGTGCTGGTTTCAAAGAGCTTGTCCCACTCTGTTTGCATGGCAAAGTAGAGAATGGAACTGCACTCGGCAAATGTCAAACCGCTGAGGTTTTTATTCAATAGACCGAGCGTCTGACATAAGCCAAAGCAATATTCCCAACACACGCTTTCCTGGGAATGGCTGAAGAGTAAGTGGGTACTGTAGTATCCACTGGCTGGGGATCGTAATGTCTCAAATCAAGGAATATGTCACCAGCACACCAAGGAACTCCATTAAAAAGGGTTTATTAAACAATCATATCACAGCAGAAGATAGCAATGTTTCGGAGCCATGCATGGTGACCCCTGCCTGATGAAGTGGTCCTGCGTGGCTCTGAAACATTTCTATCTTCTGTGATATGATCGCTCAATAAAGCGTTGGATCCTTTTTAATGGAGTTCCTTGGTGTTATGGTGACCTCGTCCTTGACCCAGTCCCTTCTGACACGGTTCACCCCTACTGGCCTTATTTGTAGAGGTTACCTCTACAAAAAGCCCATTCAGGGTGAAACCTGTCAAAATGTCATGGCTTAGGATGAGGACCATGTCGGAAGTCTGGTCTATTGAATGAATAAATTCAATGGTTAGACATTTACTAAGTGTGGTTTCATTCTCTACCTTGCCATACTCTTTACCGTGGCTGGGGACACCGTTCAGTCGACAAGTTTCCAACTGGCTCCTTTTCATTTTCAGATCGAAGATCATCAGGCTGAGTTGCTGTGATTGGCCATCCATGGCTTGAAATTTGGGTGGTTCACCAGGAATTGGCCAAAACTTGATGCCAGATTTCCACTGTAAATATAAGGAACTATGGGCATGTTACCGTGTCTTCTGTGACTTTTTCTAAAACTACAACACAATTTTACCTCTTGCTACAGGTCCCGTGATAGAGATTTATTCTAGGAGATCTGTCAAGTCCCTGCTATGGACCTTTTGTTAGGAGTCCTGCTCAGTAGAGGGTAACATTGCTCACAGCTGATGTGACAAGTCAAACAACGACAACATGACCCAGATGCTTGCACCAGCTGGCGATGTCTGGTGCCAGACTTGGCCCAAATGTATTCCCCAGCCTGACACTGAAATTGTTTTAAGAGCAGCAGTTATAAGAATCTGACACAGTCCTCTCTGTAGGTGCTTACCTTCTGTAGGACATCTGCCCAGGTGATAAGAAGGCGTTCATCTTGGTCTCTATGTGCTCTGAGATCCTCTGAAGAAGCAGCAAAGAGTATGGTTGGGCAAAGATGTACCCGTGTATGGCCAGCATGGGCACCTAATTGTGAAGGCAAGATACAGTTTCTTTGCTGAACAATATTCTCAATAGGGTTTTCTTTTCACAGTGAACACATTTGTTTCTTTTCCTTCTATTTGATTTATTTTTTATTATTATAAAGGTGCAGCTGTCCATGTAGTGAAAAGATGCTGGTTGTGAATTATAACTGCTGATTTAGAAAGATGTTAATGTACACAATTTTGTTCCTGTCATTTATTTCCAAACTGTGAATAATTTTTTTTTTCCACTCTCCAGGGATTTGTTCAGAATGTCTGCCCTCCCCCTTTTCATTCCCCTTCATTCCTTTACTGCTGGAAACCAAATGGCAGTGAACATTGCAATGTTTAAAGGGCCGGAGCTAAAACTGCATTTCAGTTCTGTAGAAATGGCCGCTCTGGCTCTCTCGTTCTCTCTCTGTCCCCCCTTTTCCTTGCCTTTTTGTATTATTTCTTACAAATCTGAACAGATCCCTGCTTTAAAATCTACCAGTGGTTTGTGTTTTATACATAATATATATATTCTTATTACAAGTACTGTGTTTATTTTTGAAAGTTTGTCTTTTACTGCAATATACTTATGTTTAGAGACGCAGCATGCACTTTTTTGGGGTATTTTAGAATACTAACATTCCATCACTGGAATTGTAATACTTGTTTAACTACAGGAGGGTCTTGTAAAGTTTGCATTAAAAAAAAAATTCATTAAACAGTCATTATTAAATTCTTGTGTTTTATATTGTTTTTCTTAAAGTGGAACTTCACTCTCTCAATTAACATTATTATTTTTTTAATGCTTAAGCTGCTAGCATTAGTAAATAGATAGGAAAGTGCATCATATTTACTTGTGTTTAAACTTTTTTACTTCCTAGTTTCCAGGCCTAGGCAAGTGATGTCATACATTCCAGGAAGGGACGAGGGGGTTTCTTGGCTAATTGCACCCTCCTGCTTGAATGCCTGAGCGAAGGACAGATGGATTCCAGGAAGTAAATTCTACATAAATCGGCCCTTAAAATGGCTGCGGCTATAAATGTTAAGGGGTGTTTTTTCGGGGTGCTTTCTCAGCAAAATAAAGCATTAAGACATGAATGGGATGGGTGAGTTTGCTTTGAATATTAAAAATGTATTCAATATTGTTGGTTTGTGTTGCTCAGATGCAGTGTAGTTCAGCTTTATGCAATAAAGCAGGTCCATACAGCACTCAAACATCCTTCTTTTTTTTTTTTAAAAAACCACTTTCCGCCTGCCGTATAGTAAAATGACGGCGGAAGGGATGCCACTCTCCTTCCGGGATGTCGTCATATGACGGCGACCCAGATCCGCCACACTTGCGGCCGTGCTTTGTTCCTAGGACACAACGTGACCATGATCGCGGTAAAGAGCCAATGTTGCAGCTCTTTACCCATGTGATCGGCTGTGTCCAATCACAGCCAATCACATGTAAACAAGGAAGTGCCGTGTATTGGCGCTCCTCGCCTCACACTGACAGTGTGTTGCAAAGAGAGCCGATCAGTGGCATTTCCTCACAGGGGAGACCTATAAAGGGAATCGGGGCACTGATCATTTGTGCCCTGATTACAGTACAGCCCCAGCAGTGCCCATTAGTGACACCAATTAGTGCCCATTATTGCAAGAAATGCTGGCAACTCGATTGCTTCTTAAATCTTTATTGAGCACTAACAGCAGTGCGACATCTAAAGTACTGATATGTTTCGGCCGGAGCCTTCCTCATAACATTTAGTGCCCATTAGTGCTGCCTTTCAGTGCCGCCTATCATTGCCCACCAATTGGTGCCGCATATTGGTGCCGCCTCATCAGCGCCCATCAATGCCGCCTTATCGCACATCAGTAAAAAAGGAAAATTACTTTTTTACAAAATTTACTGCCAGAAACTTAAACTTTTTCTTTTTCAAAATTTTTGCTCTTATTCTTTGCTAAAAAAACATTTGTAGTGCACCTATCCATTTTTTACAATAAAGGCAACCGTAAAGTTTTTTTTGGAGTGCGGCTGTCCATGTAATCCATTTTTTGTCTTTGCCTGCCTTGTGCATTGCCAGCACCCACGGCTTCCTGAGGGACTACTGATTGTCAAAGCATACTCACCTGGAGCGGTAACTCCCTTCCTCCTTAGGGAGAGCTTACATCCTTCTTCACAGTATGCCTTCTTCACTACTAGGCACGGTAGGTGTAATGCAAGTTGAAACCATGGGCGCCAGTCACTTTTTGGATGCGAACAAAAGATTTATTGTCTCAACAAAAACTGAGGGACAGAGGGTTTAGGGAATGGGTGCTCAACCTGTGGCCCTCCAGCTGCTGCGGAACTACAAGTCCCATCATGCCTCTGCCTTTGGAAGTCATGTTTGTAACTGTCAGCCTTGCAATGCCTCATGGGACTTGTAGTTCCACAACAGCTGGAGGGCCACAGGTTGAGCACTCATGGTTTAGGGCCAGGACACCCTTGGGCAGATGCAATAGCAATTGACAGACTCCGAGACAAAAATAGGCAGACACTTATACAGGTAGAGGGCCTTAAAGCTGGATGCAACAACTGTATTTGTAGAACTGCTGTCTCCTAATGGCAACTGAACTTTGATTAGTCAATAAAGATCCAGACACGTAAATCACAGTAACCTGTTTTCTCACATCTCAGTATCTTACTGTAGATCTTCACTCACTGAGCTCCCGGTCTCTCACTAGACTTCCAGATGCCAGACATCCTTGGTCTGGAAGTGGTTAACATTTATTTATATTTTTGGTGATGATGGAAGTTCATATTTTATGTTGGAAGAAGAATACAATCCATGTTTTTAAGCATTGTCATTTTCTGCCCCACCTTCATGCCACCTAACAGGGCCAAGATTGAGACACACTTGGATCCCCACGCAAAAAATGTTTTAGCCCTGATTCACACGGGCGGATCCGTTTTTTCAGACATCCACTTGCTCAGCAGGGATCGATCCGCTGATCCCCGCTGAGCCGGCAGATGACAAGTCCGTCTCTGCTCACTGTGCAGAGAAGGACCTGTCAGATCTCCACTCTCCTCTATCGGGGGATCAGATGAAAACGGACCGTCTGTCTGGCGGATCGGATCGAATGAAAACAGACGGATGGAAAATAGGGTTTCCATCCGCCTGGATTGAGTGGAGTGGATCGGGGCAGATCGAATGACAGCGGACATGTCACCACTGACATCCGTCGCTCCATAGTTATGTACAGTATCTCACAAAAGTGAGAACAGTGGAACCTTGGATTACGAGCATAATCCGTTCCAGGAGAATGCTCGTAATCCAAAGCACTCGCATATCAAAGCGAGTTTCCCTATAGAAGTCAATGGAAACTAAAATTTGTTCCGCATTGACTTCAATGGCATGCAATACCGTATGTGGCCAGAGTTGGGGGGCGCCAGAGAGCCTATAACACTCAGAAAGGCCCGAGGACAGCTTGGCTGAACTCGGAAACTGAGGTACTCCACACCGCTGTGGCTTGAATCCTGCTCGTTTTGCGAGACAACACTCGCAAACCGAGTCAGGATTTTTTAAACAGTGCTCATATTGCGAAACGCTTGTTAACCGCGTTACTCGCAATCTGAGGTTTCACTGTACACCCCTCACATTTTTGTTAATATTTTATTCTATCTTTTCATTGGACAACACTGAAGAAATATAGATGAACAAAGGGAAAACTGCGCTAAATAATTCAGACTAAGGCTGCAATGATGGTGATATAAACACAAACAGAATAAACATAAAAAATTGCGCCAATAGGCTTCAATACTAATATCCAGGGGCTGGTCTGTGTAAAGTACCCTGCAAAGCACCAAACACAGTCTCTAGAATTAGGGTAGGAATAGAGTCCAAGAGTTGGTTATTGAGGGGACCACTTCTGGGCCAAATTCAATAACAATCCAGTAGGAAGATTTATGGAAATCCAATGGAGGGGTTAAACACAGGTAATGGATGACTGCAACACCCGGTGATCACTGCGAACAACCATGCCCTCCACCACATAGATTGACTGCTTACCAGAGGTAAGCCCACGATAAGCGGTCGACTGTAACCCAGCCGCGGCCTTGGGGGGGATGGACCCACTGGATCTGATGACAGCCCGCAGCGCAGCAAATCACTCTTTCCCCCGATCCTCCCAATCACGGGTATACCGATTTGCAGGACCGGTGTAAAGGAGAGGACACAGACCATAGGGTACTGGTGCGCGGCTGCAGGGATCGCTCTAGATCTGACAATTTAACCAGTTTGGAGAAGGAGGCTCTTATATATCAGCTAGCTGGCATCAAAACATGTGTGTTAAAATTGCTTTTACAATGCCATAAAAAGCTGCCTTCTGTTCTCTCTATGCTTCCACCGAGGTCTTCAGTGCATACGTTCACAAAATTTTATCAAGTGGATGTTCGAGCAGCCGAGGATTCGGCTTTCGGCCGCAGTGTACTGCAGGCTGTCGTATAAAGTTCTGATGGCTATTATTATTTGGCAGGGTGTCCCCCAACCCTCAAGGCTATTGCTCTGGGATGTCCCAGAAGGTAATGAATGTTGGCCTGACTCTGTGTCCCATGATGTACTCACAGAAAAGGATTTTACAGGCAAGTATGACGTAAAAATCCTATTTTTCTCCAGTCGTGGGATGTAACCCATTCTGAAGGTCTGATTTGATACTGTGAATAGGTGATGGTTCTGGGTTTGACTTATCGTTGGGGATTTTCATTTTGCTGAAATCTCAGTTAACCACTTAAGGTCTGCCCTATAGCAGTTTTACTGCTACAGGGTGGCACCTCTGCGCCAGATCACGTGTGTGTGTATATATATATATATATATATATATCTCACAAAAGTGAGTACACCCCTCACATTTTTGAAAATATTTTATTATCTTTTCATGTGACAACACTGAAGAAATTACACTTTGCTACAATGTAAAGTAGTGAGTGTACAGCTTGTATAACCAGTGTAAATTTGCTGTCCCCTCAAAATGACACAGCCATTATTGTCTAAACCGCTGGCAACAAAAGTGAGTACACCCTAAGTGAAAATGTCCAAATTGGACCCAATTAGCCATTTTCCGTCCCCAGTGTCATGACACATTAGTGTTATAAGGTCTCGGGTGTGAATGGGGAGCAGGTGTGTTTGTTTGTTATCGCTCTCACTCTCTCATACTGGTCACTGGAAGTACAACATGGCACCTCATGGCAAAGAACTCTCTGATGATCTGAAAAAAATAATTGTTGCTTTACATAAAGATGGCCTAGGCTATAAGAAGATTGCCAAGACCCTGAAACTGAGCTGCAGCAAGGTGGCCAAGACCATACAGCGGCACTTCCTTGTTTACAAAGAGAAGGCCAATTTATTAAATACTTTCTTCAGCTCTGTGTATACAAAGGAGCATGGGGGAGCTCATGTCCATAATGGGGGTGGTAGTGACAAAAGTGATATGGTCCAGAAATATTTAGACAGAATAAAGGTGGATAAAGCACCTGGACCAGATGGCATACACCCACGGATCCTAAAAGAATTGAGCTCTGTAATTTCAAAGCCATTGTATCTCATTTTTAGGGACTCGATAATGACTGGAATAGTACCACTGGATTGGCGCAGGGCCAATGTGGTGCCTATATTTAAAAAGGGAACAAATTCTTTACCAAGGAACTATAGACCTGTTTAACTTCCATAGTTGGGAAGATACTGGAGAGATTAATAAAAGACCACATAGATGAGTTCTTGCTGGAAAAAAATCTTTTAAGCAGCAGACAGCATGGATTCATGAAAGACAGAAGTTGTCAGACAAACCTGATTTCTTTTTATGAAGAGGTAAGTAAGACCTTGGACAGAGGCGTGGCTGTGGACGTGGTATACTTGGATTTTGCAAAAGCGTTTGATACAGTTTCACACACACAGCTCATGTGCAAGGTAAAGTCTACAGGATTGGAAATAACAGTTTGTAAATGGATAGAAAACTGTCTAAAAGACAGAATTCAGAGAGTAGTAGTTAATGATTCTTACTCTGAATGGTCTAAGGTTATCAGTGGTGTACCCCAAGGTTCAGTGCTGGGACACTTCATTTTTAATACCTTTTTATAAATGATATTGGGTCTGGGATGAAAAGTAAAATTTCTGTCTTTGCAGATGGCACTAAGCTATGCAGTGGAATAACGTCCTTACAGGATGTCTCCAATTTACAAGCCAACCTCAATGCTCTGTCTAATTGGGCGACTACAGTATGTGGCAGATGAGGTTTAATGTTGATAAATGTAAAGTTATGCACTTGGGGGCTAAGAATATGAATGCATCATACATACTAGGGGGAGTACAACTGGGGGGATCCGTGGTGGAGAAGGATCTGGGGGTTTTGGTAGATCATAAGCTCAATAATAACATGCAATGCCAAGCTGCGGTTTCCAAAGCGAGCAAAGTCCTTTCTTGTATTAAGAGAGGTATGGACTCCAAAGAGAGAGAGAGAGATATAATTTTGGCCCTGTTCAAATCATTGGTATGACCTCATCTGGAATATGCAGTTCAGTTTTGGGCCCCAAGAGGTATGGAGGAACTCGGCTATGAGGAAAGATTAGAGGAACTGAATTTATTCTCTCTTGAGAAGAGGAGATTAAGGGGAATATGATCAACATGTACAAATATATAAGGGGTCAATATAGTGAACTTGGTGTTAAGTTATTCAATTTAAGGTCAACACAAAGGACAAGGGGGCACTCTTTACGTCTAGAGATTTCATCTCCAAATACGGAAAGGTTTCTTCACAGTAAGAGATGTAAAAATGTGGAATAGACTCCCTCCAGAGGTGGTTCTGGCCAGCTCAGTAGATTGCTTTAACCACTTAAGCCCCGGACCATTTTGTAGCTAAAGGACCAGAGGTGTTTTCAGAATTTGGCACTGCGCTGCTTTAACTGGAAATTGTGCGGACATGCAATGTTGTACCCAAACAAGATTTGCATCCTTTTCTTCCCACAAATAGAGCTTTCATTTAATGGTATTTGATTGCCTCTGCGATTATTTTTTGCAATATAAACGGAAAAAGACTGAAAATTTTGAAAAAAAATATTTTCTACTTTTTGTTATAAGAAAAATCTAATAAACTCAATTTTAGTCATACATTTAGGCCAAAATGTATTCAGCCACATGTCTTGAGTAAAAAAAAAAGTCAATAAGCGTATATTTATTGGTTTGCGCAAAAGTTATAGCGTTTACAAACTGGGGTACATTTTCTGGAATTTACACAGCTTTTAATTTATTACTGCCTATCTCATTTCTTGAGGTGCTAAAATGGCAGAGCAGTACAAAACCCCCCCAAATGACCCCATTTTGGAAAGTAGACACCCCAAGGAAATTGCTGAGGCATGTTGAGCCCATTGAATTTTTTTATTTTTTTTGTCCCAAGTGATTGAATAATGACTAAAAAAAAAAAAAAATTACAAAAAGTTGTCACTAAATGATATATTGCTCACACATGCCATGGTTATATGTGGAATTGCACCCCAAAATAAATTTTGCTGCTTTTCCTGAGTACAGGGATACCACGTGTGGGACTTTTTTGGAGCCGAGCCGCATACGGGGCCCCAAAAACCAAGCACCGCCTTCAGGATTTCTAAGGGCATACATTTTTGATTTCACTCCTCACTACCTATCACAGTTTTGAAGGCCATAAAATGCCAAGATGGCACAAACCCCCCCCCCCCCCCCAAATGACCCCATTTTGGAAAGTAGACACCCCAAGCTATTTTCTGAGAGGCATGTTGAGCCCATTGAATATTTATTTTTTGGCCCAAATGATTGAATGACAAAAAAAAAATAACAAATTACAAAAAGTTGTCACTAAATGATATATTGCTCAAACATGCCATAGTTATATGTGGAATTGCACCCCAAAATACATTTTGCTGCTTCTGAGTAAGGGGATACCACATGTGTGGGACTTTTTGGGAGCCTAGCCGCGTACGGGGCCCCAAAAACCAAGCACCGCCTTCAGGCTTTCTAAGGGCGTAAATTTTTGACTTCACTCCTCACTACCTATCACAGTTTTGAAGGCCATAAAATGCCAAGATAGCACAAACCCCCCCAAATGACCCCATTTTGGAAAGTAGACACCCCAAACTGTTTGCTGAGAGGCATGGTGAGTATTTTACAGCTCTCATTTGTTTTTGAAAATGAAGAAAGAACCATTTTTTTTTTTCTTTTTTCAATTTTCAAAACTTTGTGACAAAAAGCGAGATCTGCAAAATACTCGCCATACCTCTCAGCAAATAGCTTGGGGTGTCTACTTTCCAAAATGGGGTCATTTGGGGGGGGGTTTGTGCCGTCTGGGCATTCCATGGCCTCCGAAACTGTGATAGGCAGTGAGGAGTGAAATCAAAAATTTACACCCATAGAAAGCCTGAAGGCGGGGCTTGGTTTTTGGGGTCCTGTACGCGGCTAGGCTCCCAAAATGTCTCGCACATGTGGGATCCCCGTACTCAGGAGAAGCAACAGAATGTATTTTGGGGTGCAATTCCACATATAACCATGGCATGTTTGAGCAATATATCATTTAGTGACAACTTTTTGTACATTTTATTTTTTTTTGTCATTATTTCAATCACTTGGAACAAAAAAAAAAAATATTCAATGGGCTCAACATGCCTCTCGGCAAATAGCATGGGGTGTCTACTTTCCAAAATGGGATCATTTGGGGGGGGGGGGTTTGAACTGTCCTAGCATTTTATGCACAACATTAGGAAGCTTATGTCACACATCATCCACTCTTCTAACCACTTGAAGACAAAGCCCTTTCTGACACTTTTTGTTTACATGAAAATTTTTTTTTTTTTTTGCAAGAAAATTATGTTGAACCCCCAAACATTATATATATTTTTTTAAAGCAAAGGCCCTACAGATTAAAATAGTGGATGTTGCTTTTTTTTTCACACAGTATTAGCGCAGCGATTTTTCAAACACATTTTTGGGGGGAAAACACACTTTTTTTTATTTTTAATGCACTAAAACACACTATATTGCCCAAATGTTTGATGAAATAAAAAAGATGATTTTAGGCCGAGTACATGGATACCAAACACGACATGCTTTAAAATTGCGCACAAACACGCAGCGGCGATAAACTATATACATTTTTAAAAGCCTTTACAGGTTACCACATTAGATTTACAGAATAGGTCTACTGCTAAAATTACTGCCCTCAATCTGACCTTCGCGGTGATACCTCACATGCATGGTGCAATTGCTGTTTACATATGACGCTAGACCGACGCTTGCGTTCGTCTTTGCGCAAGAGCAGGGGGGAACAAGGGTGCTTTTTTTTTTTTTTATTATTTATTTTGCTTTGTTATTTTTAAACTGTTCCTTCTATATTTTTTTATTTTTTTTTACCATTTTTATTGTTATCTTAGGGAATGTAAATATCCCCTATGATAGCAATAGGTAGTGACAGGTACTCTTTTTTTGAAAAAAATTGGGGGGTTAGACCTTAGATCTTTCCTCTGCCCTCAAAGCATCTGACCACACCAAGATCGGTGTGATAAAATGCTTTCCCAATTTCCCAATGGTGCCGTTTATATCCGGGGGGGGGGGCATTCCCTCCCACTGCTTGTAAAAGCAGTCTAGAGGCTAATTATCTGCTAGAATTGCTTTTACATGAAAGCCGGCCGCTGGCTGAAAAGAATGATACCAAGATGATGCCTAAACCCACAGGCATCAATCTGGTATAACGATTCAAAGTCCAGCAACATACCAGTATGTTGCTGGTCCTTGTTGGACATGTATTGTAATCTTTTTTTTTTCATGCAGCCTGTTGGCTGAACGAAAAAAAGAAAAACAAAAAAAAGAGATTGATCGGTGGGTATGCCCACCATTAGAATACCTCCCTTCATTCACCCACTTCTAATGATGATCATACATGCACCATTTATATATGCCGAAGGGGGGCATCCTCCCGCAAAAAAGTTATGCCGCATACACACGGTCGGACTTTTCCCACGGACAAGCCTCTGTCGAAATTTTGACCGTATGTACGTGGCATTAGGAGCAAAATCGCTCCTCCGCCCCTGCTGCCCCCATGCTTCGGCATATATGCTCTTTTTTTTTTTTAACTGTGGTGGTGAAATCACCTCCTACAGCACTGGAGTCACGGCTTTATGTATCGTGAGAGCAAACGCTGTTGCTGTCAAGATAAATAATTCCGCGCTGCAGCTGAATGGCGCACCTGAAAACAAAAAATTACATACCCGAAAAGCAAGCATGATAAAACATTGCAGAATAGAATACAGTAAAAAAGAGCAGAACAATAGAGAGAAAATAGAGAGAGAGAGAGAGAACAATAAAACGACAACTATTTTTGTTTTATTTTATTATTTTTTTGTGTTTTTTTGTTTTTACGTTTTTTTTTTTTCTTTTTTACACTTTTTTTGTAACTTTAACAACTGTAATGGTTCGGGTCTCTCAAAATGCGATGGCATCTTGGGAGACCCTGTGTAAGTGTGTCCTAGTCTGTGAAATGCTGTACCCTATGCTAAAACTTCACTTTTGAGTGGAAGCGTTCAAAACATTCACCAATGCAAAGACCAGGATTGTCAGGACAGAGTGGACAAAAACGGGTGTCACGCCTAAATCCGCGCTTGCTACAGACACGACATCTTTTTGGGGGGGTTCGTTGGGTAGGGGTACTCGGGAGGGCATACGGATAATGCCTCTCATGCAGCCGGCTTACTGCATTTGGTAGGGGATGGTGAGGTGCAGAACCGCCTGGATACAGGAGTTCTGTGACAATCTCATTCTGGAATTTTAGAAGAGATAACGTCCCACCTGAAGCTCTGTATAGCACATGAGCGTTCAGCAAAGCCAATTGGAATAAGGATAGAGACACCTTTTTGTACCAGCGTCTCGCCTTACGGTCAATTAGATACGGCGCAAACAACTGGTCGTTGAGGTCCACCCCGCCCATATTTTTGTTATATTTGTGGACACAAAGGGGTTTCTCCACAACACCAGTCGCCGTACGAATTTGGACTGACGTGTCTGAATGAAGGGAAGTAAGAAGGAAAACATTCTTATTGTCCCTCCACTTCATAGCGAGCTAGTTATTACACTTCACACAGGCTCTCTCCCCCAGCCTAAGACGGGCATCTACAAGCCGCTGGGGAAAGCCCCGGCGATTAGGTCGCACGGTGCCACATGCTCCAATCTGATGATCAAACAAGTGACTAAACAGTGGCACGCTCGTGTAATAATTGTCCACATACAAGTGGTACCCCTTTCCGAATAAGGGTGACACCAAGTTCCTCACTATCTTGCCAGCGCTCCCTATGTAATCCGGGCAGTTGACCGGCTAAACTCGACTGTCTTTTTCCTCATAAACCATAAAGCTCCATACATAGCCTGTTGCCCTGTCACAGAACTTATAGAGCTTGACCCCGTATCTGGCACGCTTGCTGGGAAGGTACTCCTTGAAAGACAAGCGACCAGAAAATTTAATCAGGGACTCGTCAACGCAGACAACTTGATCGGGAATAAACAAGGCTGCAAAACGTTCGTTGAAGTGGTTTATGAGGGGCCGAATTTTGTAGAGCCGGTCGTATTCAGGGTCTCCACGTGGATGACAAAGTTCATTGTCGTTGAAGTGCATGAACCGCAAAATCTGCTCGTATCGTGTCCTGGGCATGGAGGCAGAGAACACGGGCATGTGGTCAATTGGGTGCGTGGACCAATAAGCACGCAATGATGGGAATTTGTGTGCCCATGTTGAGGGAAAGGCCCAGAAAGGTCTTAAATTCGGAAACCGTAATTGGTTTCCAATCTTTGGCAATGGAAGGCAACTGGGGATTAGCGGCGATGAATTGACCAGCATATAAATTACTCTGGTCCACAATAGATCTATAGCGATCTTCCGTGAAAAACAGCGAATAAAAATCAATTGGCATAAAATCAGCTGTTTCCACCTGAATACCGGGTTGGGCAGTGAATGAGGGAAGTACGGGTTCTGCAGAAGTGGTGGGGACCCAATCAGGATAGGCGAATTCTGCAGGAAGGGCACTATGGGCAACACGGGCCTGCCTTTGTCTTCTTGGTGGCAGCGGGACACTACTTGTGCTTGCCACCTCGCCAGCTTGAACTGCACTTATGGGACTCGCCACGTCACCACGTGATACTGCAGTGCTGGATGTACGCCCAGGCTGTACTAGGCCGCTGGTGCTTGCCAGTTCACCAGAAGGAATAGCGGCGCTAGTACTACTCTGCTTCATGATACGAGAGACCTGCTGTTCTTGCTCCTCATCAACCTCAGAAGATCGGGATCGGGTACGCCTGACCTTAGCAGGGACCTCATCTTCGTCGTCAGAGCTATCTGACATGGAGCCGCTGACTTCACTGTCTTCTACGGGAAGATATTCTGAGCCTGAATCTGACAGATGCGTGACCTCCTCTTCACTATCTGTCATGCTCAGAATCTCGTAGGCCTCTTTACTAGTGTACCTTCGTCTTGCCATTTTGGGCTCTAAATTTAGGGGTACACTAGTAAGATTCACAGGTAAAAAAGCACCTGACTGTCAGCAAATGTATCAAACGCTTAAAAAAAACAGGTTAGCGATCGCAGGGATCAGGACTGTCTCTGCGAACGCTGCAGTTATGTGTGTTGTGTTTGGTAAGTGACAGTGATCGATCGATACTGCACTTGGGTGGGCTGGGCTGGGCGGAGGGGCTAAACGCAGGTGCTAGCAGGTATCTGGGCTGATCCCACTAACACTGCGTTTTTGGGAACCCTAAACTGCTGGGGACGCTAGTATAGATCTGATCAGATCAGATATTGATCTGTTCAGATACTATACCACTAAGGGAGGTGTATGCTTTGCGCGTGGGTGTTAGCGTTACTGGCACTAACCTAACGCTGCCTGGGGCGACGCAGACCCTCTCTGGCGCTAAAATCCTAATTGCTATCAGCCGCCGGGCGATCAGGGGGTTAAACCTTTATTGGGTTATATACGGCGGGTGCCCTGATGCTATAAAAAGCAAACTAACCAACCAGCGTCACCCGTAAAACGTATATGGTGATCACTGGTGAAAGGGTTAACTAGGGGCAATAAGGGGGTTAAAACCTTTATTAGGTTATATATGGGGGTACCTGACGCTATATAAAAACCTGACGGGTAACCTAAATAACTAAATGGCTAACCAGTGTCACCAGTAAAACTTATACGGCGATCACTGGTGAAAGGGGTAACTCTAGGGGCAATCAGGGGGTTAAAATAATATATGGGGGTACCTGACGCTATAAAAACCTGCGGCGAAACTAAAAATAAATAACTGGCTATCTAGGGCACCACCGGCACTAAATACAGCGATCGGAAATACGATCGCTTAGTGACGCTGGTGTTAGGGGGTGAAAGGGTTACCTGGGGGGCGATCAAGGGGTTAAACCTTTATGGGGGGGGGGTTAGGGGGCTACCCTGGACCTAAAGGGGCCTAAACCTAACTGCCCCGCAACTTTTTACTGTCACAAATGACACTGATTGCAGTGATCAGTAAAAAAATTACCACTGCAAACGGTGCACTGTGACTGGGGGTGACTGGGGGGGTGAAAAGTGTGCCTACGTGTACTGTTGTTGGTGGGCTGTTGGTGCACTTACTGTGAGATGTCTTCTCTCCTCGCGCCGGATCGAAAAGACCGCCACGAGGAGAGATGACATCACTTCCTCTGCCTGTGTTTACATTACACAGGCAGAGGAAGGTTTTCATTCGCCGGGAGCGATCGCGAGGGGGTGGCCGGAATCGAACGGCCGTCCCCTCATCACGGATCGCTCCCGAACAAATAACCACCGCTCACTGTATAGAAGGGGGGTCCAGCAGGAACCCCCAACTATACGAAGGCAGTCACGTACTGGCACGTGATTGTACTGTCCGTGCCATTCTGCCGACGTATAATTACAGTGGGCGGTCGTTAAGTGGTTAAGAAAAACCTGGATTCTTTCCTAAGTGTACATAATATAACTGGGTACTAGCATTTATGGGTAAAGTTGATCCGGGGAAAATCCGATTGCCTCTCGGGGGATCATGAAGGAATTTTTTTCCCCTGCTGTAGCAAATTGGATCATGCTCTGCTGGTGTTTTTCACCTTGGATCAACTGCGGGTATATGGGATTGTATGATATTATAGATTTTAGTTTATTTTTATTTTTTTTATGGTTGAACTGGATGGACTTGTGTCTTTTTTCAACCTGACTATGTAACATGTGACCGGCTGTGGTTGGACAAGACCAAACAGGACAGGTTACACTCAAAACGGGCTTCGCCATGGTCGACCAAAGAAGTTGAGTGCACGTGCTCAGCGTCATATCCAGAGGTTGTCTTTGGGAAATAGACGTATGAATGCTGCCAGCATTGCTGCAGAGGTTGGGTGGGGGGTCAGCCTGTCAGTGCTCAGACCAGAAGCCGCAACACTGCATCAAATTGGTCTGCATGGCTGTCATCCCAGAAGGAAGCCCCTTCTAAATATGATGCACAAGAAAGCCCGCAAACAATTTGCTGAAGACAAGCAGACTAAGGACATGGATTACTGGAACCATGTCCTGTGGCCTGATGAGACCAAGATGAACATATTTGGCAGAAATAAACAAAAGAAAAGGGCGCACCGACCTGAAGGGAGCAAGACTCTTTGTCATTCCCTATTTCTAAGCAAGACTCTGGTTGTACCACTGAGTGATCGAGCTCCTGAGCTCAGGAGACTGTCTGTTTATGCATATTTGGCGGAAACCATGTGAGAGTACAAAGAAAAGTATGTCTTGCCTACAGTCCACTATGGTGGTGGGAGTGTCATGGTCTGGGGCTGCATGAGTGCTGCTGGGACTAGGGAGGTACAGCTCATTGAGGAAACCATGAATACCCACATGTCCTGTGACATACTAAAGCAGAGCATGCTCCCCTCCTTTCAGAGACTGGGGCGCAGGGCAGTATTCCAACATAACGACCCCAAACACACCTCCTAGACAACCACTGCCTTGCTAAAGAAGCTGAGGGTAAAGGTGATGGACTGGCCAAGCATGTCTCTAGACCTAAACCCTATTGAGCATCTGTGGGGCATCCTCAAAAGGAAGGTGGAGGTACGCAAGGTCTCTAACATCCACCAGCTCTGTGATGTCATCATGGAGGAGGGGGAAGAGGACTCCAGTGGCAACCTGTGAAGCTCTGGTGAACTCCATGCCCAAGAAGGTTAAGGAAGTGCTGGAAAATAATGGTGGTCACACAAAATATTGACACTTTGGGCCCAATTTGGACATTTTCACTTAGGGGTGTACTCACTTTTGTTGCCAGCGGTTTAGACATTAATGGCTGTCGTTTTGAGGGGACAGCAAATTTACACTGGTTATACAAGCTGTACACTCACTACTTTACATTGTAGCAAAGTGTAATTTCTTCAGTGTTGTCACATGAAAATAAAATAAAATATTTACAAAAAATGTAAGGGGTGTACTCACTTTTGTGAGATATATATACACGTGATCTGGCGCAGAGGTGCCGCCCTGTAGCAGTAAAACTGCTATAGGGCAGACCTTAAGTGGTTAACTGAGATTTCAGCAAAATGAAAATCCCCAACGATAAGTCAAACCCAGAACCATCACCTATTCACAGTATCAAAACAGACCTTCAGAATGGGTTACTTCCAACGCCTGGAGAAAAATAGGATTTTTACGTCATACTTGCCTGTAAAATCCTTTTCTGTGAGTACATCATGGGACACAGAGTCAGGCCAACATTCATTACCTTCTGGGACATCCCAGAGCAATAGCCTTGAGGGTTGGGAGACACCCTGCCAAATAATAATAGCCATCAGAACTTTATACGACAGCCTGCAGTACACTGCGGCCGAAAGCCGAATCCTCGGCTGCTCGAACATCCACTTGATAAAATTTTGTGAACGTATACACTGAAGACCAGGTAGAAGCCTTAAAAATCTGAGCCACAGATACCTGATGGTTAAAAGCCCAGGAGGTTCCTACACCCCTGGTAGAATGCGATCTCACCCGAAAGGGGGGAGCTTTATGTTTCAGCCCGTAGACCTGAATGATCAATTGACAGACCCAGTTGGCAATGGAAGCTGCCTGCCCCTTCTTGGGTCCCTTTGGTAAAACAAAAAAAAAGAGTCTGATCCTCGGATCTCTGCAGATCTAGACAAATATACCTTGACTGCCCCGACGATGTCCAGAGAATGCAGTCATCTCTCTTCTGCCGAACGAGGCAGAGAGAAAAAAGAAGGCAAAATAATGTCCTGATTTAATTGAAAGGCCGACGCCACTTTTGGCAAAAGGGATGGAACAGGTCGTAACATGACCCTGTTGTGGTGAAGGATTAAATACGGTTCCCTGCATCGCAGGGCCACCAATTCTGACACCCTCCTGGCCGAGGTGATAGCCATCAGGAAGGCTAGCTTGCGTGACAGCAAGTCTAATGGAATTTCCTGAATAGGTTTAAATGGTTTCTTCTGCTATACAGACAGCACCAAGTTCAAGTCCCAAGGACACATAGGTGACCTAATGGGGGGAAGTGAGTTGCCCCCTGCATAAAGGTTCGGATCATTGAATGGGAGGCTAGAGGTCTTTGGAAGAATACTGATAGGGCCAAAACTTAACCTCTGATTGTACTCAAAGCCAATTTGATTTCTACAGCTGATTGTAGAAGAGCGAATTCTCCCAATCACGTATTTCCGTGGATGCCATTCTTTGGCTTCACACCAAGCAATAAAAGTCTTCCAGACTTTGATGGATCTTTCTAGTGACAGCTTTTCTAGCATTCACTAGGGTAGACACTACTGATCCCGAGATGCCTGGGTCTTTAAACACCCTGGCTTGAATAGCCATGCCGTCAAATTTAGAGACTGTAAATTGGGGTGGAATATAGGACCTTGAGACAGTAGATCGGGGTGACATGGAAGCGTCCATGGCCCCTCTATTGTCAGACTCACAATCTCCGGGAACCAGGGCCTTCTGGGCCAGGCTGGTGCCACCAGAATGACTGGACCCCCTCTTTCCGAATCCTGTGCAACAAGTGTGGGAGGAGGGACAGCATAAACCAGGGGGTACTGGCTCCATGGAACTATCAGAGCATCTGCTCCAATTGCCAGAGGATCTCTTGTTCGAGAGACAAACTGCTGTAGTTTGTTGAATCTGGATGCCAGTAGGTCGGCCTCTGGCCATCCCCAACGTTGGCAAATTTCCTGGAACACCTCTGGATGTAGGGACCATTCCCCCTGCAGATCTGCTGAGGCTGAGATAATCTGCCTTCCAGTTTTCTACTCTCGGGATATGGACTGCCGATATAATTGGCACATATCTTTCTGCCCAGGCAAGTATGTAGTTCACCTCCTTCAGAGCTCAACGACTCCTGGTACCGCCTTGGTGGTTTATATAGACCACTGCAGTGGCATTGTCGGACTGGATCCTGATAGGGTAGTCCTGAAGCTCTACCGTCCAGGAGTGTAGGGCCAGACGTACTGCCCGTAATTCCAGGACGTTGATAGGCAGGATCTGTTCTGTTACCGATCATTTCCCTTGGGCTGAGAGCCTAGGGTCGCTCCCCAGCCTGAGAGACTGGCATCTGTAGTCAGTACTCTCCAAGTTACTGGGAGAAAGGATTTTCCCTTTTGCAGGTTCTGATCCTGCAGCCACCAGTTTAGGCTTAAGCATGCCTGAGGGGATAAGCACATTGAATAATCCAGGGCTTTTCTTCCCCTGTTCCAAGCCAACAAGATGTCTTGTTGTAAGGGCCTGGAATGGAACTGGGCATAGGGCACCACCTTGAAGGAGGATACCATCCTCCCTAGAAGGCTGATACAGAGCCGAATGGAGGGTTGTCTGGTGCCCCTGATCCTTCAGGGCACAGATTCTTACGGATGGCAAGAATACACTTGCTTGGACCGTGTTTAGGATCCAACCTAGATACTATAGACTTTGAGCTGGTTTCAAAGCTGATTTTTCGGTATTTATGATTCAGTCTAAGCTTTTTAAATACTGCACTGTGTATAATATGCTCTGTTCTAGAGCCTGAACTGAGTGATCTCTGAGCAGGAGGTCATCCAGATACCTGAGCACCAGAATCCCTTGGGCCCTTAAAAGACCCAGTACTGGTGCTAGGACCTTTGTGAATACCCGGGGGGGCTGTAGCCAGCCCGAAGGGTAGAGCCGCAAACTGAGAATGACGTTCCTCTACTGCAAAATGTAGGAACCTCTGATGAGGCTGAAAAAATAGGTATATGTAAATACGTCTTTTTTTTTTTATATCAATGGAGGCTTGAAAGTCTCCCCTCTGGAGTGAGGTTTCTACTGAGTGGACAGGCTCCATCCGAAAGGACTGTATCGCTAGATACTAGTTCAGGGATCTTTAGGTCCTAAATGTGCCTGGTGTTCCCTTGTGGTTTCTAAACCTTAAAACGGGTTTGAGTAAAACCCTGTGCCCCTTTCGAGTATCGAAACCTCCTACAATGATTCTTTGATGTACTAGATGATGTATTGCTTGAAGAAATACGTTTCTTTTTAGAGGATCCGAGGGAATACTGGATCTTGGAAACCTCTGGGGGGGCGCCCCCCCCTCCCCGCAACTGGAGATATAATTAAGGTGACCCACTCATCCTGAATTGTTTTTTTAAATGTCTGCAAAGTGTAGCAACCTTTCCCCCACTCGATGGAGTAGGGGCATCCCCTCAAAAGGAGGGGTTGGTGCTGGGTTTAGAAGAATTTTGGACCCAGGGCCTTTTTAGTGGCCCTGGCCTTGCGGCTTTTCGCTGGCCCTAGCGTCCTGTTGGCGGTGGAACCGCCTTGACGCTGAGACATTTAAGGAAGTAGTCCCTGAGGTTTTAAACAAGGGACATCTGGTGCTTTTCTTCACAGGGAGTAGAGAACTCTTCACTTTGGAAATCTTTAGCATATATTTATCCAAATGATCACCGAATATATTTATTTGGATAAATCTTTTGCATATATTTATCCAAATGATCACCGAATAAAACGTTCCCCATAAAAAAGGGGAACCTGCCAATAACTTTTCACAAGGAAGCTCGGCTGACCAGTTCTTAAGCCAAACGAGTCTGTGCATATATACAGACAAGAGGGCCAACGAGAAACCTGCTGTATTGAATCCTTTTTAAAGGCGTCAACAGCAAAACGCAGCGCTCAAGGAATATCTGTCCTACTTTCAGGCAGACCATCCGCCTGGTTAAGCCTATTTAGGCCTTTTGATCTGATCCTTTATGGATTGGCAAATACAAGTTGGCTGCCTGAACTGGTCAAAGAAAAGGAAGCCTTTAAAAATAACTCCAATTTCTTGTCAACAGGGTCTTTCAAGCCCTGTGTGTTCTCTTCCGGACAAGTTAAGTTCTTGTTTGAGGAAGAGACAGCTGCATCTACGGCTGGCCTGCTCCATTTCTTAACAAACTTTTGACCCATGGGATAAAAAAAGGCAAACCCTCTTAAGAGGAACAAAATCCTATCAGGATATCCCAATCGGCATACACTGCTTGTTCCAGTAGTGGGAAAGACTGTGCGGCCTGAAGAGGCCTCGGGGATCCCCAGAGGACGAGGGGGGCTCATTCACCTGTTTTTTTGTTTTGTTTTTTAAAGAGGCAACTTAAAGGCAAAACGAACCATTTCGGTCAGAGTTTAGGATGAAAGACTCTGACTGAGAGGCAGACATCAACTGGATCTCATTTTGTCCAGTTTGATCGAAAGCAGCTTCATCTGCTGGGCACTCCACTGAATCCTGAGCTTTTTATCTCTTTGCCGTTCTCAACCCATTCCTGCTCCAGACTAGGAGGCTCCAGGGAGTGGGATCTGTCGCGCTTCTTGCCACCCTGCCCTTAATGATAAAGGGTGAAGCAGCAGCATTGACTGTAGGTACAATACCAGATGGCCGCAGCGACTCGATTGCCCAGGAGCCTCTGGCCTTTAAGGGGATACAACACTAGGGAGATGACTAAGTTCATCAGGAACTACTGATGACAAAGGTGTGCCCTTCCCTGTAGTGTTAGTCCCACTCCTTTTTGGAAGACATTCAATAGCCACAAACAAAGAGTACTTGGGTGTAGATTTAACACACCTCAAAAGGGTCCTGGCGAACGGGTGTATGGCGCGAAACTTTGTGTGCCCAACTAAAGGCTACTTCGCATTTGCGGCAAAGCTGCGTGCGCCATGGCCAACTAACAAACAACCTGCTACGTACAGTGGCGCTCTTGCGTTTTGGCCGCACAACAACTGCTCTGCACGGTGGCACTCTTGCGAATGAACGTGCGCCATCATACAGGTAAAAAACAGCCAGACACAATCAAAAAAGGTACACTTTGCAAACACCCACAGCTAGCCCAAAACACCCCCGTTTGGACACTGCACACGGGTGTCCAGCCTTTAGCTAGCTTGACTGATTATTATATTGTGGGGTGTCCCAGTAAATGTAACAAAGGGATTTCCCTTAGCCATCCAGATGCAGGGCCACTAAGGGCCCAAGCTTCACCCTTCACGGTGGGTTCGTCACACGGAACCTTCAAGGACTGGGTACCCTTTGCTTAGGGTCCACTCCCTTGGACCTGTACAGCACCCTGCAGGAAATGCCTTGGTGCTGTAGTGTCCAGGATTTCCACTCCACAGGGTTCAGCGCCCCGGAGGCCGCATTACAGGCAAAACCTTGCAGGATCTAGAGTCTAATTTGCGAGGCACGGGTACCATTTTTCAAAGCATAAAAGCCTGTGTCAAATGGATCTGAACGGTCAATCCCTTGATTCATTTTTGGAACCGTTTGTGGGACTATAGACCTGGAGATTAGAAAGCTCAAACAAACTGTACCATCCACCTTGTAGACACTGGTAAAAAAAAACTGATGTGCTTCCTGTATGGGAGGTTTTTTTTAGGGAGGTCACTTCCTGTCTAAAGATCTTTGTTCTACCAGTGTCCATTCACCTGGCTATGAAGTATAACCTAGAAGGTAATAAATATTAGCCTGACTGTATGTCCTATGATGTATGAAAAAAGGACAATTTACAGAAATCGAATCTGGTTATTGTAATTCCTCCGGACTTGTAACTCATTTAGCTTTAGCATCTGCCTGTCCGTTCTCATTCCCATAAAAGTTTTACACGGTCAAAGTGTAGCTGTCATAGGATGGCACTTCTGGCTTTTGTCACATATCTGTGGCCTAAATCTGACCTCCGGCCTTCCTTTTGGTCTTGCACAGTTGTACTGGCTGCTCTCCTGGACTAAAAACGCTTTCTTTGATTT
Source organism: Rana muscosa (assembly GCA_029206835.1). Classification (NCBI taxonomy): domain Eukaryota; kingdom Metazoa; phylum Chordata; class Amphibia; order Anura; family Ranidae; genus Rana; species Rana muscosa. Next base: position 340,203,243 of record CM055125.1, on the reverse strand, counting down.
CATTGCACACTGAGCTTCTTACGGTGTGCATCAGAAGCTGCAGCAAGTCGGATAGAGCCTATCTCATTTCTTGGCTCGAGAATATCTGGCTTCAGCTAGTCCTTTCCCTCCCCAATCTTTCATGTCTACATCTACGTCTAGAAGTTATGTGAATATCAAAATGGCTTGATGGGTGATTGTCAGTCTGAAGAAGTGGGCATTCCTAGCCATGCATTTCTTGTAGACCACCCTAGGTAATGCTTGCATGCGATGCTAAGCCTCCATGATGGAAAGATCTGAAATCCAATGAATGAAAGAGGCGGGTCAGGAACAGTGTGGCTCGGGAAGGAAAAGCTAGATGAGTCGTTGTCAACTTATAAGCTAAAGGGGGCCTCACCAAAGGGAAGCCCATAATGTTTAATATAAGTAATGATTGAGAGGACTTTGAGACACTGCAGACCCAATAGAGGAAATGAGCGTCAGAGAGTGAGGACATGCTACATTGTTGGTTTGGGAATATGCTGCAGAAGACAAATATGAAACTGAGAACATGTTACATGAGGCTAGTAAAGATCAATGCTATTACCCTTATCAATGTTCCCGCTACTGCCTGCTGAGGTTTGAGGGCCACATATCATATGCCAAAGGGCAGCATAGAGGATGCCTGATATCCCTCAGGAGGCAGGCTTTGTCTGATTTGCTTCAACTCTAATGCACTTCCATGACCAGACGCAAGGTCAAGTCCGTAATGGGGAGAAGATCAGCTGCAGAGGCACCACATGTAACCAATTCTTTGCTTGCTTTTTTGAGGGTCACAGCTTCCAGAGTTCATTTTCTCTTTAAATGCTAATTATCGTAGCTATTTTTTTTCCTTTCTGTGCAAATTCTACATGGCTAGAAGCAGAAAATAAAAACACCGCACCGAGTGGTTTTTAGTTGGCACCAATATATTTATCATGGTGCAGAAGATGACCCATATCAAGATATTACCTCATAGAATAGACTTGTGTAAGCTGAGATGTAGGACTTGTTTATGAAAATGCATGCTCCTTGGCTTTAATTCTTATCATTATTTTACTATTGGGCGAGTCCTTAGCCTGGAACAAGTTGGTGCATATAGAGTGCCCTAATAAGCACATGCTAATTCCAGGTTGATGACCCACCATGTATTAGTGAACAAAGAACATGGATCGTGAACCTGGGCCCACCACCTCTGGGAAAGGCCATGGACCATAAACCTGGGCTTACCACCTTCGGCAAAGCACACGGATAATGAACCTGGATTTTTCACCTTCCAGAAAGGACACAGATCCTGAACTTGGACCTTCCAGTGACCCTGTCCAATCTGTAAAAAAATAAAGCTGTGATTAAAGTGGTTGTAAACCCTCTGGGGGAAGTTACACACCTACAGGTAAGCCTAGATTAAGGCTTACCTGTAGGTGTTTGCAATATCTTCTAAACCTACACGGTTTAGGAGATATTTGCCAAAAATAATGCACTGATGTCTATGGCGCATGCGCACTGAGAATGCTGGTGTTGTGAATAGCTAATGCCAGTTTTGACTGCTCCGCGGAGTGACGGTAAGTAAGTAATTCATAATGAGATGGTATGCTAGTCATACTAGCTCATTATGCCTTTGTCTTGCAGGTTTATATTTAATTTTTTCAAATTTTGGGTTTACAACCACTTTAAGGTCTTGTGGGGTTTAACCATGGAGAGGGATGGAGGAAACAGGGATCCAACCCTTCCCTAGAGGACCATGTCTCCATTCAAGATCTACAGTCTTCAGCATTCAACACCTCCTAGAAGTTCCAGACTGTAGATATTGAATGGAGGCATAGTAGGAGACCTGGTGCTCTAAAGAGGTAAATTTAAGTTTCTGCGACAAGGGTCTTGCCATTGGCATTCTTTATCAGACTGGACAGAGTCATTTGAAGGTGCAAGATCCACCATCCATGTCCTTCTTTCACTATTTGAGTCACCTGTCAGTGCTCAGACCCTATGCTGCACACTGCATCAAATTGGTCTGTGTGGCTTTTATCCCAGAAGGAAGACTCTTCTAAAGATGATGCACAAGAAAGCCTGCAAACAGTTTGCTGAAGACAAGCAGACTAAGGACATGGATTACTGGAACCATGTCCTGTGGTCTGATGAGACCAAGATAAACCCATTTGGTTCAGATGGTGTCAAGCGTGAGTGGCGGCAACCAGGTGAGATGCCCAAAGGGTGGCGCTAAAGATGCCTCAGGTGTGCGGTGGCGAGAGCAGTTGGTCTATTTGCCTCAGGCGTGTGGCAGCAGTTAGAGCAGTTGGTCTATTTGATGCCTCAGGCGTGCTGCAGCGGCGAGAGCAGTTGGTCTATTTGATGCCTCAGGCGCGCTGCGGGGCCTGCGAGCAGTTGGTCTATTTGATGCCTCAGGAGCGCTGCAAGCAGTTGGTCTATTTGATGCCTCAGGAGCGCTGCGAGCAGTTGGTCTATTTGATGCCTCAGGAGCGCTGCGAGCAGTTGGTCTATTTGATGCCTCAGGAGCGCTGCGTCTATTTGATGCCTCAGGAGCGCTGCAAGCAGTTGGTCTATTTGATGCCTCAGGAGCGCTGCGAGCAGTTGGTCTATTTGATGCCTCAGGAGCGCTGCGAGCAGTTGGTCTATTTGATGCCTCAGGAGCGCTGCGAGGGCGAGAGCAGTTGGTCTATTTGATGCCTCAGGAGCGCTGCGAGGGCGAGAGCAGTTGGTCTAATTGATGCCTCAGGAGCACTGCGAGCGGTTGGTCTATTTGATGCCTCAGGAGCACTGCGAGGGCGAGAGCAGTTGGTCTATTTGATGCCTCAGGAGCGCTGCGAGGGCGAGAGCAGTTGGTCTAATTGATGCCTCAGGAGCACTGCGAGCGGTTGGTCTATTTGATGCCTCAGGAGCACTGCGAGGGCGAGAGCAGTTGGTCTATTTGCCTCAATAGCGCTGCGAGCGGTTGGTCTATTTGATGCCTCAGGCGCGCTGCGAGCGGTTGGTCTATTTGATGCCTCAGGAGCGCTGCGAGGGCGAGAGCAGCTGGTCTATTTGATGCCTCAGGAGCGCTGCGTCTATTTGATGCCTCAGGAGCGCTGCGAGCAGTTGGTCTATTTGATGCCTCAGGAGCGCTGCGAGCAGTTGGTCTATTTGATGCCTCAGGAGGGCTGCGAGGGCGAGAGCAGCTGGTCTATTTGATGCCTCAGGAGCGCTGCGAGCAGTTGGTCTATTTGATGCCTCAGGAGCGCTGCGTCTATTTGATGCCTCAGGAGCGCTGCGAGCAGTTGGTCTATTTGATGCCTCAGGAGCGCTGCGAGGGCGAGAGCAGTTGGTCTATTTGATGCCTCAGGCGCGCTGCGAGCGGTTGGTCTATTTGATGCCTCAGGAGCGCTGCGAGCAGTTGGTCTATTTGATGCCTCAGGAGCGCTGTGAGCAGTTGGTCTATTTGATGCCTCAGGAGCGCTGCGTCTATTTGATGCCTCAGGAGCGCTGCGAGCAGTTGGTCTATTTGATGCCTCAGGAGCGCTGCGAGCAGTTGGTCTATTTGATGCCTCAGGAGCGCTGCGAGAGCAGTTGGTCTATTTGATGCCTCAGGCGCGCTGCGAGCGGTTGGTCTATTTGATGCCTCAGGAGCACTGCGAGCGGTTGGTCTATTTGATGCCTCAGGAGCACTGCGAGGGCGAGAGCAGTTGGTCTATTTGATGCCTCAGGAGTGCTGCGAGCGGTTGGTCTATTTGATGCCGCAGGAGCGCTGCGAGCAGTTGGTCTATTTGATGCCTCAGGAGCGCTGCGAGGGCGAGAGCAGTTGGTCTATTTGATGCCTCAGGAGCGCTGCGAGGGCGAGAGCAGTTGGTCTATTTGATGCCTCAGGAGCGCTGCAAGCAGTTGGTCTATTTGATGCCTCAGGAGCGCTGCAAGCAGTTGGTCTATTTGATGCCTCAGGAGCGCTGCGAGCAGTTGGTCTATTTGATGCCTCAGGAGCGCTGCGAGGGCGAGAGCAGTTGGTCTATTTGATGCCTCAGGAGCGCTGCGAGGGCGAGAGCAGTTGGTCTATTTGATGCCTCAGGAGCACTGCGAGCGGTTGGTCTATTTGATGCCTCAGGACCACTGCGAGCAGTTGGTCTATTTGATGCCTCAGGCGCGCTGCGAGCGGTTGGTCTATTTGATGCCTCAGGAGCGCTGCGAGGACGAGAGCAGTTGGTCTATTTGATGCCTCAGGAGCGCTGCGTCTATTTGATGCCTCAGGAGCCCTGCGAGCAGTTGGTCTATTTGATGCCTTAGGAGCGCTGCGAGGGCGAGAGCAGTTGGTCTATTTGATGCCTCAGGAGCGCTGCGAGCAGTTGGTCTATTTGATGCCTCAGGCGCGCTGCAAGCGGTTGGTCTATTTGATTCCTCAGGAGCACTGCGAGCGGTTGGTCTATTTGATGCCTCAGGAGCGCTGCGAGGGCGAGAGCAGTTGGTCTATTTGATGCCTCAGGAGCGCTGCGAGCAGTTGGTCTATTTGATGCCTCAGGCGCGCTGCGAGCGGTTGGTCTATTTGATGCCTCAGGAGCACTGCGAGCGGTTGGTCTATTTGATGCCTCAGGAGCGCTGCGAGGGCGAGAGCAGTTGGTCTATTTGATGCCTCAGGCGCGCTGCGGGAGCAGTTGGTCTATTTGATGCCTCAGGAGCGCTGCGAGCGGTTGGTCTATTTGATGCCTCAGGAGCGCAGCGAGAGCAGTTGGTCTATTTGATGCCTCAGGAGCGCTGCGAGCAGTTGGTCTATTTGATGCCTCAGGAGCGCTGCGAGCAGTTGGTCTATTTGATGCCTCAGGAGCGCTGCGAGGGCGAGAGCAGTTGGTCTATTTGATGCCTCAGGCGCGCTGCGAGAGCAGTTGGTCTATTTGATGCCTCAGGAGCGCTGCGAGCAGTTGGTCTATTTGATGCCTCAGGAGCGCTGCGAGGGCGAGAGCAGTTGGTCTATTTGATGCCTCAGGAGCGCTGCGAGCAGTTGGTCTATTTGATGCCTCAGGAGCGCTGCGAGCAGTTGGTCTATTTGATGCCTCAGGAGCGCTGCGAGCAGTTGGTCTATTTGATGCCTCAGGAGCGCTGCGAGCAGTTGGTCTATTTGATGCCCCAGGAGCGCTGCGAGCAGTTGGTCTATTTGATGCCTCAGGAGCGCTGCGAGCAGTTGGTCTATTTGATGCCTCAGGCGCGCTGCGAGCAGTTGGTCTATTTGATGCCTCAGGAGCGCTGCGAGGGCGAGAGCAGTTGGTCTATTTGATGCCTCAGGAGCGCTGCGAGCAGTTGGTCTATTTGATGCCTCAGGAGCGCTGCGAGGGCGAGAGCAGTTGGTCTATTTGATGCCTCAGGAGCGCTGCGTCTATTTGATACCTCAGGAGCGCTGCGAGAGCAGTTGGTCTATTTGATGCCTCAGGCGCGCTGCGAGCGGTTGGTCTATTTGATGCCTCAGGAGCACTGCGAGCGGTTGGTCTATTTGATGCCTCAGGAGCACTGCGAGGGCGAGAGCAGTTGGTCTATTTGATGCCTCAGGAGTGCTGCGAGCGGTTGGTCTATTTGATGCCTCAGGAGTGCTGCGAGCGGTTGGTCTATTTGATGCCGCAGGAGCGCTGCGAGCAGTTGGTCTATTTGATGCCTCAGGAGCGCTGCGAGCAGTTGGTCTATTTGATGCCTCAGAAGCGCTGCGAGCAGTTGGTCTATTTGATGCCTCAGGCGCGCTGCGAGCAGTTGGTCTATTTGATGCCTCAGGAGCGCTGCGAGAGCAGTTGGTCTATTTGATGCCTCAGGCGCGCTGCGAGCGGTTGGTCTATTTGATGCCTCAGGAGCGCTGCGAGCAGTTGGTCTATTTGATGCCTCAGGAGCGCTGCGTCTATTTGATGCCTCAGGAGCGCTGCAAGCAGTTGGTCTATTTGATGCCTCAGGAGCGCTGCGAGCAGTTGGTCTATTTGATGCCTCAGGAGTGCTGCGAGCATTTGGTCTTTTTGATGCCTCAGGAGCGCTGCAAGCAGTTGGTCTATTTGATGCCTCAGGCGCGCTGCGAGCAGTTGGTCTATTTGATGCCTCAGAAGCGCTGCAAGCAGTTGGTCTATTTGATGCCTCAGGAGCGCTGCGAGCAGTTGGTCTATTTGATGCCTCAGGAGCGCTGCGAGCAGTTGGTCTATTTGATGCCTCAGGAGCGCTGCGAGCAGTTGGTTTATTTGATGCCTCAAGAGCGCTGCGAGCAGTTGGTCTATTTGATGCCTCAGGAGCGCTGCGAGCAGTTGGTCTATTTGATGCCTCAGGAGCGCTGCGAGCAGTTGGTCTATTTGATGCCTCAGGAGCGCTGCGAGCAGTTGGTCTATTTGATGCCTCAGGCGCGCTGCGAGCAGTTGGTCTATTTGATGCCTCAGGAGCGCTGCGAGGGCAGTTGGTCTATTTGATGCCTCAGGAGCGCTGCGTCTATTTGATGCCTCAGGAGCGCTGCGAGCAGTTGGTCTATTTGATGCCTCAGGAGCGCTGCGAGAGCAGTTGGTCTATTTGATGCCTCAGGCGCGCTGCGAGCGGTTGGTCTATTTGATGCCTCAGGAGCACTGCGAGCGGTTGGTCTATTTGATGCCTCAGGAGCACTGCGAGGGCGAGAGCAGTTGGTCTATTTGATGCCTCAGGAGTGCTGCGAGCGGTTGGTCTATTTGATGCCTCAGGAGCGCTGCGAGGGCGAGAGCAGTTGGTCTATTTGATGCCTCAGGAGCGCTGCAAGCAGTTGGTCTATTTGATGCCTCAGGAGCGCTGCGAGCAGTTGGTCTATTTGATGCCTCAGGAGCACTGCGAGCAGTTGGTCTATTTGATGCCTCAGGAGCGCTGCGAGGGCGAGAGCAGTTGGTCTATTTGATGCCTCAGGCGCGCTGCGAGCGGTTGGTCTATTTGATGCCTCAGGAGCGCTGCGAGCGGTTGGTCTATTTGATGCCTCAGGAGCGCTGCGAGCGGTTGGTCTATTTGATGCCTTAGGAGTGCTGCGAGCAGTTGGTCTATTTGATGCCTCAGGAGCGCTGCGAGCAGTTGGTCTATTTGATGCCTCAGGAGCGCTGCGTCTATTTGATGCCTCAGGAGCGCTGCGAGCAGTTGGTCTATTTGATGCCTTAGGAGCGCTGCGAGTGCGAGAGCAGTTGGTCTATTTGATGCCTCAGGAGCGCTGCGAGCAGTTGGTCTATTTGATGCCTCAGGCGCGCTGCAAGCGGTTGGTCTATTTGATGCCTCAGGCGCGCTGCGAGAGCAGTTGGTCTATTTGATGCCTCAGGAGCGCTGCGAGGGCGAGAGCAGTTGGTCTATTTGATGCCTCAGGAGCGCTGCGAGCAGTTGGTCTATTTGATGCCTCAGGCGCGCTGCGAGCGGTTGGTCTATTTGATGCCTCAGGAGCACTGCGAGCGGTTGGTCTATTTGATGCCTCAGGAGCGCTGCGAGGGCGAGAGCAGTTGGTCTATTTGATGCCTCAGGCGCGCTGCGAGAGCAGTTGGTCTATTTGATGCCTCAGGAGCGCTGCGAGCGGTTGGTCTATTTGATGCCTCAGGAGCGCAGCGAGAGCAGTTGGTCTATTTGATGCCTCAGGAGCGCTGCGAGCAGTTGGTCTATTTGATGCCTCAGGAGCGCTGCGAGCAGTTGGTCTATTTGATGCCTCAGGAGCGCTGCGAGGGCGAGAGCAGTTGGTCTATTTGATGCCTCAGGCGCGCTGCGAGAGCAGTTGGTCTATTTGATGCCTTAGGAGCGCTGCGAGCAGTTGGTCTATTTGATGCCTCAGGAGCGCTGCGAGCAGTTGGTCTATTTGATGCCTCAGGAGCGCTGCGAGGGCGAGAGCAGTTGGTCTATTTGATGCCTCAGGAGCGCTGCGAGCAGTTGGTCTATTTGATGCCTCAGGAGCGCTGCGAGCAGTTGGTCTATTTGATGCCTCAGGAGCGCTGCGAGCAGTTGGTCTATTTGATGCCTCAGGAGCGCTGCGAGCAGTTGGTCTATTTGATGCCTCAGGAGCACTGCGAGGTCAAGAGCAGTTGGTCTATTTGATGCCTCAGGAGCGCTGCGAGCAGTTGGTCTATTTGATGCCTCAGGCGCGCTGCGAGCAGTTGGTCTATTTGATGCCTCAGGAGCGCTGCGAGCAGTTGGTCTATTTGATGCCTCAGGAGCGCTGCGTCTATTTGATGCCTCAGGAGCGCTGCAAGCAGTTGGTCTATTTGATGCCTCAGGAGCGCTGCGAGCAGTTGGTCTATTTGATGCCTCAGGAGTGCTGCGAGCATTTGGTCTATTTGATGCCTCAGGAGCGCTGCAAGCAGTTGGTCTATTTGATGCCTCAGGCGCGCTGCGAGCAGTTGGTCTATTTGATGCCTCAGAAGCGCTGCAAGCAGTTGGTCTATTTGATGCCTCAGGAGCGCTGCAAGCAGTTGGTCTATTTGATGCCTCAGGAGCGCTGCGAGCAGTTGGTCTATTTGATGCCTCAGGAGCGCTGCGAGCAGTTGGTCTATTTGATGCCTCAGGAGCGCTGCGAGCAGTTGGTCTATTTGATGCCTCAGGAGCGCTGCGAGCAGTTGGTCTATTTGATGCCTCAGGCGCGCTGCGAGCAGTTGGTCTATTTGATGCCTCAGGCGCGCTGCGAGCAGTTGGTCTATTTGATGCCTCAGGAGCGCTGCGAGGGCAGTTGGTCTATTTGATGCCTCAGGAGCGCTGCGAGCAGTTGGTCTATTTGATGCCTCAGGAGCGCTGCGAGCAGTTGGTCTATTTGATGCCTCAGGAGCGCTGCGAGGGCGAGAGCAGTTGGTCTATTTGATGCCTCAGGAGCGCTGCAAGCAGTTGGTCTATTTGATGCCTCAGGAGCGCTGCGAGCAGTTGGTCTATTTGATGCCTCAGGAGCGCTGCGAGCGGTTGGTCTATTTGATGCCTCAGGAGCGCTGCGAGGGCGAGAGCAGTTGGTCTATTTGATGCCTCAGGAGCGCTGCGAGGGCGAGAGCAGTTGGTCTATTTGATGCCTCAGGAGCGCTGCAAGCAGTTGGTCTATTTGATGCCTCAGGAGCGCTGCGAGCAGTTGGTCTATTTGATGCCTCAGGAGCGCTGCGAGCAGTTGGTCTATTTGATGCCTCAGGAGCGCTGCGTCTATTTGATGCCTCAGGAGCGCTGCGAGCAGTTGGTCTATTTGATGCCTCAGGAGCGCTGCGAGGTCGAGAGCAGTTGGTCTATTTGATGCCTCAGGCGCGCTGCGAGCGGTTGGTCTATTTGATGCCTCAGGAGCGCTGCGAGCGGTTGGTCTATTTGATGCCTCAGGAGCGCTGCGAGCGGTTGGTCTATTTGATGCCTTAGGAGCGCTGCGAGCAGTTGGTCTATTTGATGCCTCAGGAGCGCTGCGAGCAGTTGGTCTATTTGATGCCTCAGGAGCGCTGCGTCTATTTGATGCCTCAGGAGCGCTGCGAGCAGTTGGTCTATTTGATGCCTCAGGAGCGCTGCGAGCAGTTGGTCTATTTGATGCCTCAGGAGCGCTGCGTCTATTTGATGCCTCAGGAGCGCTGCGAGCAGTTGGTCTATTTGATGCCTCAGGAGCGCAGCGAGAGCAGTTGGTCTATTTGATGCCTCAGGAGCGCAGCGAGAGCAGTTGGTCTATTTGATGCCTCAGGAGCGCTGCGTCTATTTGATGCCTCAGGAGCGCTGCGAGCAGTTGGTCTATTTGATGCCTCAGGAGCGCTGCGAGGGCGAGAGCAGTTGGTCTATTTGATGCCTCAGGCGCGCTGCGAGCGGTTGGTCTATTTGATGCCTCAGGAGCGCTGCGAGCAGTTGGTCTATTTGATGCCTCAGGAGCACTGCGAGCAGTTGGTCTATTTGATGCCTCAGGAGCGCTGCGTCTATTTGATGCCTCAGGAGCACTGCGAGCGGTTGGTCTATTTGATGCCTCAGGAGCGCTGCGAGGGTGAGAGCGGTTGGTCTATTTGATGCCTCAGGAGCGCTGCGAGCGGTTGGTCTATTTGATGCCTCAGGAGCGCAGCGAGAGCAGTTGGTCTATTTGATGCCTCAGGAGCGCTGCGAGCAGTTGGTCTATTTGATGCCTCAGGAGCGCTGCGAGGGCGAGAGCAGTTGGTCTATTTGATGCCTCAGGCGCGCTGCGAGAGCAGTTGGTCTATTTGATGCCTTAGGAGCGCTGCGAGCAGTTGGTCTATTTGATGCCTCAGGAGCGCTGCGAGCAGTTGGTCTATTTGATGCCTCAGGAGCGCTGCGAGGGCGAGAGCAGTTGGTCTATTTGATGCCTCAGGAGCGCTGCGAGCAGTTGGTCTATTTGATGCCTCAGGAGCGCTGCGAGCAGTTGGTCTATTTGATGCCTCAGGAGCGCTGCGAGCAGTTGGTCTATTTGATGCCTCAGGAGCGCTGCGAGAGCAGTTGGTCTATTTGATGCCTTAGGAGCGCTGCGAGCAGTTGGTCTATTTGATGCCTCAGGAGCGCTGCGAGCAGTTGGTCTATTTGATGCCTCAGGAGCGCTGCGAGGGCGAGAGCAGTTGGTCTATTTGATGCCTCAGGAGCGCTGCGAGCAGTTGGTCTATTTGATGCCTCAGGAGCGCTGCGAGCAGTTGGTCTATTTGATGCCTCAGGAGCGCTGCGAGCAGTTGGTCTATTTGATGCCTCAGGAGCGCTGCGAGCAGTTGGTCTATTTGATGCCTCAGGAGCGCTGCGAGCAGTTGGTCTATTTGATGCCTCAGGCGCGCTGCGAGCAGTTGGTCTATTTGATGCCTCAGGAGCGCTGCGAGGGCGAGAGCAGTTGGTCTATTTGATGCCTCAGGAGCGCTACGAGGGCGAGAGCAGTTGGTCTATTTGATGCCTCAGGAGCGCTGCGAGCAGTTGGTCTATTTGATGCCTCAGGAGCGCTGCGAGGGCGAGAGCAGTTGGTCTATTTGATGCCTCAGGAGCGCTGCGTCTATTTGATGCCTCAGGAGCGCTGCGAGCAGTTGGTCTATTTGATGCCTCAGGAGCGCTGCGAGAGCAGTTGGTCTATTTGATGCCTCAGGCGCGCTGCGAGCGGTTGGTCTATTTGATGCCTCAGGAGCACTGCGAGCGGTTGGTCTATTTGATGCCTCAGGAGCACTGCGAGGGCGAGAGCAGTTGGTCTATTTGATGCCTCAGGAGTGCTGCGAGCGGTTGGTCTATTTGATGCCGCAGGAGAGCTGCGAGCAGTTGGTCTATTTGATGCCTCAGGAGCGCTGCGAGGGCGAGAGCAGTTGGTCTATTTGATGCCTCAGGAGCGCTGCAAGCAGTTGGTCTATTTGATGCCTCAGGAGCGCTGCAAGCAGTTGGTCTATTTGATGCCTCAGGAGTGCTGCGAGCAGTTGGTCTATTTGATGCCTCAGGAGCGCTGCGAGCAGTTGGTCTATTTGATGCCTCAGGAGCGCTGCGAGCAGTTGGTCTATTTGATGCCTCAGGAGCGCTGCGAGGGCGAGAGCAGTTGGTCTATTTGATGCCTCAGGAGCGCTGCGAGCAGTTGGTCTATTTGATGCCTCAGGAGCGCTGCGTCTATTTGATGCCTCAGGAGCGCTGCGAGCAGTTGGTCTATTTGATGCCTCAGGAGCGCTGTGAGGTCGAGAGCAGTTGGTCTATTTGATGCCTCAGGCGCGCTGCGAGCGGTTGGTCTATTTGATGCCCCAGGAGCGCTGCGAGCGGTTGGTCTATTTGATGCCTCAGGAGCGCTGCGAGCGGTTGGTCTATTTGATGCCTTAGGAGCGCTGCGAGCAGTTGGTCTATTTGATGCCTCAGGAGCGCTGCGAGCAGTTGGTCTATTTGATGCCTCAGGAGCGCTGCGAGCAGTTGGTCTATTTGATGCCTCAGGAGCGCTGCGAGCAGTTGGTCTATTTGATGCCTCAGGAGCGCAGCGAGAGCAGTTGGTCTATTTGATGCCTCAGGAGCGCAGCGAGAGCAGTTGGTCTATTTGATGCCTCAGGAGCGCTGCGTCTATTTGATGCCTCAGGAGCGCTGCGAGCAGTTGGTCTATTTGATGCTTCAGGAGCGCTGCGAGCAGTTGGTCTATTTGATGCCTCAGGAGCGCAGCGAGCAGTTGGTCTATTTGATGCCTCAGGAGCGCTGCGAGCAGTTGGTCTATTTGATGCCTCAGGAGCGCTGCGTCTATTTGATGCCTCAGGAGCGCTGCGAGCAGTTGGTCTATTTGATGCCTCAGGAGCGCAGCGAGAGCAGTTGGTCTATTTGATGCCTCAGGAGCGCTGCGTCTATTTGATGCCTCAGGAGCGCTGCGAGCAGTTGGTCTATTTGATGCCTCAGGAGCGCAGCGAGCAGTTGGTCTATTTGATGCCTCAGGAGCGCAGCGAGAGCACTTGGTCTATTTGATGCCTCAGGAGCGCAGCGAGAGCAGTTGGTCTATTTGATGCCTCAGGAGCGCTGCGTCTATTTGATGCCTCAGGAGCGCTGCGAGCAGTTGGTCTATTTGATGCCTCAGGAGCGCTGCGAGCAGTTGGTCTATTTGATGCCTCAGGAGCGCTGCGTCTATTTGATGCCTCAGGAGCACTGCGAGCGGTTGGTCTATTTGATGCCTCAGGAGCGCTGCGAGAGCGGTTGGTCTATTTGATGCCTCAGGAGCGCTGCGAGCGGTTGGTCTATTTGATGCCTCAGGAGCGCTGCGAGCGGTTGGTCTATTTGATGCCTCAGGAGCGCAGCGAGAGCAGTTGGTCTATTTGATGCCTCAGGAGCGCTGCGAGCAGTTGGTCTATTTGATGCCTCAGGAGCGCTGCGAGGGCGAGAGCAGTTGGTCTATTTGATGCCTCAGGCGCGCTGCGAGAGCAGTTGGTCTATTTGATGCCTTAGGAGCGCTGCGAGCAGTTGGTCTATTTGATGCCTCAGGAGCGCTGCGAGCAGTTGGTCTATTTGATGCCTCAGGAGCGCTGCGAGGGCGAGAGCAGTTGGTCTATTTGATGCCTCAGGAGCGCTGCGAGCAGTTGGTCTATTTGATGCCTCAGGAGCGCTGCGAGCAGTTGGTCTATTTGATGCCTCAGGAGCGCTGCGAGCAGTTGGTCTATTTGATGCCTCAGGAGCGCTGCGAGAGCAGTTGGTCTATTTGATGCCTTAGGAGCGCTGCGAGCAGTTGGTCTATTTGATGCCTCAGGAGCGCTGCGAGCAGTTGGTCTATTTGATGCCTCAGGAGCGCTGCGAGGGCGAGAGCAGTTGGTCTATTTGATGCCTCAGGAGCGCTGCGAGCAGTTGGTCTATTTGATGCCTCAGGAGCGCTGCGAGCAGTTGGTCTATTTGATGCCTCAGGAGCGCTGCGAGCAGTTGGTCTATTTGATGCCTCAGGAGCGCTGCGAGCAGTTGGTCTATTTGATGCCTCAGGAGCGCTGCGTCTATTTGATGCCTCAGGAGCGCTGCGAGCAGTTGGTCTATTTGATGCCTCAGGCGCGCTGCGAGCAGTTGGTCTATTTGATGCCTCAGGAGCGCTGCGAGCAGTTGGTCTATTTGATGCCTCAGGAGCGCTGCGTCTATTTGATGCCTCAGGAGCGCTGCGAGCAGTTGGTCTATTTGATGCCTCAGGCGCGCTGCGAGCAGTTGGTCTATTTGATGCCTCAGGAGCGCTGCGAGGGCGAGAGCAGTTGGTCTATTTGATGCCTCAGGAGCGCTACGAGGGCGAGAGCAGTTGGTCTATTTGATGCCTCAGGAGCGCTGCGAGCAGTTGGTCTATTTGATGCCTCAGGAGCGCTGCGAGGGCGAGAGCAGTTGGTCTATTTGATGCCTCAGGAGCGCTGCGAGCAGTTGGTCTATTTGATGCCTCAGGAGCGCTGCGAGCAGTTGGTCTATTTGAAGCCTCAGGAGCACTGCGAGCGGTTGGTCTATTTGATGCCTCGGGCGCGCTGCGAGCGGTTGGTCTATTTGATGCCTCAGGCGCGCTGCGAGAGCAGTTGGTCTATTTGATGCCTTAGGAGCGCTGCGAGAGCAGTTGGTCTATTTGATGCCTCAGGAGCGCTGCGAGGGCGAGAGCAGTTGGTCTATTTGATGCCTCAGGCGAGCTGCGAGCGGTTGGTCTATTTGATGCCTCAGGAGCGCTGCGAGCAGTTGGTCTATTTGATGCCTCAGGAGCGCTGCGTCTATTTGATGCCTCAGGCGCGCTGCGAGCGGTTGGTCTATTTGATGCCTCAGGAGCACTGCGAGCGGTTGGTCTATTTGATGCCTCAGGAGCGTTGCGAGGGCGAGAGCGGTTGGTCTATTTGATGCCTCAGGAGCGCTGCGAGCGGTTGGTCTATTTGATGCCTCAGGAGCGCTGCGAGCGGTTGGTCTATTTGATGCCTCAGGAGCGCTACGAGCAGTTGGTCTATTTGATGCCTCAGGAGCGCTGCGAGGGCGAGAGCAGTTGGTCTATTTGATGCCTCAGGCGCGCTGCGAGAGCAGTTGGTCTATTTGATGCCTCAGGAGCGCTGCGAGCAGTTGGTCTATTTGATGCCTCAGGAGCGCTGCGAGCAGTTGGTCTATTTGATGCCTCAGGAGCGCTACGTCTATTTGATGCCTCAGGAGCGCTGCGAGCAGTTGGTCTATTTGATGCCTCAGGAGCGCTGCGAGCAGTTGGTCTATTTGATGCCTCAGGAGCGCTGCGAGCAGTTGGTCTATTTGATGCCTCAGGAGCGCTGCGAGGGCGAGAGCAGTTGGTCTATTTGATGCCTCAGGAGCGCTGCGAGTGGTTGGTCTATTTGATGCCTCAGGAGCACTGCGAGGGCGAGAGCAGTTGGTCTATTTGCCTCAATAGCGCTGCGAGCGGTTGGTCTATTTGATGCCTCAGGCGCGCTGCGAGCGGTTGGTCTATTTGATGCCTCAGGAGCGCTGCGAGCAGTTGGTCTATTTGATGCCTCAGGAGCGCTGCGAGGGCGAGAGCAGTTGGTCTATTTGATGCCTCAGGAGCGCTGCGAGCAGTTGGTCTATTTGATGCCTCAGGAGCGCTGCGAGCAGTTGGTCTATTTGCCTCAGGAGCGCTGCGAGCAGTTGGTCTATTTGATGCCTCAGGAGCGCTGCGAGCAGTTGGTCTATTTGATGCCTCAGGAGCGCTGCGTCTATTTGATGCCTCAGGAGCGCTGCGAGCAGTTGGTCTATTTGATGCCTCAGGAGCGCTGCGAGCAGTTGGTCTATTTGATGCCTCAGGAGCGCAGCGAGAGCAGTTGGTCTATTTAATGCCTCAGGAGCGCTGCGTCTATTTGATGCCTCAGGAGCGCTGCGAGCAGTTGGTCTATTTGATGCCTCAGGAGCGCTGCGAGGGCGAGAGCAGTTGGTCTATTTGATGCCTCAGGAGCGCTGCGAGCAGTTGGTCTATTTGATGCCTCAGGAGCGCTGCGAGCGGTTGGTCTATTTGATGCCTCAGGAGCGCTGCGTCTATTTGATGCCTCAGGCGCGCTGCGAGCGGTTGGTCTATTTGATGCCTCAGGAGCACTGCGAGCGGTTGGTCTATTTGATGCCTCAGGAGCGCTGCGAGGGCGAGAGCGGTTCGTCTATTTGATGCCTCAGGAGCGCTGCGAGCAGTTGGTCTATTTGATGCCTCAGGAGCGCTGCGAGGGCGAGAGCAGTTGGTCTATTTGATGCCTCAGGCGCGCTGCGAGAGAAGTTGGTCTATTTGATGCCTTAGGAGCGCTGCAAGCAGTTGGTCTATTTGATGCCTCAGGAGCGCTGCGAGCAGTTGGTCTATTTGATGCCTCAGGAGCGCTGCGAGCAGTTGGTCTATTTGATGCCTCAGGAGCGCTGCGAGGGTGAGAGCAGTTGGTCTATTTGATGCCTCAGGAGCGCTGCGAGCAGTTGGTCTATTTGATGCCTCAGGAGCGCTGCGAGCAGTTGGTCTATTTGATGCCTCAGGAGCGCTGCAAGGGCGAGAGCAGTTGGTCTATTTGATGCCTCAGGCGCGCTGCGAGAGCAGTTGGTCTATTTGATGCCTTAGGAGCGCTGCGAGCAGTTGGTCTATTTGATGCCTCAGGAGCGCTGCGAGCAGTTGGTCTATTTGATGCCTCAGGAGCGCTGCGAGGGCGAGAGCAGTTGGTCTATTTGATGCCTCAGGAGCGCTGCAAGCAGTTGGTCTATTTGATGCCTCAGGAGCGCTGCGAGCAGTTGGTCTATTTGATGCCTCAGGAGCGCTGCGAGCAGTTGGTCTATTTGATGCCTCAGGAGCGCTGCGAGCAGTTGGTCTATTTGATGCCTCAGGCGCGCTGCGAGCAGTTGGTCTATTTGATGCCTCAGGAGCGCTGCGAGGGCGAGAGCAGTTGGTCTATTTGATGCCTCAGGAGCGCTGTGAGGGCGAGAGCAGTTGGTCTATTTGATGCCTCAGGAGCGCTGCGTCTATTTGATGCCTCAGGAGCACTGCGAGCAGTTGGTCTATTTGATGCCTCAGGCGCGCTGCGAGCGGTTGGTCTATTTGATGCCTCAGGAGCGCTGCGAGGGCGAGAGCAGTTGGTCTATTTGATGCCTCAGGAGCGCTGCGTCTATTTGATGCCTCAGGAGCGCTGCGAGCAGTTGGTCTATTTGATGCCTCAGGAGCGCTGCGAGGGCGAGAGCAGTTGGTCTATTTGATGCCTCAGGAGCGCTGCGAGCAGTTGGTCTATTTGATGCCTCAGGCGCGCTGCGAGCGGTTGGTCTATTTGATGCCTCAGGAGCGCTGTGAGGGCGAGAGCGGTTGGTCTATTTGATGCCTCAGGAGCGCTGCGTCTATTTGATGCCTCAGGCGCGCTGCGAGCGGTTGGTCTATTTGATGCCTCAGGAGCACTGCGAGCGGTTGGTCTATTTGATGCCTCAGGAGCGCTGTGAGGGCGAGAGCGGTTGGTCTATTTGATGCCTCAGGAGCGCTGCGAGCGGTTGGTCTATTTGATGCCTCAGGAGCGCTGCGAGCGGTTGGTCTATTTGATGCCTCAGGAGCGCTGCGAGCAGTTGGTCTATTTGATGCCTCAGGAGCGCTGCGAGGGCGAGAGCAGTTGGTCTATTTGATGCCTCAGGCGCGCTGCGAGCCGTTGGTCTATTTGATGCCTCAGGAGCGCTGCGAGCGGTTGGTCTATTTGATGCCTCAGGAGCGCTGCGAGCAGTTGGTCTATTTGATGCCTCAGGAGCGCTGCGTCTATTTGATGCCTCAGGAGCGCTGCGAGCAGTTGGTCTATTTGATGCCTCAGGAGCGCTGCGAGGGCGAGAGCAGTTGGTCTATTTGATGCCTCAGGCGCGCTGCGAGCGGTTGGTCTATTTGATGCCTCAGGAGTGCTGCGAGCAGTTGGTCTATTTGATGCCTCAGGAGCGCTGCGTCTATTTGATGCCTCAGGCGCGCTGCGAGCGGTTGGTCTATTTGATGCCTCAGGAGCACTGCGAGCGGTTGGTCTATTTGATGCCTCAGGAGCGCTGCGAGGGCGAGAGCGGTTGGTCTATTTGATGCCTCAGGAGCGCTGCGAGCGGTTGGTCTATTTGATGCCTCAGGAGCGCTGCGAGCGGTTGGTCTATTTGATGCCTCAGGAGCGCTGCGAGCGGTTGGTCTATTTGATGCCTCAGGCGCGCTGCGAGAGCAGTTGGTCTATTTGATGCCTTAGGAGCGCTGCGAGCAGTTGGTCTATTTGATGCCTTAGGAGCGCTGCGAGCAGTTGGTCTATTTGATGCCTGAGGAGCGCTGCGAGGGCGAGAGCAGTTGGTCTATTTGATGCCTCAGGAGCGCTGCGAGGGCGAGAGCAGTTGGTCTATTTGATGCCTCAGGAGCGCTGCGAGCAGTTGGTCTATTTGATGCCTCAGGAGCGCTGCGAGGGCGAGAGCAGTTGGTCTATTTGATGCCTCAGGAGCGCTGCGAGCAGTTGGTCTATTTGATGCCTCAGGAGCACTGCGAGCGGTTGGTCTATTTGATGCCTCAGGAGCACTGCGAGGGCGAGAGCAGTTGGTCTATTTGATGCCTCAGGAGCGCTGCGAGCAGTTGGTCTATTTGATGCCTCAGGAGCGCTGCGAGCAGTTGGTCTATTTGATGCCTCAGGAGCGCTGCGAGCAGTTGGTCTATTTGATGCCTCAGGAGCGCTGCGAGCAGTTGGTCTATTTGATGCCTCAGGAGCGCTGCGAGGGCGAGAGCAGTTGGTCTATTTGATGCCTCAGGAGCGCTGCGAGGGCGAGAGCAGTTGGTCTATTTGATGCCTCAGGAGCGCTGCGAGCAGTTGGTCTATTCGATGCCTCAGGAGCGCTGCGAGGGCGAGAGCAGTTGGTCTATTTGATGCCTCAGGAGCGCTGCGAGGGCGAGAGCAGTTGGTCTATTTGATGCCTCAGGAGCGCTGCGAGGGCGAGAGCAGTTGGTCTATTTGATGCCTCAGGAGCGCTGCGAGCAGTTGGTCTATTTGATGCCTCAGGACCGCTGCGAGGGCGAGAGCAGTTGGTCTATTTGATGCCTCAGGAGCGCTGCGTCTATTTAATGCCTCAGGAGCGCTGCGAGCAGTTGGTCTATTTGATGCCTCAGGAGCGCTGCGAGGGCGAGAGCCGTTGGTCTATTTGATGCCTCAGGCGCGCTGCGAGCCGTTGGTCTATTTGATGCCTCAGGAGCGCTGCGAGCGGTTGGTCTATTTGATGCCTCAGGAGCGCTGTGAGGGCGAGAGCGGTTGGTCTATTTGATGCCTCAGGAGCGCTGCGAGCGGTTGGTCTATTTGATGCCTCAGGAGCGCTGCGAGCGGTTGGTCTATTTGATGCCTCAGGAGCGCTGCGAGCAGTTGGTCTATTTGATGCCTCAGGAGCGCTGCGTCTATTTGATGCCTCAGGAGCGCTGCGAGGGCGAGAGCAGTTGGTCTATTTGATGCCTCAGGCGCGCTGCGAGCGGTTGGTCTATTTGATGCCTCAGGAGCTCTGCGAGCGGTTGGTCTATTTGATGCCTCAGGAGCTCTGCGAGCGGTTGGTCTATTTGATGCCTCAGGAGCGCTGCGTCTATTTGATGCCTCAGGAGCGCTGCGTCTATTTGATGCCTCAGGAGCGCTGCGTCTATTTGATGCCTCAGGAGCGCTGCGTCTATTTGATGCCTCAGGAGCGCTGCGTCTATTTGATGCCTCAGGAGCGCTGCGTCTATTTGATGCTTCAGGAGCGCTGCGAGGGCAGTTGGTCTATTTGATGCCTCAGGAGCGCTGCGAGGGCAGTTGGTCTATTTGATGCCTCAGGCGCGCTGCGAGCGGTTGGTCTATTTGATGCCTCAGGCGCGCTGCGAGCGGTTGGTCTATTTGATGCCTCAGGAGCGCTGCGAGCGGTTGGTCTATTTGATGCCTCAGGAGCGCTGCGAGCGGTTGGTCTATTTGATGCCTCAGGAGCTCTGAGAGCGGTTGGTCTATTTGATGCCTCAGGAGCTCTGCGTCTATTTGATGCCTCAGGAGCGCTGCGTCTATTTGATGCCTCAGGAGCGCTGCGTCTATTTGATGCCTCAGGAGTGCTGAGGGCAGTTGGTCTATTTGATGCCTCAGGAGCGCTGCGAGCGGTTGGTCTATTTGATGCCTCAGGAGCGCTGCGAGCGGTTGGTCTATTTGATGCCTCAGGAGCGCTGCGAGCGGTGTGTCTATTTGATGCCTCAGGAGCGGTGCGTCTATTTGATGCCTCAGGAGCGGTGCGTCTATTTGATGCCTCAGGAGCGCTGCGAGCGGTGTGTCTATTTGATGCCTCAGGAGCGCTGCGAGGGCGAGAGCAGTTGGTCTATTTGATGCCTCAGGAGCGCTGCGAGGGCGAGAGCAGTTGGTCTATTTGCCTCAGGAGCGCTGCGAGGGCGAGAGCAGTTGGTCTATTTGATGCCTCAGGAGCGCTGCGAGCAGTTGGTCTATTTGATGCCTCAGGAGCGCTGCGAGGGCGAGAGCAGTTGGTCTATTTGATGCCTCAGGAGCGCTGCGAGGGCGAGAGCAGTTGGTCTATTTGATGCCTCAGGAGCGCTGCGAGGGCGAGAGCAGTTGGTCTATTTGATGCCTCAGGAGCGCTGCGAGGGCGAGAGCAGTTGGTCTATTTGATGCCTCAGGAGCGCTGCGAGGGCGAGAGCAGTTGGTCTATTTGATGCCTCAGGAGCGCTGCGTCTATTTAATGCCTCAGGAGCGCTGCGAGCAGTTGGTCTATTTGATGCCTCAGGAGCGCTGCGAGGGCGAGAGCAGTTGGTCTATTTGATGCCTCAGGAGCGCTGCGAGCGGTTGGTCTATTTGATGCCTCAGGAGCGCTGCGAGCGGTTGGTCTATTTGATGCCTCAGGAGCGCTGCGAGCGGTTGGTCTATTTGATGCCTCAGGAGCGCTGCGAGCAGTTGGTCTATTTGATGCCTCAGGAGCGCTGCGTCTATTTGATGCCTCAGGAGCGCTGCGAGGGCGAGAGCAGTTGGTCTATTTGATGCCTCAGGCGCGCTGCGAGCGGTTGGTCTATTTGATGCCTCAGGAGCTCTGCGAGCGGTTGGTCTATTTGATGCCTCAGGAGCTCTGCGAGCGGTTGGTCTATTTGATGCCTCAGGAGCGCTGCGTCTATTTGATGCCTCAGGAGCGCTGCGTCTATTTGATGCCTCAGGAGCGCTGCGTCTATTTGATGCCTCAGGAGCGCTGCGTCTATTTGATGCCTCAGGAGCGCTGCGTCTATTTGATGCCTTAGGAGCGCTGCGTCTATTTGATGCCTCAGGAGCGCTGCGTCTATTTGATGCCTCAGGAGCGCTGCGAGGGCAGTTGGTCTATTTGATGCCTCAGGCGCGCTGCGAGCGGTTGGTCTATTTGATGCCTCAGGAGCTCTGCGAGCGGTTGGTCTATTTGATGCCTCAGGAGCTCTGCGAGCGGTTGGTCTATTTGATGCCTCAGGAGCGCTGCGTCTATTTGATGCCTCAGGAGCGCTGCGTCTATTTGATGCCTCAGGAGCGCTGCGTCTATTTGATGCCTCAGGAGCGCTGCGAGGGCAGTTGGTCTATTTGATGCCTCAGGCGCGCTGCGAGCGGTTGGTCTATTTGATGCCTCAGGAGCTCTGCGAGCGGTTGGTCTATTTGATGCCTCAGGAGCTCTGCGAGCGGTTGGTCTATTTGATGCCTCAGGAGCTCTGCGAGCGGTTGGTCTATTTGATGCCTCAGGAGCGCTGCGTCTATTTGATGCCTCAGGAGCGCTGCGTCTATTTGATGCCTCAGGAGCGCTGCGTCTATTTGATGCCTCAGGAGCGCTGCGTCTATTTGATGCCTCAGGAGCGCTGCGTCTATTTGATGCCTCAGGAGCGCTGCGTCTATTTGATGCCTCAGGAGCGCTGCGTCTATTTGATGCCTCAGGAGCGCTGCGTCTATTTGATGCCTCAGGAGCGCTGCGTCTATTTGATGCCTCAGGAGCGCTGCGTCTATTTGATGCCTCAGGAGCGCTGCGTCTATTTGATGCCTCAGGAGCGCTGCGAGGGCAGTTGGTCTATTTGATGCCTCAGGAGCTCTGCGAGCGGTTGGTCTATTTGATGCCTCAGGAGCGCTGCGGGCAGTTGGTCTATTTGATGCCTCAGGAGAGCTGCGAGCGGTTGGTCTATTTGATGCCTCAGGAGCGCTGCGAGCGGTTGGTCTATTTGATGCCTCAGGAGCGCTGCGAGCGGTTGGTCTATTTGATGCCTCAGGAGCGGTGCGTCTATTTGATGCCTCAGGAGCGGTGCGTCTATTTGATGCCTCAGGAGCGCTGCGAGCGGTGTGTCTATTTGATGCCTCAGGAGCGCTGCGAGGGCGAGAGCAGTTGGTCTATTTGATGCCTCAGGAGCGCTGCGAGGGCGAGAGCAGTTGGTCTATTTGATGCCTCAGGAGCGCTGCGAGGGCGAGAGCAGTTGGTCTATTTGATGCCTCAGGAGCGCTGCGAGGGCGAGAGCAGTTGGTCTATTTGATGCCTCAGGAGCGCTGCGTCTATTTAATGCCTCAGGAGCGCTGCGAGCAGTTGGTCTATTTGATGCCTCAGGAGCGCTGCGAGGGCGAGAGCAGTTGGTCTATTTGATGCCTCAGGAGCGCTGCGAGCGGTTGGTCTATTTGATGCCTCAGGAGCGCTGCGAGCGGTTGGTCTATTTGATGCCTCAGGAGCGCTGCGAGCGGTTGGTCTATTTGATGCCTCAGGAGCGCTGCGTCTATTTGATGCCTCAGGAGCGCTGCGTCTATTTGATGCCTCAGGAGCGCTGCGTCTATTTGATGCCTCAGGAGCGCTGCGTCTATTTGATGCCTCAGGAGCGCTGCGTCTATTTGATGCCTCAGGAGCGCTGCGTCTATTTGATGCCTCAGGAGCGCTGCGAGGGCAGTTGGTCTATTTGATGCCTCAGGCGCGCTGCGAGCGGTTGGTCTATTTGATGCCTCAGGAGCTCTGCGAGCGGTTGGTCTATTTGATGCCTCAGGAGCTCTGCGAGCGGTTGGTCTATTTGATGCCTCAGGAGCTCTGCGAGCGGTTGGTCTATTTGATGCCTCAGGAGCTCTGCGAGCGGTTGGTCTATTTGATGCCTCAGGAGCGCTGCGTCTATTTGATGCCTCAGGAGCTCTGCGAGCGGTTGGTCTATTTGATGCCTCAGGAGCGCTGCGTCTATTTGATGCCTCAGGAGCGCTGCGTCTATTTGATGCCTCAGGAGCGCTGCGTCTATTTGATGCCTCAGGAGCGCTGCGTCTATTTGATGCCTCAGGAGCGCTGCGTCTATTTGATGCCTCAGGAGCGCTGCGAGCGGTTGGTCTATTTGATGCCTCAGGAGCTCTGCGAGCGGTTGGTCTATTTGATGCCTCAGGAGCTCTGCGAGCGGTTGGTCTATTTGATGCCTCAGGAGCTCTGCGAGCGGTTGGTCTATTTGATGCCTCAGGAGCGCTGCGTCTATTTGATGCCTCAGGAGCGCTGCGTCTATTTGATGCCTCAGGAGCGCTGCGTCTATTTGATGCCTCAGGAGCGCTGCGTCTATTTGATGCCTCAGGAGCGCTGCGTCTATTTGATGCCTCAGGAGCGCTGCGTCTATTTGATGCCTCAGGAGCGCTGCGTCTATTTGATGCCTCAGGAGCGCTGCGTCTATTTGATGCCTCAGGAGCGCTGCGTCTATTTGATGCCTCAGGAGCGCTGCGTCTATTTGATGCCTCAGGAGCGCTGCGTCTATTTGATGCCTCAGGAGCGCTGCGTCTATTTGATGCCTCAGGAGCGCTGCGTCTATTTGATGCCTCAGGAGCGCTGCGTCTATTTGATGCCTCAGGAGCGCTGCGTCTATTTGATGCCTCAGGAGCGCTGCGTCTATTTGATGCCTCAGGAGCGCTGCGTCTATTTGATGCCTCAGGAGCGCTGCGTCTATTTGATTGTTTTTAAATAATAATTATTACGTTCAGATTGTGTGGGAAGACTTGCAGCCCCTGAACTGGTAAGATAATGTTCAGAACAATGTGTGGATATATGTATGTGAGTGTGAACATAGTTTTGCTTTTCATGTACTGTATCTCCTTTAGTTTATGTGGTAGACTATCGGAAGATGTCACCGGTGTTGGTGTTGTGTTCCCGCGCAAGCGCACTGGCGCCATAACTGTTGGAGATTTTGAAGGAATGAGTTTCGTGTGTTACACGAAGCCCGCGCAGGCGCGTCGCGGAAGCAAGTGGTTGGTGGATTTTACGTCTCCATCCGACGTGCAGAAGCACTTCTCGTACTCGCGCAATACAAGCTGTTGGAGGTTTTGACAGGTTGGAGATTATGACAGAACACGTGTTCGCCCGCGCTCCCGTGAGCCGCCATTTACACGGAGCGGGACGTCACTCCCACAATGCCCCACGTCCGCCTCTGTCCTCACAGCTGCTGAAGTGGCCCTCTTTCTAGCGTTGGAGGGAGGGGGGCCCGGTCGCAGCGGGAGGCCAGTCTATAGTTAATAATAAGTACAATGGCGGTCTCTGTCCCGCTGAGTGACGGCGCGCGCCTGGTTGTGGGAGGGCGGCGCGGGGCATGCCGGGAGTTGTAGTTCTCAGGCTTGAGCTCGGCAGTGGCCGCGGACGGGGGCTGGGACTCCATTTCCCGGGATGCACCGCGCCTCTCAGGGGCGTAGTAAGCCTGAGTCGTGCTGAAGAAGAAGAAGGCGATTAAGATGGCGCTTGGTGGCGCGCAGGGACCGTCCCCCCGCAGCCAGGCTCTGTGAGGGAGGAAGCCGCCCGCCGTGTCCCCGCCAGCTCCGTCTGCTACCGAGCGCCCTGCCCCCTCTCCTCCTCCATACCGTGAGCAGCCCCGGGCTCGGTTCCGCCGCTCTCCCCCCCCCCCCCCGGTCACACAATGGGGGTGCAGGGATTCCAGGAGTTCCTGGAGAAGCGATGTCCGGGGGCCGTGGTGCCCGTAGACTTACTGAAGCTGGCCCGGACGGTGGCCCGACAACAACACCGGGCCGGTTACCCCCCTCCTCCCCCCACACAACCCCCCGCCCCGGGGGCGCCCCCTCCCTGCCGGGTCCTGGTGGACGCCGACTCGGCCCTGCAGCGTCTGTACGGCGGATACCAGACCGACTGGGTGTGCGGGGGCCAATGGAACGCCATGCTGGGCTACCTGGCGGCCCTGTCCCAGGCCTGTCTATACCAGGGCGGCCTGGAGCTGGTGGCCATGTTCAACGGGACGCTGGCCAAGGAGAGGCTCCCCGAGTGGGCGAGGAGGGCGCAGGGCGAGCGGCAGACGGCTCAGCTGATTGTCAGCCACATCGGGAACAAGGGAACCCCGCCCCCGCGGGCCTGGTTCTTACCACCCGCCTGCCTGGCACACTGCATCCGCCTGGCCATGATCCGGTTCAGAGTCAAGGTAACCGGGGACACCTACCTCTCTATCCCCCTCCCCATCTACTACCTACCTATATCCCCCACCTACCTACTACACCCCGCCCCCATCTATTACACACTGCCCCCGCGGGCCTGGTTCTTACCATCCGCCTGGCCATGATCCGGTTAAGAGTCAAGGTAATCAGGGACACCTACCTCTCTCTCCCCCTCCCCATCTACTAGCTACCTATATCCCCCACCTACCTACTACACCCCGCCCCCATCTATTACACACTGCCCCCGCGGGCCTGGTTCTTACCACCCGCCTGCCTGGCACACTGCATCCGCCTGGCCATGATCCGGTTAAGAGTCAAGGTAACCGGGGACACCTACCTCTCTATCCCCCTCCCCATATACTACCTACCTATATCCCCCACCTACCTACTACACCCCGCCCCCATCTATTACACACTGCCCAAGTCTACTACACACCGCCCCCGCGGGTCTGGTTCTTACCACCCGCCTGCCTGGCACACTGCATCCGCCTGGCCATGATTCGGTTCAGAGTCAAGGTAACCGGGGACACCTACCTCTCTATCCCCCTCCCCATCTACTACCTACCTATATCCCCCACCTACCTACTACACCCCGCCCCCCATCTATTACACACTGCCCAAGTCTACTACACACCGCCCCCGCGGGCCTGGTTCTTACCACCCGCCTGCCTGGCACACTGCATCCGCCTGGCCATGATTCGGTTCATAGTCAAGGTAACCGGGGACACCTACCTCTCTATCCCCCTCCCCATCTACTATCTACCTATATCCCCCACCTACCTACTACACCCCGCCCCCATCTATTACACACCGCCCCCGCGGGCCTGGTTCTTACCACCCGCCTGCCTGGCGCACTGCATCCGCCTGGCCATGATCCGGCTCAGAGTCAAGGTAACCGGGGACACCTAGCTATATCCCCCTCCCCATCTACTACATACTACACCCCACCTACCTACTACACCCGCCCCCATCTACTACACACCGCCCACGCAGGCCTGGCACACTGCATCCGCCTGGCCATGATCACCGGGGACACCTACCTATACCCCCCTCCCCATCTACTACATACTACACCCCACCTACCTACTACACCCGCCCCCATCTACTACACACCGCCCACGCAGGCCTGGCACACTGCATCCGCCTGGCCATGATCCGGTTCAGATTCAAGGTAACCGGGGAAACCTACCTACCTCTATCCCCCTCCCCATCTACTACCTACCCACTACACCCTCCCCCCCCCCCAATCTACTACACCCTTCCCCCCCATCTACTACACCCACCCCCGCGGGCCTGGTTCTTACCACCCGCCTGCCTGGCACACTGCATCCGCCTGGCCATGATCCGGTTCAGACTCAAGGTAACCAGGGACACCTACCCATAACCCCCTCCCCATCTACTACCTATCTACATATAACCCCTCCCCCATCTACTACAGCCCGCGGGCCTGGTTCTTATTGCCTGTCTGGCACACTGCATCCGCCTGGCCATGATCCGGTTCAGAGTCAAGGTAACCGGGGACACCTACCTAGATATAACCCCTCCCCATATACTACACCTTGCCCCCATCTACTATTTACTACACCCCGCCCCCATCTACTACACCACGTGGGCTTGGTTCTTACTACCTGCCTGGCACACTGCTTCCACCTGGCCATGATCCGGTTCAGAGTCAAGGTAACCAGAGACACCTACCTACATATAACCCTGCCCCCTTCTACTACACCCCAAGGGCCTGGTTCTTACCACCCGCCTGCCTGGCACACCGCACCTGCCTGGCCATGATCCGGTTCAGAGTCAAGGTAACCGGGGACACCTACCTACTACACCCCTTCCCCCATCTACTACCTACCTATAGCCCCTCCCCATATAATGCCTACCTATCTATAACACTGCCCCCATCTACTGTCTACCTATCTATATTCCACCCCCATCTACTACTGTACCTACCTACTACATCCCACCCTTATCTACTACACCCCTCTACCTGCCACTGTACCTACCCACCGAACCCCTCCCCCCTTCTACCTGGCCATGATCCAGTTCAGAGTCAAGGTAACCAGGGACACCTACCTACACCTCTCCCCCAATAACTAACCTATACCCCCCCATCTCTCTACCTACCACGACCCTTTCCCCTTCTAGCTACCTGCATCTCCTCCCCCACCTGCCTTGCTATGATCCAGTTCAGAGTCAAGGTAACTGGGGACACCTACCTACACCCTTCCCCCAGGACAGTTTACCTACACCCCTCTGCCATCATGATCCAGTTCAGGGTCAAGGTTACAGTGTACCTACCTACACCCCTCACTCATAACCTGCTACCTACTGTGTGCTTACCTTTCACCCTTCCCTCACATACCTACCTACACTACTTCCCTATCCATCTGGCTATGATCCAGTTCATAGTCAAGGTAAACGGGACTATCTAACCACCTACCTCCCCTGTACACCTGGCCATGATCTGGTTCAGAGCTAAGATAACCAGGGACCATGTACATACCTAACACCCCCCCCCCCCCCCCCTCTGTGACAGGGTATCAAGGTAGCCCCACTCCATCTGCATGACCATGATTTGGTTCAAAGTCAAGGTAACCAGGGACAGTGCACATACCTACCTCTATACTATTCCACCCATACCCAACTACCTACAGGTCTATTCATCAGAACAGTGACCCTCCCCTCCCCAATAAGTGTATGTAGGCAGCCTGTGTACCCCATCTCTTTGCTCCCCTGCCCAAAACAAGCCTATTCAACAGGACAGTGCCTCAACCCCAGAGACAGGCCTATTCAACAGGGCGATGTCCCTCACCCTCATCCATGAACCCCTCTCTACCCAGACCCTTCTACTTCCCTGACCAGAGACATGTCTATTCAACAGGACGGTGTCCCTCACCCTCATCCATGAACCCCTCTCCACCCAGACCCTTCTACTTCCCTGACCAGAGACAGGCCTATTCAACAGGGCATGTCCCTCACCCTCATCCATGAACCCCTCTCTACCCAGACCCTTCTACTTCCCTGACCAGAGACATGTCTATTCAACAGGACGGTGTCCCTCACCCTCATCCATGAACCCCTCTCCACCCAGACCCTTCTACTTCCCTGACGAGAGACATGCCTATTCAACAAGGCGATGTCCCTCACCCTCATCCATGAACCCCTCTCTACCCAGACCCTTCTACTTCCCTGACCAGAGACAGGCCTATTCAACAGGGCGATGTCCCTCACCCTCATCCATGAACCCCTCTCTACCCAGACCCTTCTACTTCCCTGACCAGTGACAGGCCTATTCAACAGGGCGATGTCCCTCACCCTCATCCATGAACCCCTCTCCACCCAGACCCTTCTACTTCCCTGACCAGAGACATGCCTATTCAACAGGGCGATGTCCCTCACCCTCATCCATGAACCCCTCTCTACCCAGACCCTTCTACTTCCCTGACCAGAGACATGTCTATTCAACAGGACGGTGTCCCTCACCCTCATCCATGAACCCCTCTCCACCCAGACCCTTCTACTTCCCTGACCAGAGACAGGCCTATTCAACAAGGCGATGTCCCTCACCCTCATCCATGAACCCCTCTCTACCCAGACCCTTCTACTTCCCTGACCAGAGACATGCCTATTCAACAGGGCGATGTCCCTCACCCTCATCCATGAACCCCTCTCTACCCAGACCCTTCTACTTCCCTGACCAGAGACATGTCTATTCAACAGGACGGTGTCCCTCACCCTCATCCATGAACCCCTCTCCTCCCAGACCCTTCTACTTCCCTGACCAGAGACAGGCCTATTCAACAGGGCGATGTCCCTCACCCTCATCCATGAACCCCTCTCTACCCAGACCCTTCTACTTCCCTGACCAGAGACAGGCCTATTCAACAGGACGGTGTCCCTCACCCTCATCCATGAACCCCTCTCCACCCAGACCCTTCTACTTCCCTGACCAGAGACAGGCCTAGTCAACAGGGCGATGTCCCTCACCCTCATCCATGAACCCCTCTCCACCCAGACCCTTCTACTTCCCTGACCAGAGACAGGCCTATTCAACAGGGCGATGTCCCTCACCCTCATCCATGAACCCCTCTCTACCCAGACCCTTCTACTTCCCTGACCAGAGACCGGCCCATTCAACAGGACCGTGTAACCCAAACGTTTACCCCCCCCCCTTCTTTCTCCCATCCCCCTACCTAGATATGGGCCCCTAACCTGTACTACAGTTCCTATGTTATGCATAATCACACACGGTTACATTGTTTGCCAACCCAAAACTGATTTTAGAACTTTACGTGTCCGTACCCCAAAAGATTGTGTGCCAATTCCCCTTTTTTTTACTTTTTTTTAGCTGACATTGTAATCTAGTTGGGGGGGTGCTTGTTTTTCTGTGCTGTTAATTGGTACTCCAATCATGTACTCCATTCCCAGCAGTTCATGTTTCCTGCATACAGACCTAGTTACATTGTTTGGCAGCTCAATACTGAATTTGGAAATGTTCGCTAATGTCCCTTTAAAAGGTTGTGTGCTTTTTTTTTATTTTGGCATTGCAATCTTGTTAGGCCCCATTGACACTTGGGTGTAGCAGAAACAAGCGGTGCCGATATTTCTTATTGGCACCCCAAACATAAGCAGAAGTTGTGCATTTTGCTGCGTGACAAAACGCATGACGTAAATTGTAATTGGCTGATGTAAAAAAAAATTGGTACATGATGTTCTTTTAACACTTTTTTTATATTTTTTTTATTTATTTTTTTGGAGCAGAGGAAGGCCCATTCAAATGAATGGTGCCGCTTCAAAAAAAATGTTTTCCCCAAGTGTGACCTGGGCCTCAAGGTACCTGTTGGTTCTTTTGTTTGCTGTTGGGTAATTGGTATCCCAATGCTGTGCTCCAGTCCTGACAACATTTCATGTTAATCTTTAGGATGACAGCCTCGACTTTAGGCACAGTGCCTAAAAATAAAGAGCAACTGAGCATGTGCAGAGAAGGGTGAGACTGTGTATTACTGAGTTTAAACAGTATATGCACTTATTTTTTATGTTTTACATAGCTATACCTGCAAAAGGGACCAGCCTGATGTTATCTATCAGGACTTAATTTTCTGACTAAAGTCCTGCTTTAAAGGGCTGTCCTGTCTATATCTCTGTCTCTCTCTCTCTCTCTCTGTCTATCTCTGTCTCTCTCTCTGTCTCTCTGTCTCTGTGTCTCACTCTCTCTCTGTCACTCTCTCACTCTCGGTCTCTCTCTCACTCTCTCTCGGTCTCTCTCTCACTCTCTCTCGGTCTCTCTCTCACTCTCTCTCGGTCTCTCTCTCACTCTCTCTCGGTCTCTCTCTCACTCTCTCTCGGTCTCTCTCTCTCGGTCTCTCTCTCTGTCTCTCTCTCACTCTCTCTCGGTCTGTCTGTCTCTGTCTGTCTCTGTGTCTCTCTGCGTCTCTCTCTCTCTGCCTCTCTCTCTCTCTCTCTCTCTCTGCGTCTCTCTCTGCCTCTCTAACGAATGCCGCATCTAAACGAATGGAACAGAACAAATTAATAATAATAAAAACGTATTATTATTTCGTTCCGTTCCATTTATTTAGAATGCGTCATTCTTTATTTCTGAAAATTCGTAAATTCACATTCGTTACGTTCACTAACATTCAAATTTGAAAGGGAATTCCAATACCTATAATTGAATAGTTCGTTATTATTTAGAATTTTCGATCTAATTTTTCGGATTTTTCTTTTCTTATTTTCGGGTTTTTGAAATTTCTAATTTCTGGGGGGAAAAAAAACAAACGAAAACAAACAAATATTTTGGCTGTGCACATGTCTAATATTGATCCTTCTATGCCCTGTGCCTTTACATTGGTTAGACCTCCCCTTGGTACACGTGTGAGGTTTGCTTGGAAACATAAAGATATAGAAAAACTGGAGATCTCGGAGCATAATGCTTAAATACAAAAGACTCATTTTTAATCGATGAAAAACAAATCTAAAACTTGAAGAATCAAGACTGTACACAAGACATGGACAAACTAGCAGACACCTCAACAAGTATTAGAATATGTACATTATAAAAATTAGAATTAAAATGGAGTGCAATGTTGTCATAAACCCCTAATAAAAACTACAGCCTGGGAGACTTGAAAGCAAAATACATTTAAAGCTGAACTCTGGACACAAAAACAAAGTCATGTAAATATATATTCTTCAGTTGCCTCAGAGCATATGAATCCACTTGTACACCTAATCAGTTTGCAAACCCAGATTTCCCTGTAACCTCCTCATGGTGCTGTGTGAGGGAGCTGCAGGCTCCTCCTACTTCAGGAGGGGGCGGAGACGAGACCAGTTTCTCTGCACAAAGAGAGAGAGAGAGAGCAGGTCTTTATTACAGGAAGTTAGTCTCACACTGGATTACTGCACAGATATGGAAGAAATACACAAAGTACACAGAGATTCAAGAGAAATAAACATGACTAATGTATTTAGCCAATATTTGTCTTATCCTAAAGTTAATCTCTAAGGGCTCTTTCACACGGGCGGATCCCGTTCATGATCCGCCCCGTGAATATCCGCTTGCTCAGCGGAGATCGCTCCGTTGATCCCCCACTGAGCCGGTGGATTACTTGTCCGTCTCTGCACACTGTGCAGAAACGGACCGGTCGGATCGCCGCTTTGCTCTATGGGGGGATCGGATGAAAACGGACCGTCTGTCCATTTTTATCCGTTCCGCAGACGGATGGAAAAGTAGGATTTTCCTCCATCATGCTAAACGAACCATAGCGGAGACTGATGTCAGCGGATGTTCATCCGCTATCCCATAGGGATACATGCATGTCCGTTTTTTTTCATCCGAAAACGGATGGATGAAAAAACGGACATACGGAACGTCCGTGTGAAAGGGGCCTTAGGCCTCATTTACATGAGCAGGAGAGGGGCAATAAC
Organism: Rana muscosa; assembly: GCA_029206835.1. Lineage (NCBI taxonomy): Eukaryota > Metazoa > Chordata > Amphibia > Anura > Ranidae > Rana > Rana muscosa. The sequence continues at coordinate 340,171,648 of CM055125.1, read as the reverse complement.
AGTTTTGCCACTCCTCAGCCGCCAAGCTACAAGTTGACATGGCCAGTGGCTAGGGTTGACACCTCATCCCTTTTAAACCCGAACACACACATTAATTACACAGGTTCTGTGGCTTATTAAGGTGGTAATTAAAGTGGTTGTAAACCCTTACAGACCACCTTGACCTACAGGTGAGCCTAGATTAAGGCTTACCTGTAGGTGCAAGAAATATCTCCTTAACCTACACGTAGGGCTAGGGGAAAAAATCGATTTGAATCGTGAATCGAGTTGCGAGGTTAAATCGATTCAGATTTTGACCAAATCGATTTTTTTAGATTAATTTTTTTTCCATAGGACCGGCGCTCCGCGGACTAGGCCAAAGCCGCGGCCTCGCCTAAAAAATCCTCCCCGCAGCTCACCGCGATCCTGGGAAAAGGCCGCGAGACCTAGGCCGAAGCTGCAGCCTTTTCCCAGGATCGCGGCGAGCTGCAGCCAGGATTTTTTTAGGCTAGTCCGCGGCCTTTTACCAGGATCGCGGCGAGCTGCGGGCAGAATTTTTTAGGCGAGGCCGTGGCTTTGGCCTAGCCCGCGGCCTTTTCCCAGGCTTAGGACCGGCGTGGTGTCCATCCAAATTTTTTTTTAGAATCGTGAATAGTTTTTTTTTTTTTAAATCGCAGATTTTTTTTTTGGGGCCAAAATCGCCCAGCTCTACCTACATGGTTGAGGAGATATTTGCAAGAAAGAGGGCACCGATGTCTAGACAACGGCGCAGGCGCACTGAGTGTGCCGTTGGTGAAGGCGATTATGCCGGCTCTAAGGCCAGTCACAGCGCCGGAGCAGCGATACCCGGAAGTCACTCCGGGTATCATGGCGGCGACGCAGGAGGCGAACAAGGGCCGCTGCGGGGGCTTTGATCTCAGGTAAGTAATTCATAATGAGCTAGTATGCTATGCATACTAGCTCATTATGCCTTTGTCTTGCAGGGTCTTATTTTTATTTATTTTTCTTGAGGAGGGTTTACTTCCTCTTTAAACACACTTGGTGACTTGTCTGCATTAAATTAGCCTCAGAACCCGTGTAATTCATGTGCCCTGGATTAAAGGGATGATGTGGCAACCCTACCAGTGGCCAAGTTGGTACATGTTGACGCAGCAAGAATTATACCACCTATTGCATTTGGTAGGTGGTATCGCCCCCCAAGTCTGAATCATTCAGGTGCAAGGAATGGTTCTCATTCAAAATCTTCCTTGTATCACATTTCGGAGAGGGGGTAGAGACTGCCTCCTGACTAAACGAGCCGTAGATCATAATTGTCCTATATATGTAGCACTTATTTCTTAGATTTTTTTTTTTTTATGTAGTGTAATTCTTTTGTCTTGTTTCTGTAATTTAAAAAGAAATTTGATCATTATTTTGATTACTTAATAAATATTTTGTATTTATGTACTGTGCTCAGAGATCTCCCTTATTCTATAATATTTCTATAGTGCAATTTTGGGGTTGGCAATCATTTCCTCTGTTTTTTTTTTTTTTTATTTATATGAAAAAAACAAAGGAAATCCAGTGTCCAGATTTTTTTTTTTGCTCAAAGCTTCATTGAACAACTTGGCGTTGAGTGGATTGGCTACCAGTTTTAATAAATCTACCACAATCTCTAAAGCGCTATATGAATTGTTGGCACCATATAAATACCAGTAAAGCCTCATACACACGATCGGATTTTCTGCTGACAAAGCGTAGGACTTTTGTCCGAAGGGCGTTGGCCGCAAACTTGTCTTGCATACAAACGGCAAAGAACTGTCTGCCGACAAACACGAAACTATTTTTCAGCTCTTTAGTGCCATCCTTTGGGCAACTTCTGCTAATGACGTGTTATGGTGAGCATAGCTTTCGAGCATGCGTGTTTGTACTTTGGAGTTTTGTGTACACACGATCGGATAATCCGACAACACACCTTTGTTGGTGGACAATTTTAAAGCATGCTATCCCACATTTGTCCGCGGAAAATCCGACAACAATTGTCCGATGGAGCGTACAAACGGTCGGATTTTCCCACAACAGCCTGTCATCACACAATTCCCGTCGGATAATCCGATCGTGTGTACAAGGCTTTAGAATAAAAAAACACATTACACAGTTTCCCAGCTGTCCTACTAGTATTGCATGTTCGAAACAATGATAGATTACATTGTCTATATGGACACACACACAATTCCTGCAGATATATATATATATATATATATATATATATATATATATATATATATAGACAATGTAATCTATCATTGTTTCGAACATGCAATACTGGTAGGACAGCTGGGAAACTGTAATGTATTTATTTTATTTTTTTCCTTACTGGTATTTATATGGTGCCAACAATTTATGTAGCACTTTAGATATTGGGGTTGATTTATTAAAACTGGAGAGGGCAAAATCTTGTGTAGCTGTGCATGGTAGCCAATCCACTCAATGCCAGTTTGTTCAATGAAGCTTTGACCAAAAAATTGGTCTGATGACCTCTGTGCAGCAAGGCAGAAGTGCTGACCACTGTGCTGCAAAAAAAAAAAAAGTGGGATGTAACCCATACTTAAAGCAGAAGTAAACCCATAGATTTAACAGTTTAAGAAAACGGTTACATTTCCAGGCCCATGCGGGGAATATTAGGCCCCTTTCACACTGGCACATTTTTCAGGCGGTTTAGCGCTAATATTAGCGCTGTTATACCGCCTGAAAAATCGTGCCCTGTATTCTTCAATGTGAAAGCCCGAAGGCTTTCACACTGAAGCGGTGCGCTAGCAGGACCGCTCCAAAAGTCCTGCTAGCCGCATCTTTACAGCGGTGAAGGAGCGGTGTGTTCACCGCTCCTTTACCGCAGCTGCCCATTGAAATCAATGGGACACCGCGGTAATACCACCCGCAAACCGCATTAACCCTTTTTCGGCCGCTAGTGGGGGTTAAATTCACCCCGCTAGCGGCCGCATACCGCGGTGATAACGACGGTTTAGCGGCGCTGAAAATCGCGCCGCTATACCGCCACCGCACCTGCCCGCCCCAGTGTGAAAGGGGCCTAACTGTCACATTGGTTGTGCTCTCAACAAAACTGTAAGAAAAAGTGTGGGAATCTGGGACTTTGAATGAGGACATTGACCAGTGGAGGTTAAAAGACATTTATTCACATGGATGATTGTATACATAGCAGATATAGAAAAGCTAGTAAATGAGTAAAAATTGTTCATTACATTGGTATGTAGATACACATATTCCAGGCATGAATATCAGAAAAAAATCATCATAGTGACATGTAATGTAGAATGAATTTTATATACAGACACATCACTAGAGCCGCACCTTGCAGTTTTTCAAAAATTGTATATAAATACAATAAGTGGTCAATAATAAATCCTAGAAGAATTCCTGATAACAGACATATGGTTGCATTTTCAGTGCCCGACGCATTTCGTGTCACACACACTTCCTCAGGGGCGGATGCAAGGGGGTATCTATGGATATAAAATATGATTCATCTAGTATGGAGATAAAGGATGCAAAGGGGGTATCTATGGATATAAAATATGATTAATCTAGTATGGAGATAAGAATATATCAGGAGCAAACAAAGTTTTTTTCAACAAAACTGTAAAACCATCCAATGACTGGGGTCATTACTGATCACATGTGCGGCTTCATGGCAGTTGAAGATTAAACAGAGGCCAAGCTGGCACCTTCCTTGGCTGAAAATGATAGGAGGGTTTACTTCCACTTTAACCACTTATGGACCGCCTGCCGCAGGAATACGGCGGCTGCTTGAAGAGGAATACTGTTGTTATGGCAGCAGCTAGCTACCATAACCCCGGTAGCCTCTTCTTCAGCGGTCAGTCCGCTACAAGATAAAAGTGGTCTCTGCGGTGTATACGCCACAAGATCACTTTTATAGGGCCCCCCCTCCTGCAGCTCTCTGGTGCCCTCCGCCGCTTACCGGAGGCGATCGGATACTTTCCCTTCTGTGAGGGGAAGATGGCCCCCACCCGGCTCCATATCACTGCGGGGCGGAAGCGACGTCAAAACCTCACTTCCGCCCATAGCTTTTAAAGGGGCTTTTTTTTTAGAATGACACAAATGTTTATTTTATTTTTATTATTGCATTTTAGTTAAATATGAGATCTGAGGTATTTTTAACCCCAGATCTCATATTTAAGAGGTCCTGTCATGCTTTTTTCTATTACAAGGGATGTTTCCGTTCTTTTAATACAAATAAAAGTGACCCAAATGTTTTTTTTTTACGCTGTTAAAAAAAAAAAGAAGATTTTTTTTTTTTAAAGCGCCCCGTCCCGACAAGCTCGCGCGCAGGTGCGAATGCATGCGTCAGCAGCACCCGCATATGAAAACGATGTTCATACCACACATGTGAGGTATCGCTGCAATCATTAGAGCGAGAGCAATAATTCTAGCCCTAGACCTCCTCTGTAACTCAAAAGATGCAACCTGTAGAATTTTTTTAAACGTCACCTATGGAGATTTTTAAGGTTTACGTTAAAAGTTTGTCGCCATTCCACGAGCGGGCGCAACTTTGAAGCGTGACATGTTGGTTATCAATTTACTCGGCGTAACATTATCTTTCACAATATAAAAAAAAAAATTGGGCTAACTTTACTATTGTCTTATTTTTTTATTAAAAAAAGTGATTTTGTTTTTCCAAAAAAAGTGCGCTTGTAAGACCGTTGCGCAACTATGGTGTGACAAAAAGTATTGCAACGACCGCCATTTTATTCTCTAGGGTGTTAGAAAAAAAATGTATAATGTTTAGGGGTTCTAAGTAATTTTCTAGCAAAAAGAATTGTTTTTAATTTGTAAACAACAAATCTCAGAAAGAGGCTTGGTCCTTAAGTGGTTAAGAAGGGGGCTCCCAGATCCTGCCGCCCCCCCTCCCCCATGTGAATGAGCATGGTACCTCTACTCATTCACCAAAAAATTTCAAAAGTAAATAAAAAGACACAGTTTTTGACAAGTCCCTTATTTAAAAAAAATATATATATATAACCAAATTCCCCAATCTAAATCCATCTTTTAGTCTGGGTTCACATATGTGCGATGGGGAACCAGCTGGATTCCAGTATGGAATCCCGCATCGCATCTCCCTCACAGGCAGTTCACACTGCCCTCTGCGAACCGCTGTGGGTTTCAGTACAAAGTTAATGACACCCCCAGATCGGTTCGCAGATCGCAACAGTGCGAACTGTGATTTCAGACAGGAATCGGATCGCATGAGTGTAAACTCCCATATGACCTGATTCCGGGGGGGGGGGGGTCCTGCACCTTTTTTTCGTGCGAGTTCAGCCATACAACTGTATGGCTGAATTTGCATTGCACAGACGTTGCATGTGATCCGCACAGCAATGCGATGCGAATCACATGCAACGTCTGTGTTCACATTCGTGTGAACCCAGGCTCCATCTCGATTAAATGCTGACTTCCACCAAAAATAAGCATGCCAAATACAACCGTTCCTGACGCTAGACATTTGCCGAATTACAAGTTTATAAGGTATCGCCACAGAGTGGTGCTGTGGATACCAGAAAGGAAACACGTGCCACATCCCATAAATTTTGCTGAATGACAACACTGCTTTCCCCTGCCCCTAAGTAAACAAAGGGACGTGGTCACCTGGTGACACAGCCCCCCCCCCCACCTTCATGATGTCACACAGAGACTCCGCACCATGTGGGGCATGTGGCCTGGTTTAGGAGGTGGAGGGAAGCGTTCGCTTGATCCCCCCCTCCCCCCCTTTACTGCCCTGCTAGGCTGCTTGTGGTAAAAAGTTATTAAAATAATAATAAAAGAGTGCGCTAAACAAATGTCACTAATGTGAATAAAAATTAATAGAAAACTTAGTGTTTCTGTGAAAAATCCAAAACCAATCGTGAATTTTTTAAGTGAATTCCCACACCTAAAAAATCATCTGAAATATAAAAAAATGCTACCAATTAGTTAATGCCTAATTAATATCCAAATGAAGTCCAAAATATATTCCAATATGTGAGTCCCAATAAATGTGAAATCAGAGATTGCAACTTCTCCAATAATTCCAGCTGATTAAAAATCTTATATTGCACCAATGGCTTCAACCAGTTATAAATCATATGTTGCTAGCAGAAAAATCATAAGTCTTCTTATCTGTGAGATATTCCTCCACCAAACATCAAGTGTCACCCGAAGTGCTCAAAAACAGGATGCACTTACCAGATTTATATGACCACTTTAATTAAAAAGATGGTCACTAAGGCTTATGCAGGATTGTGCCTGCATACACAGCGACAGTGTCAGACACAGGAAAATCAAAAGCCTCCTCTCAGGTTTAAAGACGGGAAATGGAAACAGAAACAAAGGGTCCCATAGCGTAATACAGTTTATTAAGAAAAAGGTAGTAAAACATAAAGGTGCCAAATGGCCTCTTACTTTAGAAGTGCCTACCCGGCACTGGGACCGTGAGCTTGTCTGTTGGGACACTGTTCCGCTGTTTCCTCCGTAGCAGCGCGCATCAGCATCCACAGATGATTCGAACCGAGCCCTGGGATGGCGTCAGCATACACGTGACCAGGTACCGCCGCCGACGTACGTTTCGTAATTCACGTCTTCAGGGGGCGTACCTGGTCACAAAGGATCACGGTATTTGTAGTTGTGGACAGTGCTACTGAGGAGAACAGCGGAGGCGTCCCAGACTCGCCCAAAACAAGCCCCAGTCTCAGGTTGCACACCATACATCCAAAAGGTCATATTGGTACATATATAACTCAATCATTTGTATTGTATTATAGCATAATGTTAAAAATCCAGAACATTTAGGCCACTCTCACACTGGGGCGGTTTGCAGGCGCTATAAATAGCGCCTGCAAACCGAGCCTAAACAGCGGCTCCTTTCTCTCCAATGTGAAAGCCCCGAGGGCTTTCACACTGGAGCGGTGCGCTAACAGGACTTAAAAAAAAGTCCTGCTAGCCGCATCTTTGGAGCGGTGTGTTTACCACTCCTCCACCGCTCCTTCCCATTGAAATGAATGGAATACCGCGGTAATACCGCCCGCAAACCGCGGCTGTAGCCGCGGTTTGCGGGTGGTATTAACCCTTTTTCGGCCGCTAGCGGGGGTTAAAACCGCACTGCTAGCGGCCTAATACCTCTGCAATCGCGACGGTAAAGCGCCGCTAAAAATAGCGGCGCTATACCGCCACCGCCCCAGTGTGAAACCGGCCTAAATGAAAATAAAAGAAAATGGCTAAAAATGATACTGGCAGTCTCCCCTCTCCTACTGATGACAATGGTACAGTCCTAGATGTCTATTCCCTGCACGACTGCGGCGAATATTGGAGCCCTTAATCTAATCACCAGTGCATTTGATATGTGCCATCGTGGTGTGTGGTAGGGGCTTATGTGCCAGTATACATATAAAAAATAAGAAGAATCAGTTACCTAATATAGTTACTCATACTGGTAGCCAACACTATATATAGACGCTGAATTCTGAGTCTAGTTCCCTAGTTTTAACATAGCAACACCAATCTGTCCTTCCATTGGTGGCCAGGTCAAACTAGTGCCATCTAGTGTATGATTCTCATACTGGCAGACATGCCTTGCTGCCTTTGATGACATCTAGCAACATATGATTTAAAACTGGTTGAAGCCATTGGTGCAATATATGATTTTTAATCAGCTGGAATTATTGGAGAAGTTGCAATCTCTGATTTCACATTTATTGGGACTCGCATATTGGAGTATATTTTGGACTTAATTTGGATATTAATTAGGCATTAACTAATTGGTAGCATTTTTTTATATGTCAGATGATTTTTTAGGTGTGGGAATTCACTTAAAAAATTGAATTTTTCACAGAAACACTTAAGTTTTCTATAAATTTTTATTCACATTAGTGACATTTGTTTAGCGCACTCTATTATTATTATTTTAATAATTTTTTACCACTTGATCATTTTGGAAGCGTTGGCTTTCACTTTGCAGAGGAGCAGCTGTTTATTATTGAATTAATTGTAATTTTATGAGTGTGGCGTGGAATTTCTTACTATTACTGCTAGGCTGCTTGCTTGGATAAGGGTCTGGTATGGATTCTGGAGGGGACCCTGTGTCTTCTCTTTTTTTTTGGCGTGGGGTCCCCCTTAAAATCCATAACAAACCTGAGGGCCTGCACATGCTTAGTTTCTCTCCATTTTTTGGCACTGTGTCAAAAATTAGAGCCACTAGAGGCCAGTCTACATATTTACTGCTGCTCAGGGTCTCTGGGCTTCAGCAAAGCAGAAACGGGAGCAATGCTGGAGGCAATTTACAACACACAATCATTTTGGTGGCATATACCGTATATCAATGTGGAATCCTTGCTAAAGAACATTTTTTTTTTTTTAATCAAGTTGTTATAGGGTAAAGTTGTGCTTTAAGGTGACCATGCACTATACAGTTTAGTTGTACGGTCTTGTTTATATTGACTATCTGCTTTGTAGTGCAAAGGCCTTCCTGATTTGATACAAATTGAGTGAATTGTTTAGGTGTGTTCTAATAAATAGTTTTGGTAAAGGAGATTGTACAATGTGTGGCCAATTTATAGGCAATACCGTCTGTTCCTGGGCTGGCTGGTTGATATAGTCTAGACCAGATGCTTTTTTTTTTTTGGGTGGAGAATGCGGGCAACAGACCAGATGCTGTTTGATTTTATATATCGTGTTTTGTTTTGAGGGACTGATTGTAATTTGTCTGTATTCCCAAGTCCAGAGAGATGAAACGGGATGTTTTCTTTGTATATACTCTACCCTTTGGTTTGTGACCCCCTATAATGTGTGTTGGCTTAAATGTCCAATGAATGCGTTGAATTTGTTTTGGGGAGTCTGCTCCTGATCAACAAGGCACCAAAAGCATAAGAGAAGGCTCTGAAAGGGATCCAAATAGATGGAAAACTTTAAGACCTCATGCACACTGGCATATCTCTGTACCCAGGAGAGACAGATGCCCATAGTAATGAATGGCTGTACACAGGTTAAATTACAAGCATAAATCCCAGAACGTGCAAAAGGCAGCAGTAGCCGCCTGCATCCTAGCAACCAATAATGCAGGGCGGCAATGACAATTCACAGGAATCTGCAAATGAAAGAACTACAAACCCTGTCTGTCACCGCGGCAGATGGACTACTTATAATTTTAATGAAGTGCGAGCGCGCACGTAGTTTACACTGCCTAAAGCACAGCTCAGGAATTGTCTGCCCATACAGAGGTATGGACAGAGACCCTCTAGAAAGTGTGTGCAGGAGCCTGACATTGCACCCGTGATAGAATGATCCCAGGTGCAATGCTTTTGCAGGATCCTGTCCAAAAATAAATAAATGCACATTCATTGTTTAAATTTCAGATGACCATTGACCACCCAGTCGTGTTTGGTCTTTACTGAGAAGGAACCCTGTGATCCCAGGTCAGTGTATAACCGCTTCTTTCATCAGTGTGTGGTTTTGGGCTGTGAGCCAGAGCTTTCCAGCTCAGCCTCCAAGGGCCAATGGCCTGCTAAGGATTTAGTCTGTTGAGAGAGTTCACAGATGCAATGCACTTGTCAGTAGCCCAGGTTCACACTGAGCTGTGGGAATGAAGCCGTGAGAGTTCAGCTGAACTCGCACGATTTCACTCCCGCATGACAGTCCTGATTTCGGCTGCGATTTCACAGACATCTGTGCATGTCTCTGCACAGATGTCACTGGAAATCGCAAAAAGTAGTGGAGAAACTACTTTCTGAAATCGGTGCGGCGCCGAAAAATGCAGCGTTGCACCGATTAGGACGGTGCAATTGCCGCCGATTTGACATGTCAAGTCGCACCAATGTGAATCAGGTCTTAGTGTCCTTTCACACGGGTGTTCAGTTTTTTAGTAAAGTTCAGTCACTATTTTTTGTATTTTTACATCTGTTTTTACAAGAAAAAAAGTAACTGAACTTAACTTCAAACACTGTAGCTGGTTGCTAAGGAGTGTGCCAGGAAACCCGCCGCCATGTCCTTAACAACCAACGAGTCATCAGCTGTCAGCAGGGTTCCCCGCTGACAGCTGAATGTAAAAAAAAAAAAAAGCAGCCCAAAAAAAAAACAAAACGCGTGGCGTCCATCCCCCCTCCTCCCGCCAGGTCCATACCAGGCCCTTCGGGTCTAGTATGGATTCGGAGGGGGACACGGCCATGGGTTCACCCCCAAAATCCATACCAGGTCCTTATCTGAGCATGCAGGTCAGGAACCTGCATGCCCTTAACATGGGGGAATGGGTGCTCTGCGCCCCCCCACCCCAAAGCACCTTGTCCCAATGTTGATGGGGAAAAGGGCCTCTTTCCGACAACCCTAGGCTGTGGTTCTCGGATACCCCCCCCCCCCCCCCCCTATGTGAATGGGTTTTGGATATTGTACCCCTACCCATTCACCCCAAAAAGCAGTGAAAAGTAAAAAATATAAATAAACGAGCCGGTTTTTGACAAGTCCTTTATTAAAAAAGAAGCCCCGAGCTGTCTTCTCCTTGTGCTGTCTTCTCCCGGTCTCGTCTTCTCCCCGAGCTGTCTTCTTCCTCCCTGCCGGTTACCTGTTAAAATCAAAAAAGGCCACTCTTCTCCTGAGACTGTCTTTCCCTGTTGGGTTGTCCCCTACTGTCTGGCACCTCTTATATATAGCCATTGGGCGTGGCCCTCAGATGATGTCCCCCGGAGAGCCCGCCCCTTGTGACGTCACATGTCGTAGCATTGAAATTAGCATTGTCGTGGCATTGAAAGCACATTGAATTTGCACTGCAGGTAGTGTCCATATTAAAGTGGTTGTAAACCCATTTATGCAACTTGCACCTACAGGTAAGCCTAGATTAAGGCTTACCTGTAGGTGCATGAAATATCTCCTAAACCTACACGGTTTAGGAGATATTTGCTAAAAAAATGACATGCATCGGTCTCTGTCTTCGCCGCTCCGGCCAATCACAGTGCCGGAGCGGCGCTGTGATTGGCTGGAGCGGCGATAGCCGGAAGTAACCTTCCAGCTATCGCCGCAGCGATGACTGCGGCTGGAGAGGGAGACGAGGACGGCTTCGGGGGGCCCGATCTAAGGTAAGAGATGCATAATGAGCTAGTATGCTAGTCATACTAGCTCATTATGCCTTGGTCTTGCAGGTTGGTTTTAAAAAAATATATATTTTACAGGGTTTACGACCACTTACAACCACTTTAAAGGAGAACTCTTGGAGGGGGGGGGGGGGTCATTTTCCTATGCAGTCATTAACCGCACTGCATGGGTTAACTGCTCATTTACATCTAGGGGATTGCAGAAAGGAGATATACGTGCCTGATCTGCTGACCGCAAGATTTGTCCCAGCTGCTCCTGCCCTCCTCGCACTCTAGCGTTCTTGTGAATGGACTGTTCTGACATCATCACGCCCATAGACCAGCTTTGGACGGCGAGGATGGCCGGAACCGTCCGCTGGACAGGGGGAGCGTGTTTTTCTTGAGGATCGGGTTCCGCTTTCCCTTCCACCCCTATATAAAATGAGCAGTTAACCCATGCAGTGCGGGCAGAGCCCCAGTGCATGTCAGAATATTTTTCTTTAAGTTACTGACACTCCAAAACAATTCACAAATTGCAGTGCGATTGACAGAATTGGATCTCATAGTTGTGAACACCCCAGCGATCTGATTCCAGTGCAGGGGAAAAAAACGGGGTCCTGCACTTTTTTTTTTTTTTTTCAAGTTTGGTGCAATTTGAGCCATACAAATGAATGGCTCAAATCGCACCGCATAGACATCGCATGTGATTAGCACAGGAATGTGATGCAATTCCTATCCGAATCACATGAGATGTCCAGAACCGCATGAATGTGAACCCAGCCTGTTAGTGTTCTTTTCCTGATAGGGAACTGTGTGTTTTGAATACATTTCCACGTGAGTTTCCTTATAAAAGTTCATTAAGATACAAGAATAATCATAACAAACCTGGCAACCTTTTCCCATATCCTGTACACAACACACATTGGCCAAGTGACAGGGCAGCTTGTGCTGCCGCCTGTTATCTGATGGTGATGACAAGTGCTAGGACACACATTTTACTTTCCAATCAGCTTGTCCTTCTCCAAATTTAGCTGTGCTTTCCAGTGGCCTTTATAAAAAAAAAAAATGCTGTCAATATCAGAAAGTCTTGCTGACTGTAACTTGTGTTTTTTTTTTTTTCCTAACATTTATAAAGCATTGCAATTGCAGTGATGAATCCCAAATAGGTCATAAAAAAAAAGAAAACCCTGCAAGACAAAGGCATAATGAGCTAGTATGCATGGCATACTAACTCATCATGAATTACTTACCTGAGATCGAAAGCCCCCGCAGCGGTCCTCGTCCCCCCCTCCGGTGGCGTCATCTCCCCCTGGAGTTACTTCTGGGTATCGCGGCTCCAGTGCTGTGATTAACCGGAGCCGCGATGATGGACGCATTCACGCAGGAGCCGCCGGTAACGGCACACTGACTTGGGCAACAGCAGATACATGCCATTGCTTCAGTTTGCCCCAGTGCACATTTGCCGATGACATCTCCTAAACCCTAGATATGCAATTAGCGGACCTCCAGCTGTTGCAAAACTACAAGTCCCATCATGCCTCTGCCTCTGGGTATCATGCTTGTGGCTGTCAGTCTTGCTATGCCTCATGGGACTTGTAGTTCTCCAACAGCTGGAGGTCCGCTAATTGCATATCCCTGTGACCTAAACCGTGCAGGTTTAGAAGATATCCTGAGTAGCTACGGGTAAGCCTTATTATAGGCTTACCTGTAGCATACAGTGGTTCTAAAGGGTTTACAACCACTTTAAATATGTAAGATATAATTTTAAAGGGGTTATAAACCCTCTCCGTTTTCCACCTTAATGCATTCTATGCATTAAGGTTAAAAAAAAACCTCCTGTGATGCAGCACTGTTGGCTTTGGTCCTCTGGCTGAGCGGCAGAGCGTTCCACCGCTGGTACAGTGATGATAGGGTGTCGCGCACTGTTGGCTCTTCCATTCACAAAACATCTTGCACTTGTTTTGCAGAAAACAAGGCTTTCTCTGATTGAATGAGAGGAGGGATAAATGAACATAATGATCTCCAGCTTGCCAGTTCAGAGGTAGCCTTGTATTCAGTGAAAAGAACACAGAACTTTTTCTGAATGGAGGAGTCAAAGAGAGAGCAGGGTTTCTCAACTAGGTTTCCTCCAGAGGTTGCGAGGGGTTTCTTGAGCAATCAGCAATTTCTGCCTCTCCGATAAGTTCCCACTGACACCATTGATCTTTTAAGAGAGTGATGCTGTGTACACACGAGTGGAAATTCCTTGGGAAAAACCTTGGATGGTTTTTCCAACGGAATTCCGCTCAAGCTTGGCTTGCATACACACGGTCACACAAAAGTTCTCTGAACTTTCGACCGTCAAGAATGCGGTGACGTACAACACTACGTCGAGCCGAGAAAATGACGTTCAATGCTTCCGAGCATGCGTCAGATTGTTTCTGAGCATGTGTCGGAAATTTGCGTGTCGGAATTGCTACAGACGATCGAAATTTCTGATTGGAATTTTTTCCGTCGGAAAAATTGAGAACCTGCTCAACCGATTTCCGACCAAGAGCTCAAATCTGACTTTTTCTGGCGGAAATTCTGACTGTGTGTATGCGGCATTAGGGGGTAATTCTTCCCAATGTCGACAAGTGTAAGGAGCATTCTTCCCACTGACCATCACACTAATGAGTTGTAGATATAGTAAGTTTTAGCAGGTGTTCCCTGAGACTGGCAAGTTATTTCAAGGGTTCCTCTGGGTTGAAAAGGTTTAGAAACGCTGCTGCAGAGTAAGGACAATTATTCTAAGGACATTATTCACATTTAACTCTGATTTGATGACCTCTAGAAGCAAGGGGTTGTAAAGGTTTGTTTATTTAAAAAAAAAAAAAATAACAAACATGTTATACTTACCTCCACTGTGCAGTTCGTTTTGCACAGAGAGGACCCAGATCCTGGTCTTCTGGGGTCCCTCGGCGGCTGTCTCGGCTCCTCCCCACAAGAACTAACCCCCTTCATGGGAGCTCTCTCCCATGGGGGTTAGTTCTTGCCAGCGCGCTCCCGTGATACAGCCGGCGGCTATAGCCGCAGACTGTATCACTCGGCCCGCCCCCAGACGCGCCGCGTCATTGGATGTGATTGACAGTAGCGCTAGCCAATGGCTGCGCTGCTATCAATCCATCCAATCTAGCCAATCAACGGCCAGACTGAGCGGACAAGAGGATGTCGGGGGCGAGCGCAGCAGGTGAACGGGCTCAGGTAAGTAAAATGGGGGGGCCATCAGTGCCAGGTGTTTTTTCACCTTAATGCATAGGATGTGCCGAGTCCCGGGGAGGCCAGATATAGTGAATGCCGAGTCCCGGGGAGGCCAGATATAGTGAATGCCGAGTCCCGGGGAGGCCAGATATAGTGAATGCCGAGTCCCGGGGAGGCCAGATATAGTGAATGCCGAGTCCCGGGGAGGCCAGATATAGTGAATGCCGAGTCCCGGGGAGGCCAGATATAGTGAATGCCGAGTCCCGGGGAGGCCAGATATAGTGAATGCCGAGTCCCGGGGAGGCCAGATATAGTGAATGCCGAGTCCCGGGGAGGCCAGATATAGTGAATGCCGAGTCCCGGGGAGGCCAGATATAGTGAATGCCGAGTCCCGGGGAGGCCAGATATAGTGAATGCCGAGTCCCGGGGAGGCCAGATATAGTGAATGCCGAGTCCCGGGGAGGCCAGATATAGTGAATGCCGAGTCCCGGGGAGGCCAGATATAGTGAATGCCGAGTCCCGGGGAGGCCAGATATAGTGAATGCCGAGTCCCGGGGAGGCCAGATATAGTGAATGCCGAGTCCCGGGGAGGCCAGATATAGTGAATGCCGAGTCCCGGGGAGACCAGATATAGTGAATGCAGAGTCCCGGGGAGGCCAGATATAGTGAATGCCGAGTCCCGGGGAGGCCAGATATAGTGAATGCCGAGTCCCGGGGAGGCCAGATATAGTGAATGCCGAGTCCCGGGGAGGCCAGATATAGTGAATGCCGAGTCCCGGGGAGGCCAGATATAGTGAATGCCGAGTCCCGGGGAGGCCAGATATAGTGAATGCCGAGTCCCGGGGAGGCCAGATATAGTGAATGCCGAGTCCCGGGGAGGCCAGATATAGTGAATGCCGAGTCCCGGGGAGGCCAGATATAGTGAATGCCGAGTCCCGGGGAGGCCAGATATAGTGAATGCCGAGTCCCGGGGAGGCCAGATATAGTGAATGCCGAGTCCCGGGGAGGCCAGATATAGTGAATGCCGAGTCCCGGGGAGGCCAGATATAGTGAATGCAGAGTCCCGGGGAGGCCAGATATAGTGAATGCAGAGTCCCGGGGAGGCCAGATATAGTGAATGCAGAGTCCCGGGGAGGCCAGATATAGTGAATGCCGAGTCCCGGGGAGGCCAGATATAGTGAATGCCGAGTCCCGGGGAGGCCAGATATAGTGAATGCCGAGTCCCGGGGAGGCCAGATATAGTGAATGCCGAGTCCCGGGGAGGCCAGATATAGTGAATGCCGAGTCCCGGGGAGGCCAGATATAGTGAATGCCGAGTCCCGGGGAGGCCAGATATAGTGAATGCCGAGTCCCGGGGAGGCCAGATATAGTGAATGCCGAGTCCCGGGGAGGCCAGATATAGTGAATGCCGAGTCCCGGGGAGGCCAGATATAGTGAATGCCGAGTCCCGGGGAGACCAGATATAGTGAATGCAGAGTCCCGGGGAGGCCAGATATAGTGAATGCAGAGTCCCGGGGAGGCCAGATATAGTGAATGCCGAGTCCCGGGGAGGCCAGATATAGTGAATGCCGAGTCCCGGGGAGGCCAGATATAGTGAATGCCGAGTCCCGGGAGACCAGATATAGTGAATGCCGAGTCCCGGGGAGGCCAGATATAGTGAATGCCGAGTCCCGGGGAGGCCAGATATAGTGAATGCCGAGTCCCGGGGAGGCCAGATATAGTGAATGCAGAGTCCCGGGGAGGCCAGATATAGTGAATGCCGAGTCCCGGGGAGGCCAGATATAGTGAATGCCGAGTCCCGGGGAGGCCAGATATAGTGAATGCCGAGTCCCGGGGAGGCCAGATATAGTGAATGCCGAGTCCCGGGGAGGCCAGATATAGTGAATGCCGAGTCCCGGGGAGGCCAGATATAGTGAATGCAGAGTCCCGGGGAGGCCAGATATAGTGAATGCAGAGTCCCGGGGAGGCCAGATATAGTGAATGCCGAGTCCCGGGGAGGCCAGATATAGTGAATGCCGAGTCCCGGGGAGGCCAGATATAGTGAATGCCGAGTCCCGGGGAGGCCAGATATAGTGAATGCCGAGTCCCGGGGAGGCCAGATATAGTGAATGCCGAGTCCCGGGGAGGCCAGATATAGTGAATGCCGAGTCCCGGGGAGGCCAGATATAGTGAATGCCGAGTCCCGGGGAGGCCAGATATAGTGAATGCCGAGTCCCGGGGAGGCCAGATATAGTGAATGCCGAGTCCCGGGGAGGCCAGATATAGTGAATGCCGAGTCCCGGGAGACCAGATATAGTGAATGCCGAGTCCCGGGGAGGCCAGATATAGTGAATGCCGAGTCCCGGGGAGGCCAGATATAGTGAATGCCGAGTCCCGGGGAGGCCAGATATAGTGAATGCCGAGTCCCGGGGAGGCCAGATATAGTGAATGCCGAGTCCCGGGGAGGCCAGATATAGTGAATGCCGAGTCCCGGGGAGGCCAGATATAGTGAATGCCGAGTCCCGGGGAGGCCAGATATAGTGAATGCCGAGTCCCGGGGAGGCCAGATATAGTGAATGCCGAGTCCCGGGGAGGCCAGATATAGTGAATGCCGAGTCCCGGGGAGGCCAGATATAGTGAATGCCGAGTCCCGGGGAGGCCAGATATAGTGAATGCAGAGTCCCGGGGAGGCCAGATATAGTGAATGCCGAGTCCCGGGGAGGCCAGATATAGTGAATGCCGAGTCCCGGGGAGGCCAGATATAGTGAATGCCGAGTCCCGGGGAGGCCAGATATAGTGAATGCCGAGTCCCGGGGAGGCCAGATATAGTGAATGCCGAGTCCCGGGGAGGCCAGATATAGTGAATGCCGAGTCCCGGGGAGGCCAGATATAGTGAATGCAGAGTCCCGGGGAGGCCAGATATAGTGAATGCAGAGTCCCGGGGAGGCCAGATATAGTGAATGCCGAGTCCCGGGGAGGCCAGATATAGTGAATGCCGAGTCCCGGGGAGGCCAGATATAGTGAATGCCGAGTCCCGGGAGACCAGATATAGTGAATGCCGAGTCCCGGGGAGGCCAGATATAGTGAATGCCGAGTCCCGGGGAGGCCAGATATAGTGAATGCCGAGTCCCGGGGAGGCCAGATATAGTGAATGCCGAGTCCCGGGGAGGCCAGATATAGTGAATGCCGAGTCCCGGGGAGGCCAGATATAGTGAATGCCGAGTCCCGGGGAGGCCAGATATAGTGAATGCCGAGTCCCGGGGAGGCCAGATATAGTGAATGCCGAGTCCCGGGGAGGCCAGATATAGTGAATGCCGAGTCCCGGGGAGGCCAGATATAGTGAATGCCGAGTCCCGGGGAGGCCAGATATAGTGAATGCCGAGTCCCGGGGAGGCCAGATATAGTGAATGCAGAGTCCCGGGGAGACCAGATATAGTGAATGCAGAGTCCCGGGGAGACCAGATATAGTGAATGCAGAGTCCCGGGTTTAGTAACACTTTAGATCTTTTGTTGATGGACAAAAGCAAGGTGATTTTAAGCACAGGCAGCCTTCATTTTGGAGATACTTCTGAGATCCTTCAGAATTGGTTGCCAGGTATTTTTGACCTCCTAAACTTTGAGCTGCTTTTTTGTTCCCCTTTACTTGCATTGAAAGAGAAGCAATTCTTGGGTCAACAAAAGCCTGTTGACAAAGACTCTTCAACTTGTACTATGTCCTCCAAGGTTTTCATGGCTTATTACTCTTAATACAAACATTTCTGGTATTTTTCTTAATACAGAAATCTTCCCCTTTAAATGCTCGGTTTTATATTCTGTTAGGAACGTTGCAACAATTATCTCAGAGTGTTTTGTGTTAGTTTTATAAACCTTGTGACCTTTCTGTTGATTTTTTTTTCAGGTGTTTCAGAGTTTGGAGGATCATCACCTGGAAGTGGTTTCTTTTTTTCGGGAGAACGGATTTCATGGCCTCATTGCCCACGACTCTGAATATGCTTTGTGTAACATCCCATCTTACTACAGCTCTCATGCTCTCAAGCTCAGCTGGAATGGGAAGAATCTGACCACCAACCAATTTCTGATGCAGGAAGTCGCCAAGCAGCTTGGCCTGAAGATGAGCAATTTCCCCATCTTTGCTGCTCTCTTGGGTAAGATGACAGCCAGTGAGTGATACAGCACTAGAATGAAAAACCTTTATTCCAGTTGAATATTCTCCTCAGCAGTGGAAACGCATGCCGTCTGCAGCCTCCCATACAGGGATTAAAGTCCTGTTTACCCTCAGCAGGCCATGGCATTACGCAGGTAGAGAGGTTGGGGGAAGGACAATGGGATGGGCCCCCAAATCCTGCTATCGTGTAGAGTGGACCTGCAATGGCTCCCATTAGGATTAGGTCTGGCTCTGCCCTTATCTGGTATTTCTACTGTTTTAAAGGCACAATCCTCCAGTTTTTTTGAAAAACCACAGTGGACAAAGGCAGATGATGTCAGTTGACGCGTTTCAGCCTTTAAGGCCTTAGTCATAACCATTTATGGTTATGACTAAGGCCTTATAGGCTGAAACGCATTAACTGACTTCATCTGCCTTTGTCCACTGTGGCTTTTCAATAAAATGAAGACATTTTAAGAGCAAGAACCGGAGTGTGGATAATTTTTTCCACATTACTCTACTTAGCCAGCACTGACTTGGCCACCTGGGAGCTCTGCTATCTATGTTTCATATGGGTAGTAGCACTGACTTTTCTGTTTATACAATCCTCCAGTTCCTTTGTGTTCAGGGAGGAGTTTTCAACAGATATTTCTCGTTTGTGTGGCCAGTTCCCAGGGGTCTTCTGTGGTTTGGAAGACCTTGGATGCAAGCACAGTCGCTCTCTTTCCCCTTCCCCCCTTTAGGCGGGAGGGGGGTGTAGGATGAGGTGTCGGAGGAACATTCTATCCTCAGGAGGAGGTCCAGCAGGAATCTGCCGAGATTCGTACCACTGATGGGCAAGGCTGAAGTTGATGAACTTGGGTACAATCAGCCGTGCCAGAATCACTTCCGATTATCGCAAGCAGCTGCTATATATATCTTATCCTGGTGGGGGTGGCTTCCCCTGTCCGCTTCTGTGTCTGCGCTGATGAGGGAATCGTGCAAATTTCTTTCCTGTAACTCGTGGCTGCAGGAAAGAAGTTTGCACCGTCTATGGCCCTCCTAACACTTACAGGTGTCTTGTCCTTTCTCCAGACTGTGGCAGGAGAATGAAAGGAGAAGGGGATTTTTGGGACTTTGAGTGGTACAAAAACACGTGGTAGGAAAAATGTTTTATTTGTTATCTATATACACAAGGCAATAGCATACAAAAAATAAGAATTCGTGTATGTACATGCACGCATCTGAAATCGCATAGTATCCCATGGAAGTAACTAGTATAAAAAGCCAAATGCTTATTGCGTAATTGATACAAATGGGTTATAGGATACAAATAAATCACAGTTAAGGTCAAGCTATGTGTTGGGAACATGATGACATTGATAGGCTCGACGCGTTTCGGGGGCCAGTCATCAGGAGAAAACGCATAGCGTATCTGAAAAAAGGTACCAAATAGCATCTAATGTTTTGCCCAGATAGTGAGAAAGAAGGTAAGGGCAAGGGGAAGCGAGAGTGAAAGGAGTAGAAGCAGACCAATGAGCTCACCTCTCTGTCTTGTTAGTATTTTCCTTGGTATAGTACATGACCACTGTAGCCCAACTATTTGTCACTTTGTGCTGCTTCTCCCTCTCACAGTCTGAGCTCTGCTCTATAGAGGATTGCAAGAGACTATTTAAACTGCTTTTATAATAAAAAAAAAATGTGAATGTATATGAAACAGGGATGCATTAATTTGTCTTTATTTTATCTGCCTGGAGTTTAGCTTTACAATAATTCCATTTAAATATACATCTAAGTTTTTTAGTGAGTACCTAACTGGAATACATTCAATTCTTTATAGCTGTTTTGATATCTGAATTCTGTTCAGCCAATATATTGACATACATACACGTATACACATATATACACGTCACAATGTATTTAGGTAACAGCCCTGTATAGTTGTCAGTCTTTTTCCCTGCTTTCTATCTGGATGTGAGGAAGGTGACATAGAGAGAGGTAGGTGAGTGTCACCTCACTGACCTCAGAGGTGCATGAAGCTCAGTTTTTCATTTTTTTCTGTATATTGCTTATAATGAATGTAGGTATTGGCACTGTAAAAAAAAAAAAAAGTCTATTTAATATTATTAAATTGGTGATATTATCTTGCTTTAGGTAACCATATTCTTCCTGACGAAGATTTAGCTGCGTTTCATTGGAGTTTGCTGGGACCAGATCATCCTCTTGCATCGTTGAAGGTGATAATCTTTAAATCAATTTACATAAGTTCAATACAATACAGCAACAACCTAAGAGGATATAAGAAGGGAAAAAAAGTATAAACACACACACACACACACACACACACACTAAAACCTTGGTTTGAGAGCGTTTTGCAAGTCAAGCAAAAATTTTAAATACATTTTGACTTGATATACAAGCGATGTCTTGATATACAAATAGCGTCATGTCACAACTGAGTATAAAAGAGAAAAGAGTCTCCTCTAAGTGTAGCAATATGGTTACATTTAATGAAGGTACAACATTTAGTAACTCATGTGGTTGATGATTACAAACGGGCACATCCAATTATGTAGGCATCCGGGGTAAAGCTGTCCACATAAACCATCCTCCTCACCGCCATTGATGTCGTCCCTTCCACGCTGCGCTCCACGAGCGCTTCAAGCCTCGCTTTCAGATCACTCTACTGCAGGGTAGTCTTCCCGGTCACGATTGCAGACTGACAGCGGTGAGAGCCAGCGGTGCAGAGGACGGTCTATGTGGACAGTTTTACCCCAAATGCCGGCATACTTAGATGTGTCTCTTTAAATCATCAACCATGTGAGTTGCTAAATGTTGTACATTCATTAAATGTAACCATATTACTACACTTAGAGGCGCCGCTCTTCTCTTTTATACTCTGTAGCTCCTGCTGGATTTTGCTTCTACTCTCCTTGTGGAGGCTTCCATTTGTGGATGGACATTTTATGGTTACACAACCAATCACATGGTATAATCCTTTTTATATGGACTATAAACTGAAGGACTTATGAATAATTGGTTGTGGAACGAATCATTTGAGTTTCCATTATTTCTTATGGGAAAATTTGCTTTGATATACAAGTGCTTTGGATTACAAGCATGTTCCTGGAACGAATTATGCTCGCAATCCAAGGTTTTACTGTGTGTGTGTGTGTGTGTGTGTGTATGTGTATATATATATATATATATATATATATATATATATACACATACACATATATATTCTTATATTGTTATTTAGAATTTTCTATTTTGAATTAATAGTTGCTATGCAGGGTGTTTGGATTTTGATCTTGTATTAATATATTTTAGGTTCAATGTGTATAATGTTTTGTTGTGTTTTGTCTTGTTTGTTTATCTGTTGAGGAAATTAAATAAAAAGATTTATCAATTTACATAAGTTCTTATCATCTTCTTATGAGTTTGATTTTAGTGGACTTGCATATTGTATACCACCACATGTATTTAGTTTGCCACTAAGGGGGTGTATTTTAAAATTCATAAGACCCCTTTCACACTGGGACGTTTTTCGGGGCGCTAAAGGGCTAAAAATGGCGCCTGAAAAACGCCTCCCCTACAGCTCCAGTGTGAGAGCCCGAGTGCTTTCACACTGGGGCGGTGCGCTTGCAGGACGTTACAAAAAGTCCTGCAAGCAGCATCTTTGGAGCGGTGTATACACCGCTCCTCCACCACCCTTGCCTATTTAAATGAATGTGCAGCACGGCCTAAGTGCTTGCCAAGTGCTTTGGCAGTGGCGCTACACGGGCACTTTTAACCCCTTCTAGTGGGTTAAAAGCGCCCCGCTCTCACCCGAATAGCGGCACTTTACCGCTGCCGTCCCAGTGTGAAAGGGCTCTAACCTGAAAAGTCTCAGATTGGCCTGGTGTATATACATTATACTGAGATGAGAAAGAAAGATCCTAAGACTAAATGTTATCTATCCTTTTTGTATTTAAATCAGAACTAAAGTCCATAATATTTACCTTTGCTCCAATGGTCTGCTGCCCTAAACCCGGTTCACACAGGGGCGACTCCGGACGTGACTTCTGGTCGCCCCGAGTTGCCCCAAGTCGTGCTATTTTTAAAACGAATTGAAGTGAATGAAGATGTTTTAATGCACACTACTGCAGTCGCTCCGACTTCAAAAAAGGTTCCTGTACCACTTCAATCCGACTTCTAGGCGACCTGTAGGCAACATTGATTTCAATGGAAGTCGCTTAGAAGTCTGATCAGTGTTCATTTTGAAGGCAACTTTACAGGAAGATAACATACATTTCTCAGGCAAACCCCTCCCTCCCCCTCTCTCCCACAGAGCTGATTCTTGTTTTATTGGCCACTGGAATGTCTCCTGTCCTGGAGGCAACTTCAGTCGTGTTGTAAATCACCACTTAGTCGCTCTGTGATTCATGCTCAAGTTGTGTCTGAGTCCCTGTGTGAACCGGCTCACACTCTTCTAGGCGTCAGTCTTCGGCCGACTTGATTGGCTGGCACAGGTTGGCGTAACTCTGGCGTATGCACAGGAGTTCAGTCATCCTGCCGCGGTGCCAGAATGACGTTACTCCCGCACACACACAGCTCAGTGTACATTTTAATAAAGACTGGGTGCAGGCAGGCTGGATATAATTGCATCTCTCTTCTACAATTAAAGTGGTTGTAAACCCTGGTAATGGTTTTTTTTTTTTTTTTTTAAATACAACCTGCAAGACAAAGGCATAATGAGCTAGTATGACTAGCATACTGGCTCATTATGCATCACTTACCTTAGATCGGGGCCCCTGAAGCCGTCCTCGTCTCCCTCTCCAGCCGCAGCCATCGCTGTGGCCCTAGCCGGAATGTTACTTCCGGGTATCGCCGCCCCAGCCAATCACAGCGCCGCTCCGGCGCTGTGATTGGCCGGAGCGGCGAAGACGTGACTCCGCGCATGCGCGCGGGAGCCGTCAAATCCGGCTAAGCCGGATTTGTGAATCGGATTAACCTTATGAATGCACCGTTGCGCGCCGTAGACACCGATGCATGTAATTTTTAGCAAATATCTCCTAAACCGGGTAGGTTTAGGAGATATTTCTTGCACCTACAGGTAAGCCTTAATCTAGGCTTACCTGTAGGTGCAAGTTGCATAAGTGGGTTTACAACCACTTAGAGAGCCTGGCTGTTCGCAATTTTGTCTTTGTATTTTGGTTTAAGTTCCACCTAAACCACTTGTATATGTATTGCGGGCAAGCGGCTGTTGTAGACAAAGCGATGTACCCGTACATTGCTGCCGATTTCTGGGTTTAGGTCACGTGCATGCGCGCTCCCCTGCCCAGCACCTGCTGTGATTTCACACAGCACCTTCCGGCCAATGATTCATGGCCGGGACCTGCTAATCGGCTATAATCACAGCCCAGAGCTCTGTGTTGATAAACAACGCAGAGCTCTGTACAGAGGGAGCGATCTATCAGAGAGATTTATTAGTTAATCAGCACACATTACACATTGTTAGGTACGCAGTTAACCCTTTGATCGCCCCTGATGTTAACCCCTTCCCAGCCAGTGACAGTGTATAGTATTATCTCTGTATTAGTGTCACTGGTGATGTCAGTGGAAGTTGGTTCCCCCCAGCGTCAGTTAGTGTCAGATTGGCCGCCGAACTATTGTAGTCCCATTAGGAGTCGCTGATTGCCGCCATTAGTAGTATAAAAAATGTTTTATTCCAGGATATATCCCATAGTTTGTAGGCGCTATAACTTCGATGCAAACAAAAAAGGATGCCAATTTTGTTTGGGAGCCACGTCGCACGACCGCGCAATTGTCAGTTAAAGCGACGCAGTGCCGAATCGCAAAAAGGGGCCTGGTCCTTTTAGCTGCATATTGGTCCGGGGCTTAAGTGGTTAAAAAAAACACTTTTCAGTATTTTTTCATTTATATTGCAAAAAATTAAAAACGCAGTGGTGATCAAATATCACTAAAAGAAAGCTAAATTTCTCCTTCGTTCATTGACGGACACAGCACTATAAATCTTGACCTTAGGGTTACCTTCAGGTGAGGACTAGGGAGAACATGTTAAAATGTTAAAACAGCAAAAAACTGCACAGTACCGCCCAGGGGGCGGTCCTATTGGCTATAACCTCTCACTCTGCATCCAGAAGCTCAGTTTTTTTCTGCCTAATGTAGGAGAAGGACCTGGCTCCCGGTGGGGACCATTGGTCCTGGAGATTTTTAATTTTTTCAGATTTTTGATTCCTGTGATCTTCTATCAACAGCCGGGCTGGGTGACAGGCTGGATAATATAGATCCTGGTAGTCACCCCAGCCCGGCCATCGAGCGTGAGCAGGCCTTAGCTACGCTCTGGGCCGGCCACAACGTACCCCTTCTGATCCAGGGGTGGCCGGCGAGCTATATGCTCTGGGGCACACATATGACCGGGCTACTGCTGTCCGTGTCACAGTGTGCCATGGCCGACAGCCACCCCGTACTGCTCGGGTGATGGGTCTGTCCGGAATGCGTCCAGCAGTTCCCACGGGAGGGTTAAGTATGGTTCCACCTGTCTTTGCAGGATGGAGCAGCTGGGAGGTCGACAAGGGGGTCTTTACTCTCCCTTTCCTCTCTCCCCGGCCCTTCCCTCCTCCCCATGCTATGGGCCGCTGTGTGACTGGACTTACCTGGCGGGTGGTCTTCCTGGGGGAGGCTCCGAGTCCTGACAGGGGGCTGTGCTGGGTGCGTTGGTCCGCTCGTCACATTGTTTTTTTTTGGCATAAAACCGCCATTAAAGGTGCCCGCTGAGGTGCGCTGTGTGGGGGGGAGACCGCCGCACGGCGGTCTTCTCCTGGGGTTTGCGGCCATTATACTGTTGCCAGGGAGTCTGGCGGCCATTTTTCCGGCGCCCTCAGGTATTTTCCTTGCTGGGGCGGCCATTTTTTGTAGTCTCGGCTGTTTTTTGCCTCTAGCGGCGGCCATTTTTTAGTAGTCTCAGCTTATTTTTGCCTTTAGCGCTGGAAGACTAGTAGCTAAACGGCACAAATTCACACAGCACACCTCGTGAGGGAGAGCGAACGGCAGCACGGTACCTGGGTCAGGGTGGTGAGTCCTGCGGGAGGCCCCTCAGTCTGTAAGCAGCTAGGAGGGTGGACTTTTGTGTACCTTGCCTTAAGTCCCTAACGGGTGTCAGGCGAGTGTGTGGGTCAGCATGGCGTCAGAAGATGGCGCTTCTTCCCCAGACATCCCTATTGTGGCAACCGGTGCACCTGCGGTGCCTGGGGACGCTTTGTCAGCGGTCCTGGAGTCCTTTGTTGCCAGGGTGGAAGCGGCGTGCGGGCACAAGGGGGGTAAAAAACACCCCTTCTCCCCACCGTCTTCTGGGGAAAGCTCTGATTCAGACTCGGGCCTTGCTGTGGCAACTGGCCCCTGTTCTGACGTGTCAGAGGATGCGGACCATTCGGACAGTGAGGATGACTCTGGGTCAGCGCAGGAAAGGGCGCTTGTAGGAACACTTATCACAGCTGTGTGGGATACCCTAAAAATGGAGGATACGGCGGGGGCATCTACAGAGGTGTTGGTCCCTTTAGGGTCCCACAAGCCGGCCCGCGCGGCTAAGGTGTTTTCCTACCTAACCTACTTTGATAAGTTTATTTACAAAAATGGGAACGCCCGCAGCGGGCCTTTACGGTCCCAAAACGCATGGTGGTGCGATACCCCTTTGAGGAGAATTTCCTGAAAAAATGGACATCTCCCCCGATTGTGGACCCCCCGGTTTCCAGGTTAAATAAGGTAACCACGATTCTGGTGGAGGGGACCTCTGCCTTCAAGGACCCTGCTGATAGGAGGGCCGAGGCGGTTGCCCGGTCCATGTTTACGGTGGTGGGGTCAGCATTGCGGCCAGTCTTGGCCACGGCCCTGGTGTCCCAGACACTTACTGAATGGGCAAAATTGTTACACCGTGAGTTGGAAAAGCAACAGGCTGCCCCGGTCTGCGTAGAACTGACAGACCAGTTGGTGCAGGGCCTTAAGTATGTCTGCGATGCGGCCTTAGATACGGCCCCCTTGCTTTCTAAAGCCTCAGTATCTGCTGTGGTGCTACGGCGCCTGATTTGGCTAAAATGCTGGTCTGCGGACCAGGCATCTAAGAAGGCTCTGGCGGATTTGCCCTTCCAGGGAGAGAGGCTATTTGGTGCCTCGCTGGATGACATTATTAAAAATGTTACTGGGGGTAAGAGTACGTTGCTACCACAATCCAGGAAGGGTAAGGAGCCTCACCGTAGGCCAGGACCTTCCTTTTCCGCTCAAAGGCGTTTTTTTCGTCCGCCCGGGGGCGGCGGGTAAGCGTCCCCAGACTGACAAGGTGTCCACTGAGGGAACGAAGCGTCCCTGGTTTCGCAAGCCAAACAAGCCTACGAACAAATCTGTGACAGCATGAAGGTTTGCCCCCGCCCTACTCTCGGGTGGGGGGTTGCCTTCGGGAGTTTGCAGCTCAGTGGACCTCCCTGCTTACCGACAAGTGGGTCTGCAAAGTGGTTTCATCAGGGTACAAGAGAGAGTTTCTCTCTTGTCTGCCAAACAGGTTTTTTCCTTCAAACCTTCATCTGCTTCCGGCTCGCCGGAAAGCCTTGTTGGGGGCAGTGCAGGACCTGCTGCTGCACGGTGTGATAGTGCCGGTACCGTCACAGGAAAGGTTCCAGGGATTCTACTCCAATGTGTTTGTTGTCCCAAAAATGGAAAGGGTCTATCCGATTCTAGACCTCAAGGCCCTCGACAGATTTGTGAAGGTGAAAAGATTCAGGATTGAATCAGTTCACTCTGTGGTCGCTGCACTCCATCTGGGGGATTTTCTGGCATCCCTGGATATCAGGGACGCATACTTACATGTCCCCATATGCGTCAGACATCAGAGGTTTCTGCGGTTTTGCAGTCGGGGAGGAGCGCCACCAGTTTGTAGCTCTCCCTTTTGGCCTGGCGTCGGCACCAAGGGTTTTTACCATGGTGCTCGCCCCGATAATGGCTTTGCTGAGACAGCGAGGAATCGCTAGCGTGGGCTACCTGGACGACCTCCTTCTGAGAGCAGCTTCTGCCTCAGAATTAGAGGAGGATGTGGCGATAGCCAGTCAGACTCTTCGAGAGTTTGGTTGGGTTCTCAACCACCAGAAGTCGGTGTTAATAAAGATTTAACGCCTGGAGTACCTGGGCTTGATTCTGGACTCCTCAGAGGCAAGGGTCTTTCTCCCTTCGGACAAGCTGCGGACTCTTCAGGCTGCGGTGAAGCTGTTGACGTCCCGAAAGTGGTCGTCGCTGCATTTTTGCATGCGAGTCCTGGGCCTCATGGTGGCCACTTTCGAGGCGGCTCCGTATGCTCAATTCCACACTCAGGCGGTGCTTCTCCACATGGTCACTGAGGCTGTAGGGACACCCAGTCAGGATCCAGTTGGACAACGCCACGGCGGTGGCGTATGTCAACCATCAAGGAGGAACGAGGAGCTCGGCTGCAGCATTGGAGGTCGCTCACATCCTGCGGTGGGCAGAGCGGCGCGTGCCAGCTCTATCGGCCGTGTATATTCCGGGCGTAGAAAACTGACAGGCAGACTATCTATGTCGCCAGATGCTGGACCAAGGGGAATGGTCGCTACATCCGGTGGTCTTTCAACTCCTTTTTCTGAGATGGGGCACGCCAGATGTGGATCTCCTGGCCTCTCGGCTCAATCGGAAGGTGCAGAGGTTTGTGGCCAGGTCCAAGGATCCATGGGCGGATGCGGCAGACGCGTTGGTGGCTCCATGGGGGCATTATCGGCTGATTTATGCCTTCCCTCTCCCCCCGATCGAACTTCTCCCTCGTCTGCTTCACAGAGTGGAGGCCGAGGGGATTCCAGTGATTCTAATTGCCCCGGATTGGCCTCGGCATCCCTGGTACGCCGACATGGTGGCGAATGTTCCTGGGCGACTGCCGATGCGTGAGGACTTTCTGTCGCAGGGCCCTATTCTTCATCCTGCTTCACAGTCGCTGGCTTTAACGGCATAGCTGTTGAAAGTCAGGTGCTAAGGGACCGTGGTCTGTCGGACTCGGTAATCTCCACTATGGTGAGGGTGCGGAAGTCATCTTCTCGGAAGATTTATCATCGCACATGGAAGGCCTACATCTCTGTGTGAGGAGATGGGGTGACGTCCACGTACGTATTCGGTTTCCAGGATTCTGCTGTTTTTGCAGCGGGGAGTGGATCAAAAGGTTGCCTTAAGCACCATTATGGGGCAGATATCAGCCTTGGCTGTCTATATTTCAGCGTCCCCTGGCGACTCACTCATTGGTGAGTACGTTTGTGCAAGGGGTTCGACATGTGGCCCCTCCGGTTCAGCCACCGCTGCCTACGTGGGATTTAAATCTGGTGCTCTCGGTGCTTCAGAAACCACCATTTGAGAACATTAGGGAAATCCCCCTATACACAATCTCTCAGAAAGTAGCCTTTCTGGTGGCAAATACCTCTGGCAGGAGGGTTTCTGAGTTGGCAGCATTGTCTTTGAAGTCCTCCACAAGGATAAGGCGGTGCTACGCCCGCAGCCTTCGTTTCTTCCTAAGGTTGTTTTAGCGTTTCATCTAAATGAGCACATTGTGTTTCCATCCTTGTGTCCTCGGCCGTCACATCCTAAGGAGGTTGCTTTGCATTCCTTGGACGTGGTCCGGTCTCTGCGGGTGTACCTGACTGCTACGGCTCCGTTTCGGAGGTCAGACTCACTCTTTGTGTCGGTACCTGGTCCGAAGAAGGGCCTGGCGGTCTCGGCCACCATTTCTCGGTGGATTAGGCAGATCGTAATCCAGGCATATGCCCTAAAAGGGCAGGCGCCTCCCTTTCCTGTCACGGCGCATTCGACCAGGGCAATTGGTGCTTCCTGGGCTTTCCGACATCAAGCGTCAGTTTCCCAGGTGTGTAAGGCGGTGACCTGGTCGTCCGTTCACACTTTCACTAAATTTTACAAGGTTGATGTCAGTGCATCTGAGGATGCTTCCTTCGGCCGCAAAGTTTTGCAGGCGGCTGTTTAAGGTTGCAACTCCTCGGTTGAGGAGCTCTGGTTGTTATGGGTGGAGTTTATTTTTGTTGCTGTTCCCACCCCTCGTTTTTTTTTTACACTGCTTGGGGACGTCCCTAAGGTCAAGATTTATAATGCTGTGTCCGTCAATGAACGAAAGAGAAAATAGGATTTTTTCCGGGCTGAAGTGGTTAACTGGTAATTGCACACAAAGCTGTACCCAAACTAAATTGATATAATTTTTTTCACACAAAGTAGGATTTTTGTACTCACCCTAAAATCCTTTTCTCTGAAGTTCATTAACGGACACAGCACCCACCCCTCCTATTTATGTTTGTACTGCTTTTTGACAAACTGAGCTGCTGGATGCAGAGTGAGGGGTTATAGCCAGTAGGACCGCCCCCTGGGCGGTACTGTGCCGTTTTTTGTTGTTTTAACATGTTCTGCCTAGTCTTCTCCTGAAGGTGGCGATATAACCCTAAGGTCAAGATTTATAGTGCTGTGTCCGTCAATGTACAAAAATCCTATTTTGTGTATAAAAAATTATATCAATTTAGTTTGGGTACAGCTTTGTGTGCAATTACCAGTTAAGCACTTCAGCCCGGAAAGATTTTCCCCCTTAATGACCAGGACATTTTTTGCGATTCGGCACTGTCGCTTTAACTGACAATTGCACGGTTGTGCGACGTTGTACCCAAACAAAATTGACATCCTTTTTTTCCCACAAATAGAGCTTTATTTTGGTGGTATTTGATCACCTCTGTGGTTTTAAATTTTTTTGCGCCATAAACAAAGACCGACAATTTTGAAAAAAAAAATAAACTTTTTTTTTTACTTTCTGCTCTAATACATATCCCAAAAAATAAAATAAAAAAAACAACACATTTATTCATCAGTTTAGGCCCATATATATTCTACATATTTTTGGTAAAATAAACCGTAATAGGCGTATATTGATTGTAGATGCGATAACTTTTGCACAAACCAAACTATGGGAGTGATTTAGGGACTTTTATTCTTTTAATTGCTTTTACTGGTAATGGCGGCGATCTGCGATTTTTAGCATGATTGAGGCGGACAAATCTGACCCCAAATGACACTTTTTGGAGACCAGAGACATTAATGCGTTGATCGGTGCTATAAAAGTGCACTGATCAATATAAAAATGACAGGGAAGGGGTTAACACTAGGAGGCGATCAAGGGGTTAACTGTGTTCCCTAGGTGTGTTCTATAACTGTAAGGGGTATGGGCTTATTGGAACATGACAGAGATCACTGTTCCGGATCACTGGGAACAGAAGATCTCTGACATGTCATCTGGCAGAATGGGGAATCGCCTTGTTTACATAGGCAGTTCCCCGTTCTGCCTCTGTACACCGCGAACGCGGGTCACCGGCGGACATCGAGTCTGCCGGACCCACGGGCACGCTCCTGCGGTGGGCGGGCGCCCACTATCTCCTATGCAATGACCGACGTACACCTACGGCCGTTTGTGCAGGAGAGCCGACCTGCCACAGTATGACGGCGGCTGGTCGGCAAGCAGTTAAAGTAGCGCAGTGTCGGATAGCAAAACATTGTCTGGTCATGTAGGGGGTTAAATCTTCCGGAGCTTAAGTGGTTAAATAATCCTGTGTTTACAGTAAAGCTTTTAAGGCACCTGCTGGGATTCTACACTTCTAAAAGGTTTGACCTCCTGGGTCCCCCGCAGCTCGCACTGGTTCCCCTTGCTGAACCATGTTACTACAGGAGAGACAGTGGCAATGTGGAGATCTTTAGGAGGAAATATAGCAACCAATTGGTTTCCCAATGGACTTTGCGGGACGTTACCTCAGAGTTGGAGGAGCATGGGCAAAAGTAAAGGCGAGTATTTACAGTCTTCTTTTATAGGTGTGTCTTGCATTGAAAATTTTAGTATAGAGACAGGGTTGGGTCATGTTAAAGTGAACTTGTGCCCGAATTTTACACATAAAGTATTTACATATTGTTAACAAGCAGTAAAGCATTCACCTCAGTAGCTATAGGCATTTTGGAGATTTTTTTTTTTCTTTTTCTTTCTTTGGTTTTGCAACATTGTCCTTACTGCAGTCATGCACTTGTACATAAGGAACAAGCAAGCTACATACACATGTCAAAACTTTGGCTATTAAGAAGAGCCTGTCATTCAAGTAAACCTGTTCTCTTCTTCTTCCAGGTCCGTGCACACCAGCTTGTCCTACCGCCTTGTGATGTGGTGATAAAAGCCGTTTCTGAGTATGTGGCAACAATCAAAGATGCTTCTAATTTGGACACGGTGGGGAAGGATATATTCAGACACTCTCAGGTGAGCGTTTTTAATGGGTGTTTTTTTTTTTGTTTTTTTTTGTTCACCAAGTGTCTGAATAACAGTCACATTCAGCCTACGTTTGTACTATGCAGTTGTTGCTCTTTAGCCTTCAGCATCTCCTTTTTTATTTTTACAACTCATTTGAATGTTTTAAAACAGTTTTTTGTTTCTCAGTCCAGGACAGAAGATAAGATTGAACGATTCAAAAAAGCTGTGGAATATTACTCTGTTGCAACCAAACAGCGTCCACCCCAAATGAACCCGTCACCTTTTGTTGGTGAGTATGTGATCATAATACACCTGGCTTTGTAGTTCTCAGACTTGAAGCACCGCTCACTATATCTTGTGAACGCCCCGAGGTGGCGGCTCCTCAGAGAAATTGTCTGCGCTTATCAAGGCATATTAGTCAATCAGAGCTGCACGCAAACTTCTCTTTTTCCTCCAAAGCTCTTTATTTGAATGGACACACAGATCCGTGGCTTGGGAGCGCGCCTGCTTGGGTGCCCCGAAAGCAAGCTGCTTGCTGTGGGGGCACCCGGCAGGAGGGAGGAGCCTGGAGCGCCGGCGGTGGTCCAGAGAAGAGGAAGATTTGGGCTGCTCTGTGCAAAACCACTACACAGAGCAGATAAGTATAACATGTTTATTAAAAAAAAAAAAAAAACAAGGCTTTAATATTGCTTTAAATAATGCTGACTATCAGACTGAGGATACCTGGCAGCAATAATACAAATGTATGTTTTCCTTTAGTTGCGGGATACCCTCACAATCAGTTTGGAGTTCCACCTATTCATCATAATCATATGGGAGGAATGCCTGTTGGGAAGCCCATGGTGAGTTTTACATAAAATGTATCTAAACCTATGATAAATGATGTAATGTATTGTAACTGCTTACCAGTCCTTAGATGTGGTGACTGTGTTTGTTTGTATTTTTTTTTGTTTTTTGTTATAAAGGATTGTTTGTTTAATTCCTTTTTCTATTTGTAACTGCTAATTCCTACAAGTAACACATTATCTGTCTTATGTTTACTGTATGCCTTGACTGCTATAAGCTACTATGACTCATATATGAATAAATGGGGCCGCCATATAAGTGTATATTTGCTTATGGCGTTAAAATTGACTTTTCACTCTCTAACCTACACCAGTAAGTTTTGTCACAGCTGCTGATCAAGTATGTAAAGTGCTCTTAAAACATT
Source organism: Rana muscosa (assembly GCA_029206835.1). Taxonomy (NCBI): domain Eukaryota; kingdom Metazoa; phylum Chordata; class Amphibia; order Anura; family Ranidae; genus Rana; species Rana muscosa. The sequence continues at coordinate 340,138,718 of CM055125.1, read as the reverse complement.
TGAAGAGGTTTTGCATTTGATTTTTGATTATCAGTCATTCTGGGGTGCACTGATATTCCACTGTTTATCTTCTTTAACCACTTCCGGACCGCCCACCGTCGTTATACGTCGGCTGTTTGAAGAGGGATATCGTTGTTATGGCAGCAGCTAGCTACAATAATCCCGGTATTCTCTTCTTCAGCGGGCGGTCTGCTTTCAAATAAAAGTGGTCTCTGCCGCAAGATCACTTTTGTGGGGGCTCTCCGGAGCCCCCGGTAGTGGCGGAGGCGATTGCGTCCTTCTTCCTGTTAGGTATGGAGATCAGTGAGGGGAAGATGGCCCCCACCCGTCTCCATACTGTTGAAGGGCGGAAGCGATGTCAGAACGTCACTTCCACCCATAGCTCTTGAAGCAACATTTTTTTTTTTTTTTTTTTTTTCAAATGACATTCCTTTTTTTATTTTTTTATTATTATTGTGTTTTAGTGTAAATATGAGATCTGAGGTCTTTTTGACCTCAGATCTCATATTTAAGAGGTCCTGTCATGCTTTTTTTCTATTACAAGGGATGTTTACATTCCTTGTAATAGGAATAAAAGTGACACAATTTTTTTTTTTTTTAAAGAAGTGTAAAAATAAAAGGTAAAATAAATAAGGAAAAAAAGGTTTTAAATGTGCCCCGTCCCGCCGAGCTCACGTGCAGAAGTGAACGCATACGTGAGCAGCGCCCGCATATGAAAATGGTGTTTAAACCACACATGTGAGGTATCGCCACGATTGCTACAGCAAGAGCAATAATTCTAGCCCTAGACCTCCTCTGTAACTCAAAACATGCAACCTGTAGAATTTTTTTAAACGTCGCCTATGGAGATTTGTAAGGGTCAAAGATTGTCACCATTCCACGAGCAGGCGCAACTTTGAAGCGTGACATGTTGGGTATCAATTTACTCGGCGTAACATTATCTTTCACAATATAAAAAAGATTGGGCTAACTTTACTGTTTTATTTTTTAATTTAAAAAAGTGATTTTTTTCCAAAAAAAAGTGCGCTTGTAAGACCGCTGCGCAAATACAATGTGACAAAGTATTGCAACGACCGCAAATTTTATTCTCTAGCGTGTTAGAATCCCTAAACATTATATATATTTTTTTCTAAGTAATTTTCTAGCAGACAAAATGATTTTAACTTGTAAACAACAAGTTTGAAAAATAGGCCCGGTCCTTAAATGGTTAAATGCAATGTCGGGTATTTTTCCTTTATATTTTCTTATGTTATCAACCAAATTTTTTTTATTTTTTACATGTATTTGTTTAGTTAAACTATTTGTAAACCCTCACCTTGTAAAACAACCCATTCAGTTTAAAATAGAAATGAAAGACAAAGTGTGTGTGTGTATGTGTATATATATATATATATATATATAAAAAAACATTATAAATACCTTAATTTCACCTTATAAGTGATCACATACCCTCTTCTCAGCTGCATAAGGAGCTCAGAGCTGGGGAGGGGAGACAGCAGGACAGTGGTCTTCCCAGTGAATGTCTGTGGGGGGGGTGATCATTGGAGGAGAGCAGCTTAAAGGGATTGTAAAGGTTCGTTATTTATTTTCTAAATAGGTTCCTTTAAGCTAGTGCATTTTTGGTTCACTTATCTTTTCCTTCGATTTCCCTTCTAAATGTTTTTTTTCTTTTGTCTGAATTTCCCACTTCCTGTAAGCTTGCCCCCATCATCCGAGCCGTTCTGGCTGGGGCTTAGTCAGCGTGCTCGTCCCCTCCCTTGGGACTACATCCCTGCGGGGGAGACGCTGACTAACCCCCCAGCCAGAACAGCTCAGATGATGGGGGCAAGCTTACAGGAAGTGAGAAATTCAGACAAAGAAAAAAAACGTTTAGAAGGTAAATCGAAGGAAAAGGTAAGTAAATCAACAATGCACTGGCTTAAAGGAACCTATTTAGAAAATAAAAAACAAACCTTTACAACCCCTTTAAGTTCTCAGCACAGCTAGAGAACTGACCACATTGTGCTCTCATGCCTAGTTTTGTCAGTTTATAATGGGAAAGCAGAAAGACTGTCAGGAACACCAGGGATTTCACACAAAGGAAGCAATACAAAGAGAACTGGATACTTTCTCATACAAGTACATGGTACAGCAGGCACATATCAGGAATATGGAATGTATTGTTTACATATTCTTTAAATGAAATAGTGTTTAATACAATTTCATATCAATGCTTTTCCAGACAGCAGGTGAAGTGCTAGTCTCCCTTTCACATATTTACCAGGTTAACCTTAACTGCTTAGCTACGTAAAAGTCTAAAAGGAAATGCAGCGGTAGAGCTCTCTTTGGAAAATTCATCATTTTCTGCACAGCCAGAATTATAGATGCATCCTGTATTACATATTTATTTGCAACATCTGATGACTGTAGACTGCTTTTCTTCCAGTGCATCACGGAAGTCTCTTAGATCTTACAGGGTGGATATGGGTTTGCAGGAAATGCCATTTTTTTGGCAACCAACAGTCCACACTACATTGGGGGTGAGATTAGGGGTGTCTGTCCCTTCTCTTTCACCTGAGTACAGGTACACTTAAAAATAAAGTTTGAATTTCTAATCGAGCCAACTGCTAGGATGGATTGGTGAGGGTTTAGAACCACTGTCAGGTTTTTACTGCTGTCTGCATACCACTTAGGGAGATTCACGTTCTACATTTGTCCCGATCACCAATGTCATCAGGAATTAGAGCGAGGGTAAATCCAGTTTGATTTGCAACAAGAATAGATGGGAAATCCTCCAGTGAGGAAGTTTGCACCCCCTGACAACCATCTCAGAGTGGATTTTCCTCACATTGGTAAGATATCCTTTCACTTCCTGTTGCATCTACAGGATGGGAAGTGAAGGGAAATCTCCCTAATGAGCGGTTTGACCTTTCCCTATCCAAAATGACAAAAAATAGTTTGGGCTTCCGATATATTTGATGTGGTAAGTGGTTATTGCCATTTGGAGAGGTTGGACATATGGCTAGACTAAAACAGACGCACCTTGTAGGACTGGACAAATCAGGTTTTAGGGTTCATAAACTTTATTCTTCTGAGACAGTTTACATTGAGTTAGGAATAATCTTGTTTATTTTTTATTTTTTTATTATTATTTTATAGTTTGGCCATCATATGCCTCCAAAGCTTCCCTATCAGCATCACCCGTTTCCTCCAGGACCCAACTCTGGATTTGTGTTTCCTCCTCACCCGATGGGCGACCTATCTCACTTTCACGATGACAACTTTCTGAAGGCGGGACCATTCTCAAACTGGTCCATACCATATGACACAACTGCTGCCAAGTTCCCCAATCACTTGACTTTGAAGCCTTCTCCTTCATCTGGCCATGATTCATCCCCATCCTCTTCTTCTGACGAAGATCCGAATAGCGCAGCATCAAAGTAAGCATGTGAAATTGTAGCATCAAGGCTTTTCTTACACCGTTTTATTTTTTTATGATGTTTCTGCAATTACCAGCTTGTTTTGTGTGTTTTATTTTTTTATTATAGGTGTGTAAAATTTATTTGGCAAGTATACTTAATTTAGGTACCCCTTAAACTCCCTGACCCGCTTACTGGCCAAAACAAACCCAAAGTCTATGATTCCTCACACCTATAATGCCTCTAAATGTAAGGTTATAGCAAATGCTGCAGCCTGGACTCTTATTACAGACAAGTTCCAATCAACCAGCATATCCACTGAGGTGATGGGGGGACTGCTATGAAAGAGTATTGGCATGCTGCTGATGTAGGCTCTTCCATTATGTCTTGGTCATCGCCCTAGTTCATGCCCCAGCTGTTTGATGGTATTTTAGCTGCTGAATGGAGATCAGATTCTAGGCAAGCTACACATCCCCCGGTCATGTAGTTTGAGCACCGGAAGATTTGCCCCCTTAACGACCAGGCCATTTATTACGATGCGGCACGGCGTCGCTTTAACTGACAATTGCGCGGTCGTGTGACCCAAATAAAATTGACGTCCTTTTTTCCCCACAAATAGAGCTTTCTTTTGGTGGTATTTGATCACCTCTGCAGTTTTTATTTTTTTGCACTATAAACAAAGAGCAACCATTTCAAAAACGTGTTACTTTTTGCTATAATACATATCCCCAAAAATATATATAAAAAAAAAACACATTTATTCATCAGTTTAAGCCGATATATATTCTTCTACATATTTTTTGTAAACAAAAACGCAATAGGCGTATATTGATCGGTTTGCGCAAAACTTATCGCGTTTAAAAACAATGCGATAGATTTAGCGACTTAATCTTTTTTTGTTTTTACTAGTAATGGCGCCAATCAGCGATTTTTAGTGGGATTGCGGCGGACAAATCTGACCTCAAACTACACTTTTTGGGGACCAGTGACATTATAACAGTAATCGGTGCTATAAAAATGCACTGATCAATGTAAAAATTACACTGGCAGGGAAGGGGTTAACACTAGGTGGGCGATCAAGGGGTTAAGTGTGTTCCCTGGGTGTGTTCTAACTGTAGGGGGGATGGGCTGACTGGGACATGACAGAGATCGCTGTTCCCGATCACTGGGAACAGTAGATCCCTGTCATGTCCCCTGTCAGAATGGGGATCCGCCTTGTTTACAAAGGCAGATGCCGGTTCTGCCTCTGTACTAGGCGATTGCGGGTCGCCGGTGGACATCGAGTCCGTCTGACCTGAGGGCACGCTCCCAAAGCGGGCGCTATTGCGCTTGCGCGAGCCGCCGTTCAGCTACGGCAATTTGCGCAGGATGGCTGACCTGACGCGGTATAACAACAATTAGTTAATAGTAGCCTTCTGATCCCTCTTGTACTGAATTGCATTGTAATTATTATACCATCTGCTTTTATTTTGTAAAGCCCTGTGCAAACTGAGTCACTATATTATTATAAAGGATTTATATAGCGCCAACAGTTTGCATAGCGCTTTACAATCTAAAGGGAGACAGTACAGTTACAATACAATAAAATACAAGTAGGTTTAGAGGGCCCAGCTCATAAGAGCTTATAATCTATTAGGGTGGGGAAAGTGGTACAAAAGTTTATAACTATGGGGGATGAGCTAATGGAAGAGATAAAAGTTCAGTTTATATAAATCTTGTACTACAATATTAATAATAATAATAAAATATGCATATTGGGGCCAGAAGAAGGGAATTCAGAGGATTCTTGTGTAAATTGAGTTTGTCATTTAGGTCGCTGACCAGCTTTCATTGTACTTCAATACATTTAAAAATTTATTTTTGTTATTTAAATTAATTGTAAAGGTTTTTTTTTTTTTCCATTAAAATAAAATAAGATGTTATAATTTAACTGCTGTGTGCAATGGTATTGCATGGAGGGGTTCCTTACGCCCTTTTGTGGAGTCCCCCCACCAGTGCTTTCCACTCCTTCTTCCAAGCAGCTGCTAAGGGGGCATATTGTATGGCTTGGCCATGTCCCCCCCCCCCCCCCCTCTGCTTCCTCCTTGCAGGATTTGATTGAAAGCAGCAGGAGCCTATGACTGTTGCTGCTGTCTATGAATCCTGCGGGACCAGGAAGAGAAGGAGCAGTGCTGCGGACAGAGCGAGAAAGGTGTGAGGAAGGTTTTATAGATGGGTGTGGGGAAAACCGATAGAAGTTTTTGCCTAAAAGTGGAACTTTAGTCAGAAATGAAGCCCTTTCGAAAAACATCAGGCCGGCCCCTTCCCTTGTGCATGTTTAGTTATGTAAAACATTAAAAAAAAAGTGTGTATACAGTGGAACCTTGGATTACGAGCATAATCCGTTCCAGGAGAATTCTCGTAATCCAAAGCACTCGCATATCAAAGCGAGTTCCCCCATAGAAGTCAATGGAAACAAAGATAATTCTTTCCGCATTGACTTCTATGACATGCAATACCGCATGTGGCCAGAGGCGGGGGCACCGGAGAGCCTCGGAAATACTCAGGGACAGCTCGGCTGAACTCGGAAAGGCTCGGGAACCGAGTATCACAGTGTCACATATAATAATAATACCTTAGCTTATAGATAAAGTGGCCTTAATGTAGGCAGCATTATCACTACTATTCGTTCTCCTTAAGTCGGCCATAGACGGTTCAAATACCGGCCTTTTTAGCAGGAACCGGCTGAGATTCGAACAATGTATGGGCAGGCTGAATGTACCCAAGTTGATCGATTGATCAACTTGGGTACAACCAGCCTGCTGTATTTTACTTGCGATAATCACTAGCGGATCTTATAGCCGCTAGTAATAATCATTGTGTTTCCCCAGTGGGAGAAGCCGTCAGCGGGAGCGATTTTCCCACCAACACTGTCTGTGTTGATGGGGTAATCCAGCGAATTTCCTTCCTGCAACCAAGTCGCTCCATCTATGGAACCAAAAGTGCCATATAAAGAATACAACTGCATATGCTGCCCCCTATAACGATAACAGGCTATGGTTTTTGCTACATCCAAATTTAAGGTCCTTTTCATTGTTAAGGAAATATATGGATTCGCTAAAAGATTGTGTGATTGCTGACAGGCTAAAATAATTTTACACTATGGTGTGCCTTGGTGGCAGGGCCGTGGATAAGGGGGTACCACTAGGCCTCCTGTGCAGGTCCCAGGCAGCTGGGTGAATCAGATGTGGGCAGAGAGAGTGATGAGCACAGCAGGGGGTGGGAGGGATGGGCAATTACTGAAACCGATCCCCTGTATGGCTCTCTCTGCAGCAGCTGAAAGCTTGCATCTTCTCCTCAACCTCCAGCCGGCTTTCACTTGCTGCAAAGAGAGCCATACAGGGGATCAAATCCTGTAATCGCCATTCGCCACCCCTTCCATACCAATCACCCTCCCTGTGCACCATAAGTTTCCCGCTGTGTATATAATAAATATTCCCACGCTACTAAAGGAACTGCAGGGGAGCAAGGTGGGGAGGGGAATGTATAAACTGCTGCAAAGCACTGGGAGGTCAATCCACAACCTAGGTAAGCAAATAAAATAAAGAATAGTGCTGCGCTGTTGGGGGTAAGTGACAAGTCTATCATAAAAGTTAAAGTGAATGGGTGTGTAAAAATTCCTAATACATCCACATAAATAATGACATAAAGTAAAATGACATAGGTCAAAAAGTGCTAGTGTCAATCAAAATGTAATGACTAGTGTGGGTCACAACATGCAAAAAGACCAAATGTACCTGTAAGTAAAATACCATAAATAAGTAGGTAAACATAAATTAACAATCCTCTGAACAGTGACAGATACTCCTCTGAAGGGTAATAAAGTGCCAAAAAATTATTAAAGTCTTGCTGGTGTGCAAGAAGTTAATAAAGTGAAACGTAGTCTTTAAGTGTGACAATACGTTATTCAACACCCTTGTGCGATCACATAAAATAATGGTGTAGGGTGATAGCCTCTTCTGTGCCGTGCACTGTGGTAATGGATGGCTTCTTACCTCACAGCTGTGAGCTTTCAGCATGTATGTGGTAATCGTGAATTGATCCTCTGTGTGTCCTGACAATATTGTCCCTGGGGGATGATGAGGGTCTGCTCCTTGATAATCAGGTACAGCTATATCTTCCACGGTATCGTATGTGTTTCCATATGAGTAGCACAGGGAAGAAGTAAGGGAATCCCAAGATAGTGTAGTATGTTTATACAAATTAGTTTTATTTGGTATTCAAACAGTAATGGTTAGTTAAAAATCCATGAGCGCCGAGCACGCCAGCGTCACTTCCGGTGCCTCTGTGTCCCTACGCGTGTCGTCGCGGTCACGTGACTTCATCAGGGGATCCCCTGGCTCCCGCATCATTGGATTTGATTGACAGCAGCAGGAGCGAATGGCAGCGCTGCTATCAATTTATCCAATCAGGACCCCGGGACACAGGCTGGAGCTGCTGTGCTCATCCCTGTCGCTGGAAAGATCGGATTCAGGTAAGTAAAACGGGGATCTGTGGGGCTGCTCCATCACAGGAGGTTTTTAACCTTAATGCATAGAATGTATTAAGGTGAAAAACCTTGAGGGTTTACAACCCCTTGAAGCATAGTAAACTGTGTTATGGGAGGGGGGGGGGCTGTATGGTTCCCTTGTGTTTTCTAACAGCGGCCCTGCTTGGTGGTATCTGACTTTTTTTCTTTTCTCTCTCCATCATACAGTCATGTCACAGAGGCAAGACAGCACAAGACTAATTGGGAGGAATCCTCCGGAGAGAAAATGACACGGAACTGGGGCCACCAGTCAGGATCTGGAGAATCCCAACAAAATATGGGGCAAAATGAATCCCAGATTCCATCCCTGCTATCCATGGCGACCAGAAACCACATGGATATCACCACGCCACCTTTACCTCCTGTGGCTCCTGAAGTATTACGAGTAGCAGAGCACAGACATCGACGGGGTCTAATGTACCCGTACATCTACCATGTCCTCACAAAGGTTTGTGCTGCACAAAATGCTAGTATAAAAGAATCTAAAGCATTTGTTACTATAGCAATTCCACCTGTCATATATACCAGTGCAAGTTTGCACATTAAATAAAGGACAACACCTTCCACTTATAAACAATCCAACCCCATTCAGGAGTATACTGTATATTTAGGTTTTCATTGCAGCCACTAAGGTTGAGCAAATGATATTTGTGAACAATGCAACCAATTTAATTGCAGCAGTTTGACTTTTAAGCAATCATATGCATTTCCTACAATTACACAGATTCCATAGAAAGTTCCATTGTTTGTTAGGCTGAAGACGAGCAGATCTCTTACTGTCTTAATTTCTGATGAGAAATCTGCACGTCTATGGCACGTCCTGTTACTGAAGGTGGTCTACACAGCTTACCTTTATCTGGCTTTCTCTTCTTCCCATAGGGTGAGATTAAATTGCCAGTGTGCATAGAGGATGAATGCAACACTGATCTCCCCCCTGCCACCATTCTTTTCCGCCCAGCACGCCAATATGTATACGGAGTCTTATTCAGCCTGGCTGAGACTCAGAGGCGGCTTGAGCGGCTAGCCATGCGCAGGCGTCTGCCAGTGGATGGTAAGGGAATTGTTATGTTTTTTTTTTTTTAATTGATGTAGTTGTTTTGGTATGTTCTTTATGTGTTGTGTGTATTCTGGGATTACACCGTTCTGAGAACATTAAAACAGTTGTGTCAAAAAAAAAATACAGATTTTTTTATGTCTTGTTAGTTTCCTGTCTCAGCTAGTTTCCTTTTCTTTTAGTCCCCTATAAGCCCTTTGTTCTACTAAGCAGACTTATCTGAAACCTAATCTTCCTAAGGATATTTGTGTCTGTTGTTTTGCTGTCAGTCTTTCTGCTTAGTTGCCGAGTTGTCTTAAATTATTTGTCATTACCAAACTACATACAGTACAACTGTCATGGTTGGGGGGGGGGGGGGGGGCTCTCTTCGAACTGTAGATATGCAATATGGTCAAGAAAGTGAGCAGAGATCGGCACAAGACTTGTTTACAAGTTGTGGCACCAACATCCCTAAGAAATAGGAAAGAATTTTGGGGGTATGGGACTTTAACCACTTAAAGCGGTTGTGTTATCTTTTTTGTAACTTTTACCTACAGGTAAGCCTATAATAAGGCTTACCTGTAGGTAAAAAGAAATATCTCCTAAACCTTTACGGTTTAGGAGATATTCCCCCCGCAATGAGCCGCTGACTGCAGCGGCGCATGCACACAGGGGATTCTCAGCTGAAGGCCCGGCAGACCTTGCCGGAAAGAAGTCTCCCGTGTGCATGCGCGGGAGTGACGACATCGCTGCTGGAGTCGCGATTCCCGGAAGACACGCCGAGGCAAGTCATCTCCCTCGGCGTGGACCAGGTGAGTTACCGACGCCTCGTTCTAAGGTAAGTATTTCATAATGAACTAGTATGCGGTGCATACTAGCTCATTATGCCTTTTGCCTTACAGGCACTGGCGTACTAAGTAGGGGGTGGGGGGGCGGGCGGCACCAGGTGCCACACCCTGGGGGGTGTCAGGCCGGGCCCCCCCCCCTCCACCACTGAAGAGGACCGCGCAGAGACAGTGGGCGGCATGGCGCGGTGACAGGCAGCCAGCGCTAGTTATTCTACTCCTGCTGCACTGTCCACAGAGCTTGCAACTAGCACCAGGCAACTGACTGTCATGTGTCAAGCAGCGCCACCCCCCGCGCGCGGCTCTCAGCTCTGACACCCGCCCCCCCCCCAGCAGGAAGCGCTCCACTCTGATGTGTGTAGTGTCCAGCAATCCCTCCTCCTCTCCGCTCTGAGATCGTAAACTACACACTTCTCCCGAGTCCCGCCCCTCCTGTGTGCTCGTCTGTGGGAAGGTGGGCGGGAAGATTAAAAACAAGCAGCCACACTGACAAACTGCTGAATAAACCAGTGAGCCAGCCCCTGGGGACTATTCCAAGTGAGTGAGCATGTTCACTGACCAAACCTTGCGCGCGCTCTCTCTCTCTCTCTCTCTCTGACCCTCCCTCTCTCTCTCTCTCTCTGACCCCTTCCTGACCTCTCTCTGACCCCCCTCTCTCTCTGACTCTCCCTCTCTCTCTCTGACCCCCCCTCTCTCTCTGACCCCTTCCTGACCTCTCTTTCTGACCCCTTCCTGACCTCTCTCTCTGACCCCCCTCTCCCTCTCTCTGACCTCTCTCTCTCTCCCTGACTTCTCTCTCTCTCTCACACAACACCCATCTCTCTCTCTGACACCCCTCTCTCTGATCTCTCTCTCCCTGATCTCTCTCTCTCTCTCTCCCTGATCTCTCTCTCTCCCTGACCCCCTTGCGCTCTCTCCCCCTGATATCTCTCTCTCCCCCTGACCCCCTTGCGCTCTCTCCCCCTGACCCCCTTGCGCTCTCTCCCCCTGATATCTCTCTCTCTCTCCCCTTGCTCGCTCTCTCTCCCTGACCCCCTTGCGCTCTCTCTCTTCCCCCCTGATCTCTCTCTTCCCCCCCCTGATCTCTCTCTTCCCCCCCTGATCTCTCTCTCCCCCTGTCCCCTCACTCTCTCTGACCTCTCCCCCTGACCCCTCGCTCTCCCTCTCTCTCTCTCCTCGCCAACAACAGTCTGTTTATATCCTGTTTTAACTCCTTCCTTCCCATCATCTGCCTATATATTGATGTATGTAACGGCACCCCAAATATGAAAAGGGGGTTAACGCCGTTTAAATATCTTCCCTCTCCTGGACACACATTCGCTGTCGATCCTCCACAGCCAGGCGACCCTCCCCTAGGAATTAATCCTTCTGAAAGAACGAGACAACACGCTCTGTATCTTTCTAGGGTAGAATGACTTTATTGAGAAAAACATTGTAACTTTTATACCCATCCAATACTGCATTAGTTTAACATGAACAATGGTCCAGCTCCACCCACAACATAACAGACCCAATCCACATTTACAATGAAAGGGTTTTGTAGCCGGTCGGTCTGTTGAGTACAATACACACAAGTATGCAGGTGATTCATCAACATCTCTTCAATTAACCCGTCTGCTGCTAGTTCCACAACCTATAATTATAGGCTTAATTCCCCCAAACCACAATGGACAATAGAATGTAAATCACCACAAACAATGAACAGGTCCTTTAGAAGCTGGGATTAACATTACACTAGGCAGACAGATGATTGAGGCTGAACACCTCAGTATCTCTCAATTAACCTGTTGAGTTCAGAAACAGTAAATAGTCCTTTACAGATATCCTTGGGGATATGGTGGATAAATATTACAGACCCATTTTAGGTAGCCCAAGATATATTTCTTAATGTCCATTATTTCCTGGCTCACCCTGTGTCCAAAGTGACCCTCCTGTCACAATGTATAACAGAATTACTTGATTAACTTTATTTATTAACCACTTGTCCCCCGCCCACTGTCAACTGACGGCGGGCGGAGGACACTCTCGTTCTGGGAGGACGTCATATGACGTCCTCCCTTTAAAACGAGCTAGGAGGCGCCGCCGGGTTCACAAGGCCCCGATGCACGTGTACCGCGGCCGCGATTGCCGCCGGGCACCCGCGATTGCCGCTGGGCACCCGCGATTGCCCGGGAAACGAGCAAGAAAGTGGATCTCTGTGTGTAAACACAGAGATCCACGTCCTGTGAGGGAGAGGGGACCGATGGTGTGTCCCTTGTACATAGGGACAACCATCGGTCACCTCCCCCAGTCAGTCCCCTCCCCCCACAGTAAGAACACATTGAGGGAACATATTTAACCCCTTCCCGCCCCCTAGTGGTTAACCCCTTCCCTGCCAATCACATTTATACAGTAATCAATGCATTTTTATAGCAGGGATCGCTGTATAAATGTGAATGGTCCCAAAAATGTGTCAAAAGTGTCCGATGTGTCCGCCACAATATCGCAGTCACAATAAAAAAATCGCAGATCGCCGCCATTACTAATAAAAAAATAAAATAAAAAAAAATGCTATAAATCTATCCCCTATTTTGTAGAGCCTATAACTTTTGCGCAAACCAATCAATACGCGCTTATTGTGATTTTTTTTTTTATACCAAAAATATGTAGAAGAATACGTATCGGCCTAAACTGAGGAAAATTTTATTTAAAAAAAAAATGGGTATTATAGCAAAAAGAAAAAAATAGTGTTTTTTTTCCAAGCTGGACGCTCTTCTTTTGTTTATAGCGCAAAAAATAAAAACCGCAGAGGTGATCAAATACCACCAAAAGAAAGCTCTATTTGTGGGAAAAAAAGGACGCAAATTTCGTTTGGGAGCCATGTCGCACGACCGCGCAATTGTCATTCAAAGTGTGACAGCGCTGAAAGCTGAAAAATGGCTTGGGCAGGAAGGGGGTTTTCGTGCACAGTAGGGAAGTGGTTAAAGTGGTATTAAAGCAAAGCAAAATATTTATGTAAAGAGGTCCTTTGGTGCAGGGAGCTGTGTAATGTAAAGGGGTCCAGAGGTGCAGTCTTATGTAAAGGGGTGCAGTGTAATGTAAAGGGGTCCAGAGGTGCAGGGTGCTGTGTAATGTAAAGGGGTCCAGAGGTGCAGGGTGCAGTGTAATGTAAAGGGGTGCAGTGTAATATAAAGGGGTCCAGAGGTACAAGGGCTGTGTAATGTAAACAGGTCCTTAGGTGCAAGATGCTGTGTAATGTAAAGGGGTCCAGAGGTGCAGTCTAATGTAAAGGGGTGCAGGGTGTAATGTAAAGGGGTCCAGTGGTGCAGGGTGCTGTGTAATGTAAAGAGGTGCAGGGTGCTGTGTAATGTAAATGGGTCCAGAGGTGCAGGGTGCTGTGTAATGTAAAGGGATGCAGGGTGCTGTGTAATGTAAAGGGGTGTAGCCTGCTGTGTAGTGTAAAGGGGTGCAGGGTGCTGTGTAATGTAAAGGGGTCCAGAGATGCAGGGTGCTATGTAATGTAAGGGGTCCAGTGGTGCAGGGTGCTGTGTAATGTAAAGGGGTCCAGAGGTGCAGGGTGCTGTGTAATGTAAGGGGGTCCAGAGATGCAGGGTGCTATGTGATGTAAGGGGTCCAGTGGTGCAGGGTGCTGTGTAATGTAAGGGGGTCCAGAGATGCAGGGTGCTATGTAATGTAAGGGGTCCAGTGGTGCAGGGTGCTGTGTAATGTAAAGGGGTCCAGAGGTGCAGGGTGCTGTGTAATGTAAGGGGGTCCAGAGATGCAGGGTGCTATGTAATGTAAGGGGTCCAGTGGTGCAGGGTGCTGTGTAATGTAAAGGGGTCCAGAGGTGCAGGGTGCTGTGTAATGTAAGGGGGTCCAGAGATGCAGGGTGCTATGTAATGTAAGGGGTCCAGTGGTGCAGGGTGCTGTGTAATGTAAGGGGGTCCAGAGATGCAGGGTGCTATGTAATGTAAGGGGTCCAGTGGTGCAGGGTGCTGTGTAATGTAAAGGGGTACAGAGATGCAGGGTGCTATGTAATGTAAGGGGTCCAGTGGTGCAGGGTGCTGTGTAATGTAAAGGGGTCCAGAGGTGCAGGGTGCTGTGTAATGTAAGGGGGTCCAGAGATGCAGGGTGCTATGTAATGTAAGGGGTCCAGTGGTGCAGGGTGCTGTGTAATGTAAGGGGGTCCAGAGATGCAGGGTGCTATGTAATGTAAGGGGTCCAGTGGTGCAGGGTGCTGTGTAATGTAAAGGGGTACAGAGATGCAGGGTGCTATGTAATGTAAGGGGTGCAGGGTGCTGTGTAATGTAAAGGGGTCCAGAGGTGCAGGGTGCTGTGTAATGTAAGGGGGTCCAGAGATGCAGGGTGCTATGTAATGTAAGGGGTCCAGTGGTGCTGTGTAATGTAAGGGGGTCCAGAGATGCAGGGTGCTATGTAATGTAAGGGGTCCAGTGGTGCAGGGTGCTGTGTAATGTAAGGGGGTCCAGAGATGCAGGGTGCTATGTAATGTAAGGGGTCCAGTGGTGCAGGGTGCTGTGTAATGTAAAGGGGTGCAGGGTGCTGTGTAATGTAAAGGGGTGCAGGGTGCTGTGTAATGTAAAGGGGTGCAGAGGTGCAGGGTGCTGTGTAATGTAAGGGGGTCCAGAGATGCAGGGTGCTATGTAATGTAAGGGGTCCAGTGGTGCAGGGTGCTGTGTAATGTAAGGGGGTCCAGAGATGCAGGGTGCTATGTAATGTAAGGGGTCCAGTGGTGCAGGGTGCTGTGTAATGTAAAGGGGTACAGAGATGCAGGGTGCTATGTAATGTAAGGGGTCCAGTGGTGCAGGGTGCTGTGTAATGTAAAGGGGTCCAGAGGTGCAGGGTGCTGTGTAATGTAAGGGGGTCCAGAGATGCAGGGTGCTATGTAATGTAAGGGGTCCAGTGGTGCAGGGTGCTGTGTAATGTAAGGGGGTCCAGAGATGCAGGGTGCTATGTAATGTAAGGGGTCCAGTGGTGCAGGGTGCTGTGTAATGTAAGGGGGTCAGTGATGCAGGGTGCTATGTAATGTAAGGGGTCCAGTGGTGCAGGGTGCTGTGTAATGTAAAGGGGTGCAGGGTGCTGTGTAATGTAAAGGGGTGCAGGGTGCTGTGTAATGTAAAGGGGTGCAGGGTGCTGTGTAATGTAAAGGGGTCCAGTGATGCAGGATGCTGTGTAATGTAAAGGGGTCCAGTGATGCAGGGTGCTGTGTAATGTAAAGGGGTCCAGTAATGCAGGGTGCTGTGTAATGTAAAGGGGTCCAGAGGTGCAGGGTGCTGTGTAATGTAAAGGGGGTCAGTGATGCAGGGTGCTATGTAATGTAAAGGGGTCCAGTGGTGCAGGGTGCTGTGTAATGTAAAGGGGTCCAGAGGTGCAGTTGTGGAGAGAGGGGGTACACAGTAGTGACAAAGAGCTATTGAAGGATGCAGGGGGGCACAGTGGGGTGTTTCTACATTTTACCGTGGGGGGGTGCCAGATATAGGATCCGCCCCGGGTGCCAAATGCTCTCGGTATGCCCCTGCTTACAGGTGACAAAACAACTGCTTTAACAACCAGGCCAATTCTGACATTTCTCTCCTACATGTAAAAATCATAATTTTTTTGCTAGAAAATTACTCAGAACCCCCAAACATTATATATGTTTTTTTAGCAGAGACCCTAGGGAATACAATGGCGGTCATTGCAACTTTTTATCTCACACGGTGTTTGCGCAGCCATTTTTTAAACATGTTTTTGTGGGGGGAAAAAACAGTTTCATGCTTTTAAAAAAAAAAACAGTAAAGTTAGCCCAATTTTTTAGCGTAATGTGAAAGATGAAGTTACGCCAAGTAAATAGATACCTAACATGTCACCCTTTAAAATTGCGCACACTCGTGGAATGGCGCCAAGCTTTGGTACTTAAAAATCCCAATAGGCGACACTTTTTTTACTGGTTACATGTTTTGAGTTACAGAGGAGGTCTAGTGCTAGAATTATTGCTCTCGCTCTAACGTTCGCGGCAACACCTCACATGTGTGGTTTGAACACCGTATTCATATGTGGCCGTAATTAGGTATGTGTTCGCTTCTGCGTGCAAGCACACGGTAACAGGTCCCTTTAAAAAATAAAAATTACATTTATTGTTAATTTTACTTTAAAATAATTTTTTTTTAACACTTTTAAAAAAAATAAAACATTTTTGATCACTTTTATTCCTATTACAAGGAATGTAAACATCCCTTGTAATAGGAAGATGGCATGACAGGTCCTCCTCTTTACAGTGAGATATGGGGTCAATAAGACCCCACATCTCACCTCTAGGCTGGGAAGCCTAAAATAAAAAAAAAATAAAAAACGATCACCGGTTCACAGCCGAAGCGGCGCCGTTTTTTCAATGCAGAGGCCGGGCGTGAAGTCATAATATCGCGCCCGGCCTCCGACAATCATAGAGACTCCGGCGACCATCTGGTCCTCTGGAACTCTCTATGATCAACATCCGGGGCCGGCGGATCCTGTCACTGACTCATCGATCACACAGGTAAGTCGGTAGAAGCACCGGAGGGAGGGGGGGATGTCCATTCTTGCCGCCCGTAAGAATGATCAATCGGTGGAACAGCCGCTATGATCATTCTTATGGTGTAGGGAATCGCTGGCTGAAAATGCTGATATCTGAATGATGTCTGTAGCTGCACCCATCATTCAGATATCCCCGCACAAAGCCCAAGGACGTCTTTAGACGTCCAGCCGTCGGCAAGTGGTTAAAGGTGCATTACAATATAAAAAGTCACTCAAAATGTATGTAAAAATATACAAAAGTATTTATTAAATGAACAATATCATAAAAAAGGTGGACACAGTATGATCATAGCCATAGGTGTGCACAAACATCCTACTATTGACAATGAATAGCTGTAATCACATACATATTTTCATCACGTTCATGTTTTTTCTACATGTTTCGCCATGATGGCTTCTTCAGGAAAGAACGTAAGGATTCCTTTATTAAATATGGAAGAAATATTCCGATACAACTAAATTTGTATCCTTCGCCAGATCTAAACTTAATTTATGGGTGGGACCCTTTACACTCACCACATGAATTGTCATGCCAAGCCAGAGGCTTACAAAGGGGGCGGATATCTGTGATATACTCTTTCTCTTACTGAGCCAGATTTGAAACTTGCTTATATGAACCAGTGGGAGAGGGACTTGAACCTTACCTTTGATTTGACTGAGTGGCAAGACATTGCTTATAAGCTATCCGAAATTTCCATCAATACCATCCTTATAGAGGCCAATTATAAAACGCTCCTGCGTTGGTACTTGGTACCAACTAGGGTAGCTAAAATGCATCCTTCTACCTCACCGAATTGCTTCCGACGATGCGGACAGTTGGGGACGATGCTCCATATTTGGTGGCAATGTTCCCTCGTAACTCGGTTCTGGATTAGGATTTTCAACTTTATAAATTTAGTACCATGGGTAAACATTCGTAGATCCCCAGAAGTCGCACTTTTCCACAAACTACCTGAGGAAACACCCAAAAAATCAGTAAAGTTGGTTATTTATATTTTTTTGTTTCAATAGATTATTTATATTTTGATGGCGGTGAGAATTACGATTGCTAGGCATTGGAGACAGTTGATAATCCCTTTTGACCAGGTTATAGAAGTAAACTCAACTGGATCATGATTTTTTTTTCACAAGAAACAACTGGATCATGATTAATGACAAACTTGCCTATATACTTTGTAATAACACCAAGAAATTTAATACGGTGTGGGACCCATCGATCGATTATATCTCGACTCCGTAGGGAACTCCAGGTTGACCCTCCCTTTCTTTATCTCCTTTTTCTCTCCCTTTTTTTTTTTCCTCTCTCCCCCCCTTTTGCTCTCTTACTTTCTTCTTCTTCTGGTATTTATCTGAACAATACAGATGATCACCTATGGGGCCTCACGCAGTAGTGAGCCCTGAGATAATCTCGGAGTCCACTGCCAGAATTCCCTGTGGTTTCAAGTCTCCGCCACTCACTGTACGTGGTGGGGTTCAGGTTCATGGGGACAACATATTATTCAGTCCCATTGGTACTTGGATACATATCGCACATTTTGCGCTCTGCTGTAATGAACCGATATGTACAATGACCATACTTTCTGTATGTTGATTATCTGAGAAATTGATTTTGTTCTATTAATGTGTATGTTCATTTTGAGACTTGTTTCTTTTTCAATAAAAAAATATTGAAATATAAATACGGAAGAACAACAATCGATTAGCTTCAAATGTGTACAAAGAAGAAGTTAATATATCATGAAAAAACATCTTAGTATTTAAAATATTTTAAATGCATGACTGCAAGTTGCACACATCACAGGTAAACCCTGATACAGAGACTCCTACCTCTTGGGCTAAGTGTAAGAACCTGCTGGGATTGCCTCAAGGTGAGGGGTGATGAAGTCCTGCAATACAGTACGTCCTCACAGACAAAAACGCCCAAGTCCTTTCCATGGTATCAGGGTTTACCTGTGATGTGTGCAACTTTCAGCCATGCATTTAAAATATTTAAAATACTAAGATGTTTTTTCATGATATAATAACTCTTTGTTTTTCTTCTTTGTACACATTTGAAGGTGATCCATATTTAAAGGGGTTGTAAAGGTTTGTTTTTTATTTTCTAAATAGGTTCCTTTAAGCTAGTGCATTGTTGGTTCACTTACCTTTTCCTTTGATTTTCCTTCTAAATATTTTTTTTTCTTTGTCTGAATTTCTCACTTCCTGTTTCTCCTCACTGAACTTCACACCATCATCCGAGTGGTGTGGAGTCAGCCAGAACAGCTTACTGAACAGCTTACTGAGGAGGAACAGGAAGTGAGAAATTCAGAAAAAGAAAAAAAACATTTAGAAGGTAAATCAAAGGAAAAGGTAAGTGAACCAACAATGCACAAGCTTAAAGGAACCTATTTAGAAAATAAAAAACGAACCTTTACAACCCCTTTAAAGCCCGGTTCACACTGCTACGAATTCTATTGCGAATTTGAGCCGTTGCGATTTCTCAAATTCGCAAGTCATTTAAATTACATAGTTTAACATTAGTGCCGTTCACATCAATGCGTTGCAAATATAAGCTGCGGGAAAAAAAGGGTCCTGTGCGAGTTTGATCCGTGTGCGATGCGAATTCAGCTCTATAGACTGGCATTCCCTGAAATCGTGGCAAAATCGCGGTGAAATTGCGTGATTTTGAATTCGCAGCAGTGTGAACCTAGCCTAATAAACGAATCCTTACGTTCTTTCCTAAAGAAGCCATCATGACGAAACATGTAGAAAAACATGAACGTGATGAAAATATGTATGTGATTACAGCTATTCATTGTCAATAGTAGGATGTTTGTGCACACACCTATGGCTATGATCATACTGTGTCCACCAGTTTTATGATATTGTTCATTTAATAAATACTTTTGTATATTTCTACATACATTTTAAGTGACTTTTTATATTGTAATGCACCTTTAAAGTCCCATATCCCCAACAAGATTCTTTCCTTGTAGAAATGCAATGTCATAATAAACCCAAAACAGAAGTCAGTCTTATTAAATTACATATTATTCACACTTATGCATTTAAATGTACCTGAAATCCTGCCTAAATTGAGATATTTGATTGCTTTCATTCTTAGAACGTGTTCTTTACAGAACATTGGGAACCCTGAAGATTCTGGGATAAAAGCTCCACTCCTAAAAGTCATGGCATTGGGAGGCTAAGAACGTCCAGGCGTTGGCTACATTTACATTCAAATCTCCTTCTCCCCCCCCTTTAAAACAAGTCCTAGCATTATTTATCTTTTTCCTTCTTCCTGTAGCAAAAAAACATATTTTATTACTTCCTGTGACATCAACATTCTTGTAAAATTCCTGAGAGGCAGCTGATGGGAGGTCAGTTCCTACTGGTGCAGACATGCCCCCCATATCTCCCAAAAAACCATTCCCACATTGTGTGGACAGGCTCTTGGGAATCAAGGCATCAGTATTGTATGCATGTGGAGGGGACTGAAGGGGTGGGGAGGCAGAAGGCAGGGCGGACTATTCTGATATGGATTGTGTTCTGTCAGATTTCGTAACGGAAGTGACATTCCGTCGTGGCCATCTTGGTACACCCCGCACTAAGCCTACAGTCTGAAGTCTGCAAGTGGACATCTTTTTACACCCACCGAAATCTTGCATTTCACACTTATTTTTTTACCACTAAACTGAGTTTATATCGTCAAATACAGTATTTAGAAGTCTGTGACACTGTTTTGATGTTGAATTTCAAAAGCAGCGGCAAGCCTGCTGATCTCACACGTTTGCTAATGTGACAGAACACCGCTGCTTTTAAAATTCAACATCAAAACAGCCATAATCCCGGTACACCACTTGTAAACCGCAACGTGTATATACGTATTGCAGTCGGCAAATGGTTAATAATCAGAATGTTGACTGTATTTCAAATTTTTTTGTGGAATTGCACTGGCATGTTTTTTTTTAAAAAAATCTTTGGCAAGCAAAATAAGAATTCAGCTTTCAAATGTGCCTAGATTTTGGTTATTTCGATTAGTTAGGTCTGGAAGGTTTTAAGACCTTGGTATCACATATCTTGGTATCTTAAGTGTGTGGCGATTTCTGAAAATGTTGGAGTTGAGTACAACATTTCTTCTTGTATTGCATCTGAAGTACTACAATCCCATGTGGACAACTTGTGGCTATCTGCACTGACATGGGACTGCAAGACAGGTTTTTCTCCCTTTTACTGAAAAACGACAACCTAATTTTTCTGTAATTTTTGCCTTTGCAGTTCCGCCAGTAATAATTAAAGAGTGGTCTGCCTATAAAGGGAAGTCACCTCAGACTCCAGAGCTGGTATCGGCCTTGACCTTCAGAGAATGGACTTGTCCTAATTTAAAGAAACTGTGGCTTGGCAAAGCTGTAGAAGACAAAAACCGGCGAATGAGAGCGTTCCTGGCCTGTATGAAGTCAGACACACCCAGCATGTTGAACCCAGCTAATGTGCCCACACATCTCCTCCTTATGTGCTGTGTGCTTCGGTGAGAAGAGTCAGCAAGTCTATAGGTAAAAATGTCCATTATTCTTTCTGGAGGGCGAGAAGTCACCACCTGGTCTTTGTTTGTAGGTATATGATGCAGTGGCCTGGAGGGAGAATATTATTTAGGCATGAGCTGGATTCATTTCTAGCACAGGCTGTATCTGCACAACTTTATGAGCCCGACCAGCTACAGGAGCTCAAGGTAGGGTCACTTTGTAGAATTAACTTTTTATAAAATCTTCTACATTAAATATTTTGCTACAAATATATCATGTAAGTGACTTATAAATCCTTGACTTGTTTTCACTGGCCAGATTGAGAAACTGGATGCTCGGGGTGTGCAGCTGGCAGCTCTCTTCATGAGTGGAGTGGATACCGCACTATTTGCCAACGACGCCTGCGGCCAGCCTGTTCCTTGGGAGCACTGCTGTCCATGGATTTACTTTGATGGGAAGCTGTTCCAGAGCAAGCTGAACCGAGCAGGAAGGGAGAAAGCGCCTTTGATTGATCTTTGTGACGGTCAGGTAAGAAATCAAAAGTCTTTTGTAGAACGCATGGACTACAGATAATTCCAGTTTGCACTAGTCTTCATTAGTAGTAGTGTTCACCCCATCAAAGGGTACGTGTAGACCTTCCAATGATCAATTTGGCACTGCGTTGCTTTATCTGGTAATTGCGCAGTCATGCAATGTTGTACCCAAACGAAATTTGCGTCCTTTTTTTCCCACAAATAGAGCTTTATTTTGGTGGTATTTGATCACCTCTGTGGTTTTTATTTTTTGCGCTAAAAAAAAAAAAGAGCATAAATGTTTCTATAATAAATATCCCCAAAAATGTTTTTAAACCACAAATTTCTTCATCAGTGTAGGCCAATATCTATTTGTAACGGCACCCCAAATATGAAAGGGGGTAACGCCGTTTAGATATCTTCCCTCTCCTGGACACACATTCGCTGCCGATCCTCCACAGTCAGACGGCCACTTCCCATAGGAATTAATCCTTCCAAAAGGACGAGACAAAACGCTCTGTATCTTTCCAAAATGAACAGACCCTTTATTGCAAAAGTACTACAACTCTTATACACACAGAGAGAAGCTTCTGACCCTCCTCCCATCATACACCTCTGACCAGACCCAATTTACATTTCAGTTTAAATGGTTATGCACGACCTTTTGTGTTTTAGCTTTTGTCTCCCAATCCACATTATCAAAAGACTTCACAGAAATAAAGGATCTGTAGCATATTTGAGGTTCATTAACATTACACAAGCAGACAGGTGACACCTCAGCATCTCTTCAATTAACCTGTCTGTCTGCTAGTTCCACAACCTATAATTACAGGCTTAACTCCCACAAGCCACAATAAACAATAGTATGTAATCACACATCATCACAGCAAGTATTACATAAACAGCCCACACACAGTATATACCCAATCTGCTATGTATATACAGTATGGGATATGGCTATCACAGATCATGGTGGGGTTCTCATTCACCCTGTGCCCCAAGTGAGACACAGGGTGGTTTACACATAAGAGGCATTGGGGAAGCTGAAGCAAGGGTATCTCATACTTTCTAAGAGCTTCTGGGTTACCCGGGCCTTCCCGTTACACTATTCTTCTACATATTTTTGGTAAAATAAATCGCAATAAGCGTACCTTGATTGGTTTGCACAAAAGTTAGTCTACAAACTATGGGAAAGATTTATGGCATTTTTTTTTTTACTAGTAATGATGGTGATCTGCGATTTTTAGCGGGATTGCGGCGAACAGATCCGACACTTTTGACACATTTTTGGGACCATTAACCAATTCTACAGTGATCAGTGCTATATTAATTACATTATAGCACTGATTACTGTGTAAATGTCACTGGTAGAGAAGGGTTTAACACTAGGGGGCAAAAAAGGGGTTAAGTGTGTGAAATTAATCCAGCACCAATGTGTAGACTGTTTGGTTGCACTTCTGGTTTTCTTCTGATTTTGATGTGTTTGTAACAGATACAGCCCATGATGCGTCTGGGCCCTCTCATGTGTAGATTGCAGCACCCTCCCTTCCTTTACTTCCTTTCTCCCCACCCCCCACCCCCCCACACTTTTTTTTTATAAGGTTGTGGTGATCTTAACTGTAGCGCCACCACATTTTCAGGCCATATTTGCTTCTCTACAAAGTTGTTTCGAGTGGACTACTGGTTAATTAGAATTCCATTACTATGCTCATTTTACCATGTCTTAGTGATCTATATTTAATTGTAATAATACTTGTCCTCTTATTATTACGATCTCATTGTATGCTTGTGCATTCATTGGAATTGGATTATTATCCCTCATGTTTTCACTTGATAATGTTTAAAAGAGAAGTATGGGTTTGGGGTTTTTTCCCCTATCATACTTACCTAAGTGGATGCACCATCGGTCCGATGCTGCATCTGTCCCCCGGCGCCTCTACACTGAGAACTGAGTGATCAAACATCGCTGATGGCTCGGTTCTCACTGCTCCCCGAGCAGAGAGCTGCTGACTGTCAATTAGCAGCTCTCCTCACTGCTCATTGGAGCGCTAAGCTGTGCAGGGGGCGGGGAACGGCCGTCTCAGGCTCTTGGTGGCTCGCTTAGAGCCTAAGACGGGTGTCAGTCCAGGCACCTGGCGGATCCCGACTTCCATTGTAGCGATGACGCGGTGCCTTGACTGATCCTGGTGACATCAGCAGAGAGCGGACTTCAGACCGCTCTCTGCTAAAAACAGGTCACATGAGCGCAAAAAGAATTGCACTCTTGTGACCCATAGGAGAAGCCCAGCCAGACGAGCTGGACTTCTCCTTTAAGATTGTTTAACTGCTTGCCAACCAACCGCCGTCATTATACTGCGGCAGGTTGGCAAGGCTGCGCAAACCGCCGTAGGTGAACATTGGCTGCTTTAAGAGCTATAGGGGGCGTGAGAGAGCCAGAACAGGGCTCTGTCAATGTAAACACAGATCCCCGTTCTGTCAGGGAAGTAGAGAGAGAACTGCTGTTCCTAGTAATCAGAAACAGCGATCTCTCTCTACTCCCAGCCAGTCCCCTCCCCCACAGTTAGAAACACCTCCCTAGGGAACACTTAACCCCTAGATCGCCCCCTAGTGTTAACCCCTTCCCTGCCAGTGTAATTTATACAGTAATTGGTGGCTATTTTTAGCTCTGATTGCTGTATAAATGTCAATGGTCCCAAAAAAGTGTCAAATGTGTCCGATCTGTCCGCTACAATGTCGCAGTCCTGCTAAAAATCGCTGATTACCGCCATTACTAGTAAAAAATAATAATAAAAAAGCCATAAATCTTTTCCCTATTTCAGGAATTGGCAATTAGCGGACCTCCAGCTGTTGCAAAACTACAAGTCCCATCATGCCTCTGCCTCTGGTTGTCATGCTTGTGGCTGTCAGTCTTGCTATGCCTCATGGGACTTGTAGTTCTGCAACAGCTGGTGGTCCCCTAATTGCAGATCCCTGCCCTATTTTGTAGACGCAAACCAATATACGCTTATTGGGATTTTTTTTTATGTGTATAAGAATACATATTGGCCTACACTGAGGAAGACATTTTTATTTAAATTTTTGGATATTTATTATAGCAAAAAGTAAAAAATATTGTTTCTTTTTTTCAAAATTGTCGCTTTTTTTGTTTGTTTATAGCGCAAAAAATAAAGACTGCATAGGTGATCAAATACCACCAAAAGAAAGCTCTATTTGTGGGACAAAAGGACATACATTTTGTTTGTGTCGCATGACCGCGCAATTGTCAGTTAAAGTAACACAGTACCGAATCGCAAAAATTGACCTGGTCGTTAAGGGGGGTAAATCCTTCTGGGGCTGAAGTGGTTAAACCTTAATAAAACATAACATGGAAAAAAAGTTGATATCAATACTTGTACTTGGTGTTAAAAAAGAGTATCGGTGCATCCCTATCAGGCACATGAACCCATGAATGTAAATAAGGAAAATGTACACACCTAAGGGTAGGACTTGTAACCAGAGGTCTTCTGTGCTCCTCATTAAAAACTTAGAGAGAAGTTTGTTGCATAAACCACTGATTGGTTTTGCGTTCTTTTATTTTTATGTATTTCTTTTACTCCAGGCAGAGCAGGCAGCCAAAGTGGAGAAGATGAGACAAAGCATCTTAGAGGGGATCAATTTTAATCGCCAGCCTCCTCCACCACTTCTGCCTCCACCACCTTTTATGCCCCCCATGATGCCACCCTTTTACCCTGTTCCACTGTACCACAGAGCCATGGGCTCCATGCCCCCACCTCCTCCTGGAAGAAACAGGGGTTTTTCAGGTGTGTATTTGTACATTTTGGATGTGTTTGTATAGTATGATTTGCGTATATTTTAGCACCTGGTTAACTGTTTGCCTTTTCTCCAGGCGTTCATCCTATTCCACCACAAGGGGGCAAGCTGGAGATTGCTGGTATGGTGGTTGGTCAGTGGGCAGGCAGTAAACCTTCCCGTGGCCGGGGAGCTTTTGGGATGCAGGTGGTCTCGGTTGGGGGTCCAGGAAAAGGGTAAGCATGCAGATTCTATTTTTTTTATATATGCATTGCTGCTATTACCATAATGTGAGCATTTGAAAACAATTTTTCCCACTCAATATGATATATGAGCTGCTAGTGTTTCGTTTTTCCAGGCGCTTTTGGGCTAAAAATAGCGCCTGTAAAGCGCCTGAATATGGCTCCCCTGCAATCTCAGTGTGAAAGCATGAGTGCTTTCACACTGAGGCGATGCGCTGGCAGGACGTTAAAAAAAAGTCCTGCAAGCAGCATCTTTGGAGCGGCTCCTCCATCACTCCTGCCTATTGAAATGAATGGAGACCAATGCCGAAGTGCCTGCAAAGCTTCGGCAGCGGCGATGCACAGACGCATTTAACCCCTTCATCGGGCGCTAGCGGGGGTTAAAAGCCCCCCGCTAGCGGCTGAATATCGCTGCTAAAATAATGGTAAAACACCACTAAAACTGAAGAGGGGTATATTTGTAGCACTTCAGCATTACATGGTGCTTATTTGCAGTAGGCAGTGTATAATGGGGGAGAACCAGGCTCCTTTAATCAGAAACAAAATGCAGGTATTCATTTTACACCTAATTTAGGTTACTGTTTTTTTTATGTATTTTTTCTTTTTTTCCTACAGGGTTCTGCTTTGATAATGTAAGCAGAATAAAAGCTATTCATTATTTAGTATATCAGATCACTAGTTTCTAGTTATATTGCAGTGCACCTCCCTTCCAAGCCCTCCTGAACACAGTACGGTATAAGCAAACAGAACTCCTATGTACCCTTATTGCTGGTCTCTTCAGGATGGACAGTGTGAACAGGCCAGCCTTTGGTGTACTCTGTATTATGTACCTTAGCCTGCTGCCTGCCTGTACATGGGCACGTATTTGGTACTGCCATAGAAGTTTATGGCTATACCTTGCACATGTGTGGTAGAGCCATTACTCCCTATGGCATTGTAATCTGTGTACACAATAGTGCCACAGGAACGCACTCCACACACGTCAGGTTTTTTTTTTTTTTGGAGATTTTTTTTTTTGTCAATCTATATACTAGGCCCCTTTACACTTGTGAGACTTGGTACTTCAAAAGCACATGATTTCCAATGCGTACCGTTCATATCTGTGCGACTTCAAGTCACAGCAACTTCAAAGTACTCCCTGCACTACTTTGGTCTGATTTTCATGCGACTTGAGGTCCACAGACTTCAAGCTTACACAGGCATTGCTTTAAGTGGCTGCAAAAATCCCGGCCAGGTCGTACAAGTCTGAAAGAGGCCTTAACCCCTTCCTGCTGCCACCTCCCCAACCCTTTAACTGAATCATGTCAGGAGGCGGGCATTCCAATCATATGACCGTTGTGATTGGCTGTCACAGGGGTCACATGACCGCTAGTATAACTTCAGTTACATATAGCCACATACAGTGAAACCTCGGATTGCGAGTAATGCGATTAACGAGCGTTTTGCAATAAGAGCACTGTATTTTTAAAAATTCTGACTCGGTTTGTCTCGCAAAATGTTGTCTCGCAAAATGAGCAGGATTCAAGCCACAGCGGTGTGCAGTACCGCTTTTGGCCTGAGGTAGGGGGGTGCCGGAGCGGTTCGGAAAAACGCAGAAATACTCAGTTCCCGAGCCTTTCCAAGGTTTTCCGAGTTCAGCCGAGCTGTCCTTGAGTGTTTCTGAGACTCTCTGGCGCCCCCCACCTCTGACCACATGCGGTATTGCATGCCATTGAAGTCAATGCGGATTAAATTATTTTTGTTTCCATTGCCTTCTATGGGGAAACTCGATTTGATATGCGAGAGCTTTTGGATTACGAGCATTCTCCTTGAACGGATTATGCTTGTAATCCAAGGTTCCACTGTATATATGCGGCCGCTTGACATTAAATCCCATCTGCCTAGAGGTTGCATATATATGTGTGTGGCTGGCAGGAAGAGGATAAGTAGGATATGTGGGTTCGAGGAGTGTGGTTTGCATTACATTTTGACATTAAACATGAGAGCTTTCTATTGGCAGCATCATAATTCTGCCACCTTCTGGTGCCTGCTTACACCCTTTTGCTTGGTGTGTCAGTACCCCAAAATTCAGTTTGTTCTGTTTCAGGAAGATCTACCACAACTCTCATGACCCGCCCCTTTCTACACTCCTTATGTCCCTATGGGCTAGTAAGGGGGCAGCCCATAAACCTTTGTGACCAGTAGAGATAAGCTCCATCTTTACCATGGTGATTTGACAAAAATTCACACGTCACATTGGTTATGTAAACTAGAACAGTGGAGGGAGGGGCAGGGTATATGAAAAGTGTACATACACTTTAAAGCACTGCACTATAACTAGAAACGAGTGATCCAATAATAAAAATTCATTTTAATCTGCTTCCATTAAGTATGTTTACTGGGATACATCAAAGCAGACTCTGCATGGAAAGATAAATAGAAAATACTGCAACCTAAATTGTATAAAAAAAATTTTTTCCACCTCTGAACAATCTGCGTGTCTGCCTTGACACATTATTAATATTTAGGTACTTATATAGCGCCGTCAATTTACGCAGTGCTTTACATTATACATAAGCCAATTAACCTACCAGCATGTCTTTGGAGTGTGGGAGGAAACCGGAATACCTGGAGGAAACCCACACAGGCTCAGGGAGAACATGCAAACTCCAGGCAGGTAGTGTCGTGGTTTGGATTTGAACCAGCAACCCATTTTACTGCTAGGCAAGAGTGCTACCCACTACACCACTGTGCAGCCCGTATATTGCACATCATATAGCACCATTCCATCATCACATCATAGACATAAGATTAAAGCGTATATCAAGAAAAACATATTTTTCTTTATCGTACACCACGGGACACAGAGCTAGTCATTACATAATGGGTTAAGGGTCACCAGCGGTGATTGGACACTGGCACAACCAATGGAAGACAGTTCCCCTCCATATAACCCCTCCCATCAGGGAAGTACCTCAGTTTTCTTTCTCGTACATCACGGGACACAGAGCGACATAGTCATTACTAATGGGTTATATAGATACCGTCAGGTGCTGGCACTGGCAACTTCCAAAACCGGAAGTACCCTCCCCTATATAAGCCCCTCCCATCCGGGAGCATCTCAGTTTTTTGCCAGTGTCTAAGGTGTTGGCCAAGAAGAAACATGTGTTTTTCACTGAGCTTGCGTACAGGTTCTTTTGGGCCTCAGTAAGCTATTCCGGATCCGACCAAAAAAAAGCTTCATAGCTAAACGGTCGGTACCCGGGCCTTGCAGAGAAGAGCAAGGTTTTGCCTGTAATGCTTCTCTTAGGAGAGCTGGACCCTGGGATCCAGAGCTCTGGTCATACCCACGACCAAGATGTTTTCTGTGCAGGGTGCTATACAGGTCCAGGGGAGTGGAATCCTTGGGAACCCGGTCCCTGAAGGTTTGATTACAATGCCTGCCGTGATAGGTGAAGTTTGGGCTTTTGTGGACCAAACAAAGTCCTGCGGCGGGGAACAGGTAAGTGGGGGCCCCCAGGAACTTGGTTCTATTGGGGGACCCCCAAGCCTAATTTGTCTTTCTGTCTGTTACCTAATGGTATTCCCGCAAAATTCTGTGCATGCCTGTAACTACTAAAAAAATGTAATAATTTTTAATGGTGGTCAAGAAAAAAAAAAAAAATTTTTTTTTATATATATTTAATATATTAGACTGCGGTACCTGTGTTTGTCCACTAGAGGCCGCTGTGGAATGTTTTCTTGTCATGTGGACTAGCTTCTTCTCAGCAGAGCAAAGTCCAGGCAGATGGTGAGTTCTCTTATAGGAAACTGCTTCCTCTGCCATGTTGCAGTGCTCGTCCATCCCCCGGCCTGCGGCAAAGAGGGGCCCTGGCTCCTGTCCCTTGTCACCATATTTTGAAATTAGTGCCGGAGGCGCACGTGGCCGCGCGCGTGCGCGTGCATGCGCCTCTATATATAGAGGTGAGCCGGGAAAGGGGGCGGAGCCTGGGGGATGACGCTCTGTGCGCGCCGCAGCGCTTCTGCGCATGTGCGGGCGTCCCAGCAGTTTAAAAAAAACACAATATTGTAGTGAGCTGGCTATGAAGTACAGAGACAGAGCTGGCAACATTTAAAGGCATACAGCAAGCGGTTGATACAGGCATCCCCTAGAAAGGCACATTAGTAGACACCAACTGTGATATAGCAGCAATTGTGCTAGACTATTCTCAGTAAAAGTGGTGTATTACGGCTGGAATACCTCAGCTTTAGGCTTAGGAATATGCCGTCCAGAAGCTCCGGAACTGAATCTTCCAGGAAGCGAAGGGGGTCTCATCGGGCTCGGAGGATCTTGGGCATACTTCTGCTGCACCAGTCTCCCCTGAAGTTCAGAGGTAAGTGACCGTAGAGACCCCGCAGGGGTACTTGGTACTGTGGCTGCTCCTGTGTATGTAACAGAGGAGGTTTTTTCCTCAGCTCTGGGAGGATTAGAGAGGCTGCCTCCCTGTCAGGGAAAGCACGCCCGATCTCCGTCTCCTCCTTCAGAGTGCCTGTTAGCAGAGCAACAGTCCCATACAGGGATCGACCTGCCTGAAGGGGATCAGGATGAGGTTGATTCTGTTATAGAGGAATCAACAGTGGGGGAACCTTTTCTCAGCATCTCAAGCTGAAAGATTATGGGTTCAGTCTCTGACTAACATGGTCCGATCAGCATTTAAAAATGCACCTTGCGGAACCATCAACCACTACTGTATCCTCGTTGGGGTCGCTAGAAGCCCCCAGACTGTTTGTTCTTTTCCACTTCACCCTTTACTGAAAGGGCTCATTTACCAGGATTGGGAACGTCCTGAGAAAATATTTATTCCCCCAAGAGATTTCCGGTGGTCTATCCCATGGAGGATAAGTTCATCAAAAAAAAAAAAAAAAAAAATGGAAGGTCCCTACAATGGACGCAGCCATCTCTTGTATGTATAAATCACTGACATGTCCAGTGGATAATGTCCAAATGTTCAAGAACCCAATAGATAAAAGATTGGAGTCCTTATGAAAATCTGCTTGGTGATACAACCAGCAGTAGCAGCTATTGGGGTCTGCTAAGCAGTGAAGGATCAGTTGAAACAGGTCTGGAGGGACTTGACAGATCAGCAGGCTTTGCCCTAGCTGATCTACCTAGAGCCTTAGGCTTTGCGGTTGACGCCATAGAGGATTCAGTCCATCAGGCCTCCCGCCTTACGCTGTCTATAGTACATATGCGTAGGCTCCTATGGCTCAAAAACTGGTCTGCTGAAGCTCCCTGTAAAAAATGGCTGGTTAGCGTCCCGTTTCATGGTGAACGCTTATTCAGGGAAAACCTGGACAAATATATCCAGAAAATTTCCAGCGGTAAAAATACGCTCTTGCCGTTTAAAAACAGAGTTAGAGGTCCCTCTTTGAGAGGCCTGCTTCTCCAGTCCCTGGGCCATCGGCTGTGTAACAGTTCCGACGGCCTCCTCGGTCAAATCCCGGGGGTAAAAAACAGGGACAGTAGCAGGGTAATGAGAAACCCTGGGTCAGGGGAGGTACAAAACCTCCCCCAAAGTTAAATTCATTGAAGCCCCCACTCAGTCGGGTGGGGGGAGGACTCCAGTTGTTCGCAAGAGACCTGGCGGGACACGATCAAGACAGATAGGTGCTCTCCGCAGTAGGTTTGGGATACAGTTTGGAGTTAAAAGACTCTCCTCCTTCCCATTTTTGAGGTCAAACGTGCCAAGGGATCCCCGGAAGAGAGAGTCCCTCCTGTTGGCACTAGAACAACTATTGCTCCAAGGAGTAATTATGGAGGTTCCCCTGGAAGAATGAGGGTTCGGGTTTTACTCAAACCTCTTTACGGTCCCGAAGCAAACGCGGACGGGAGGCCCATATTAATTCTAAAAGGGCTATACAAATTCCTGTATATCAGGACTTTCCGATAGAGTCGATCCGATCGGTGGCCACTGCCCTACAAGGGGAGGATTGGTTAGCCGCGATCGACATCAAAGATGCTTATTTGCACATTCCCATCTTTCCAGTCCACCAAAAATTTCTACGCTTTGCAGTAGAAGGGCGCCATTTTCAGTTCAGAGCCTTACCCTTCGGTTTGGCCACAGCACCACGAGTGTTTACAAAAATTCTGGCCCTTTATTGGCCAATCTAAGAACACAAGGTGTAATGATAATGGCATATCTGGATGACTTATTGCTGATAGACCACTCAGTGAAAAAACTAGACGTGGTCGTTCACAAGACAATCAAGTATCTGGAATCTCACGGTTGGATTATCAACCGAGACAAGTCAGCCCTAAAAACCAGTCAAAAGTCTGGAATACTTGGGGCTAAGGTTGGATTCAGGCCAGAGAAAAATATTCTTGCCTCGAGGAAAGGTGTTGTCTTTGAAAGATTTGATCCACTTAGTGGGTACAAAAAAGCCAGCCGTCCATACGCCTGTATATGAGGCTGCTGGGAAAAATGGTGGCATCATTCGAAGCAGTACCCTACGGTCAATTCCATTCAAGGAATTTGCAAAGGGCCATACTGTCAGCCTGGAACAAAAAAGTTCAGGCCCTAGACTTACAATGTCCTTGTCCCCTTCCGTTCGCAAGAGCCTCCGTTGGTGGTTGGTTCCCCAGAATCTGGAAAAAAGGAAATCCTTCAGTCCGATTTCTTGGAAGGTGGTCACTACAGATGCCAGCCTTATAGGCTGGGGAGCAGTACTGGAGCAATAGTCTCTCCAGGGCAGATGGTCGGATGCAGAAAAGGCCCTGCCCATCAATCTCTTAGAGATACGAGCAGCCCGGTATGCCCTAGTAGCATGGACATCCAAACTCCAAGGGTCCCCTGTCAGATTTCAATCAGACAATGCCACAGCAGTGGCATATATCAATCATCAGGGGGGCACCAGGAGTCGTGCAGCCCAGAGGGAAGTAAATTACATCCTGAAATGGGCAGAAAAATATGTCCCAGCCATATCTGCGGTATTCATTCCAGGAGTGGAGAATTGGAAGGCGGACTTTATAAGTCGCCAGCAATTAGGCCCAGAGGAAGGGTCCCTTCACCCCGAGGTTTTCTGGACAATATGTCAGCGGTGGGGAACATCGGATGTAGATCTTCTAGCATCCAGATTCAACACAAAGGGGGACAGGTTTGTCTCTCGGACAAGGGATCCCCTAGCTTGCGGCTCGGATGCCCTAGTGTTCCCTTGGGATCAGTTCAAGCTGATATATGCATTCACACCGCCACAATGGTTACCTCGATTACTCCGCAGAATCAGGGTAGAAAAGAAACCAGTGATTCCGGTGGCTCCAGCGTGGCCCCGAAGAGCGTGGTACGCGGAGATTGTAAAATTTCAGTGGGGAGTCCTTGGACTCTCCCACGTCGTCCGGACCTGCTTTCGCAAGGACCGATATACCACCCTTCCTTACCAGCCCTAGGTTTGACGGCCTGGCTATTGAAGCCCACATTCTAAAAAAGAGAGGGCTCTCTAATGCTGTGGTATCTACCATGATCAATGCCAGGAAGCCGGTATCCAGGCAGATCTACTATAGAATCTGGAAGGCGTACATCGCCTGGTGTGAGGCCAAGAAATGGCATCCACGTAAATACGTAATAGGAAGGATTCTGGACTTCCTACAATGGGCTGTAGATAGGAAGCTTGCCTTGAGTACTATCAAGGGTCAGATTTCGGCCTTGTCAATATTTTTTCAAAGGCCCTTGGCTTCGCATTCACTAGTCAAAGCCTTTATACAAGGAGTGATGCGTATTAGTCCTCCGGTTAATATTCCCATATGTCCATGGGATCTAAACTTGGTTCTGTCGGTTTTACAGAAACAACCATTTGAACCATTACAGCATATTTCCTTGGTGCTTCTCACCAGGAAATTGATTTTTCTAGTAGCCATTTGTTCGGCTAAAAGAGTGTCGGAATTAGCAGCTATGTCCTGTAAAGAGCCATATCTGGTTATCCATAAGGACAGAGTAGTGTTACGTCCTCATCCAGCCTTTCTTCCTAAGGTGGTATCGAGGTTTCATTTGAACCAAGATGTGGTTCTTCCTTCTTTTTTCCCCAAACCTACTTCGGTAGAGGAAAAGTTATTTCATTCTTTGGATGTAGTAAGAGCAGTTAAAGCTTATCTAAAAGCCACTGCTCAGATTCGCAGAACGGATACTTTGTTTATTCTGCCGGAAGGCCCCAGAAAGGGTCAGGCAGCGTCAAAATCTACTTTAGCCAAGTGGATTCGACAGGTCATTATGCAAGCTTATGGCTTGAGAAGGAGACCGCCTCCGTTCAAAGTTAGAGCGCACTCCACGAGAGCAGTTGGAACTTCATGGGCAGTGAATCACCAGGCCTCCCTGGCTCAAATCTGTAAGGCCGCAACATGGTCTTCAGTACACACATTTACTAGGTTCTACCAGGTGGACGTTAGAAGTCAGGAGGATGTCGCCTTTGGGCGCAGTGTGTTGCAGGCCGCAAAAGATCCTCATGTCTGATAGCGCTCAGCTTATATATGGTGTATCCCCCCCCTCATTTGGCATTGCTTTAGGACATCCCATTAGTAATGACTATGTCGCTCTGTGTCCCGTGATGTACGAGAAAGAAAATAGGATTTTTATAACAGCTTACCTGTAAAATCCTTTTCTTGGAGTACATCACGGGACACAGAGCTCCCGCCCCTCTTTGGGGACACTTATTGCTTTGCTACAAAACTGAGGTGCTCCCGGATGGGAGGGGCTTATATAGGGGAGGGTACTTCCGGTTGTGGAAGTTGCCAGTGCCAGCACCTGACGGTATCTATATAACCCATTAGTAATGACTATGTCGCTCTGTGTCCCGTGATGTACTCCAAGAAAAGGATTTTACAGGTAAGCTGTTATAAAAATCCTATTTTTTCGCCAGTGTCGAAAGGTGTTGGACGCGTTAGGAGGTGCTAAATGAAAGCTCTACCAAAGAGACCCTCTGGGGGTAAAAGAGCTATGCTTTCGGATCCATCCAAGACGCCTACAAATGAGCTGAATCTGGATGGGATCCGGGCCTCATCCATGAGGCGTCGCCTGTAATGTGTCTCTTCGGAGGACTGGGCTCTAAGATCCAGCACTTTCACTATTTCGCTATAAAGTCCTGGTAAGAGTCTTGTACAAGGCCCAGGGGAGA
Organism: Rana muscosa; assembly: GCA_029206835.1. Taxonomy (NCBI): domain Eukaryota; kingdom Metazoa; phylum Chordata; class Amphibia; order Anura; family Ranidae; genus Rana; species Rana muscosa. The sequence continues at coordinate 340,104,161 of CM055125.1, read as the reverse complement.
GGTATCCTTTAAATAGGAACCCATATCCCTGAAGGTTGGCACACATAGCCCACCGTGAAGGGTGAAGTTTGGTATCTGTCTGAAAACTTTCAGCAGAAAAACCTGCGGCGTGGATAAGGTAAGATTAGAAGGTCCATAACTAAGTTGGGACCTTTTTTTCAAGAAGTGGATGTCTTCTTTTTTTCCACCACTGGGGGGAGTAAAGAGCTGAATATACTCACCTCACTCTGTTCAGTGTCGGCTTCGGCGAAGTACACTGCTCGTCACCTCCGCTGCTGAGCTTGCTTGAGCACCCCGCTCCTCCTTTCGGTGGCCGATACAGACACCTGCAGATGCAGGTAAGTGGGGACAGGGGCTGATGAGAGTCCTCTCTCACTATGGCCACCACCATAGCGCTAAAGGCCGCGCGCGCGGGAGCGCGCTTTATCGGAGGGGGGCCGAAGGCGTGCGCGGGCACGTGGTGCGCGCAGGCACAGAAACAGCGCCAAATTTAAAAGACTGTCAGTGTGAAAAGCACTGCAGCAGCAAGCAAGCTCGTTAGTTCTCTTGTTCCTGGCAGAGAAACACAGCAGCTATACAGGGACGTAAGACTCCATGTGGTTGGACTGGGTACTTCCTAGAAGACATCCATGTTATGCATAGTTATGTGTTAAAAGTTGCATACTTAATGTATTTGCTAAACTGAACACGGTAGTATATGCATTTAGGTACCTTGTATTTTGTCTAAACAGTAAGTCTTCCAGGGGAAGTAATGCGGACAAAAAGAGATAAAAGAGCACCGCCGCCTGAGACAGGAGGCTCTAGCTGTGCTGACTCGGTACCTTCCTCTCCTGTGTTGCCAAATGCACCTGTACAGGATGAGCCATTACCTCTGTCAGGTATGGCGGCTTCCCCAGTGAAGCCTGGGCCTGCATATGTCACTGAGGACACTTTATCAGTTGCCCTAAATAATCTGGAGGAGAAAATTGCTACTTTAATCGCTAAATCCTCTAAAAAGGACAATAAGCGAAGCAGATCTCCTCCAGTATTGGACCTCCCTTCAGAAGTACCTGAGGAGGAGGAGGATGAGGAGGAGGCTACATCAGCAGAGGATGAGGAGTCAGACGGATCAGGGATATCGGATGAGCCTTTTTCGGTATCCCAGATTTTAAAGTCACAGGTACAATGCTATGCAGGAGCCGTGCGAGCTGCATTTAGGTTACCCTCTTTGGAGGTAACAGAATCACCTGTCTCCTCCCTAGGATCATTAAGATCCCTGCAAGGTGCATGCTCCTTCCCGGTTCATCCGTTACTAGAGGATCTATTGTACGCAGACTGGCAACATCCAGATAAGCGTTTTTCACCTCCAAAAAAGTTTAACATTCTTTATCCTATGGAGGAAATTTTTTTAAAGAAATGGAGCCTGCCTACGGTAGATGCGGCTATTTCTTGTGTAAATAAAAACCTGACATGTCCAGTGGATAATGTACAAGTGTTTAAAGATCCTTCTGAGAAGAAGTTGGAATCCCTACTGAAATCCTCCTTCCTTTTGGCCGGCTCAATTATCCAACCTGCAGTAGCAGCAGTCGGTATGTGTCAGGTCGTCAGCCAACAGGTAAAGCAGGGGCTGAAGGGGCTGCCTTCAGAGCAGGCTAAAAATTGGGAGAATTTGCCTAAAGCCTTATGCTTCACAGTGGATGCCATGAGAGATTCTATCATACAGGCATCACGCCTTACACTCCAGCTGGTACAGATGCGCAGAGTACTTTGGCTTAAGCATTGGTCAGCGGAAGCCCCTTGCAAAAAGTTGTTGGCAAGTTTCCCGTTCCATGGCGAACGCCTTTTTGGGGAAGATTTAGAAAGATATATCCAAAAGATATCAAGTGGTAAAACGACACTTTTACCTGAGAAAAAGAAAAACAAGAGACCTTGTTTTAAACACACTCTCTCCCCAGCTCCCGGGAAATCTGACTCCAGCCAGTGGCGACGGCCTTTTCAGCCGCCCAAAAAAGCCAAAGAACAGGCTCAGAAGAACAAGAAGCCGTGGGGTTCAAGAGCTAATAAGCAAGCCCCCAAAACCTCTCATTGAAGGGGCGCCCCCGCTCGGCCGAGTGGGGGGGAAGGCTTCGTCAGTTCTCAGCGACTTGGCGGACAGAAACCCAGGACAAATGGGTGGTATCCACAATATCCTCAGGGTACAGACTGGAATTTCGAGAGATCCCATCTTCTCAATTCCGAAGTTCAAGACTCTCCAAGGATCCACAAAAAAGAGGATCCTTCTTCAAAGGTTTGAATCACTTAATAGCTCAAGGTGTGGTTACAGAGGTACCCCAAAAGGAGCAAGGTTCAGGTTTTTACTCAAACCTCTTTGTGATTCCAAAACCGAACGGAGAAGTCAGACCCATCCTGGATCTAAAAAATCTAAACCGGTTTCTGAACGTTCGCCATTTTCGAATGGAAACGATTCGATCCGTGGTCGCTACTTTAAAAGGTGGAGAATTCATTGCGTCCATAGATATCAAAGACGCATATCTACACATACCAATCCTCCCCGCTCACCAAAGATTCCTAAGGTTTGCGGTAGAAGATCGCCACTTTCAATTTGTGGCCCTGCCATTTGGTGTAGCCACCGCGCCCAGAGTATTCACAAAGGTGCTAGCTCCTATGTTAGCAAACCTGAGAACACGGGGCATTGCGGTAACAGCCTATCTAGACGATCTACTATTAATAGATCAGTCAAAGGAGGGATTGGATCACGCTGTAGACACTACAGTAGGATACCTGGAGCATTTAGGATGGATTATAAACTTACAAAAATCCTCTCTCCAGGCCCAAAGAAGGATAGTGTACCTGGGCATGATCATAGATACAGCCCAAAACAGTGTATACCTGCCAGAGCCAAAGACACAGTCTCTGAAAGACCTGATCCACAAGGTCAAAGCAAACAAGAGGCCGTCTATTCGCCTTTGCATGAGACTATTGGGAAAGATGGTAGCCTCCTTCGAGGCGGTCCCTTACGCCCAGTTTCATTCGAGACTACTTCAAGGCAATATTTTAGCCTCCTGGAACAGAAAGAGCCAAGCTCTGGATATACCCATGCGCCTGTCCTCACAAGTACGCCACAGCTTCAATTGGTGGCTAGAAGCCAAGAATTTACGGAAGGGAAAGTGCTTCCTCCCAGCAGCCTGGAAGGTGGTGTCTACGGATGCCAGCCTATCGGGCTGGGGTGCAGTATTCGAGGAGGCTTCTACCCAGGGAACCTGGGCCAAGACTCAGGGGATCCTGCCCATCAACGTGCTAGAGATCCGTGCAGTATATCTAGCCCTCAAAACCTGGACATACAGGTTACAGGGCTACCCAGTTCGGGTTCAATCCGACAATGCTACTGCAGTAGCTTACATCAATCACCAAGGAGGCACCCACAGTCGGGCAGCCCAAAGAGAGGTGAACCGGATCTTGGCATGGGCAGAAGAGCATGTACCTTGCATCTCTGCAATCTTCATTCCAGGGATAGAAAACTGGCAAGCAGACTACCTGAGTCGTCAGCAGCTGCTACCAGGAGAGTGGTCTCTTCACCCAGAGATCTTTCAGGCCATATGTCTGAGATGGGGAAACCCAGATGTAGACCTGCTAGCTTCCAGGTTCAACAAGAAATTGGACAACTTTGTGTCCAGAACGAGAGATCCTCTAGCCTACGGGACAGACGCTCTAATAACTCCATGGAATCAGTTCTCACTGATCTATGCATTCCCTCCGATCCCTCTTCTACAAAGACTGCTTCGCAGGATCAAGGAGGAGGGAATACCAGTAATCCTAGTGGCCCCAAACTGGCCCAGGAGGCCTTGGTACGCCGAGATTGTAAAAATGGCGATAGGAAGGCCCTGGAAGTTTCCACTTCGACACGACCTGCTGTCACAGGGTCCAGTATTCCACCCTTCCTTACAAAGGCTAAAGTTGACGGCCTGGCTGCTGAGACCCACATTTTTAAAAAGAGAGGGGTCTCTGGTCCGGCTCTTTCTACGCTCATTAATGCTAGAAAGCCAGCCTCCAGACTCGTCTATCAGAGAGTCTGGAGAGCATACGTTTCCTGGTGTGAATCCAGAAGTTGGAATCCTCTGAAATATGAAATAAGTAGGATTCTTGCTTTTTGCCAGTTAGGAGTGGATATGAAATTAGCCCTTAGCACCATCAAAGGGCAAATATCGGCTCTATCAGTCTTCTTTCAGAGACCATTGGCATCTCACTCCCTAGTTCGGACATTCATTAAGGGGGTACTGAGGATAAATCCTCCAGTTAGGACTCCCTTGTGTCCATGGGATTTGAATTTGGTATTGTCAGTGTTGCAAAAGCAACCTTTTGAACCTATTCGCCATATTCCTTTAATTATATTAAGTAGGAAATTGGCCTTTCTGATTGCTATAGCTTCTGCTAGGAGAGTATCAGAGCTAGCAGCTCTTTCTTGTAAAGAGCCTTATCTAATTTGTCACAAGGACAAGATCGTACTACGACCCCATCCGGCTTTTCTGCCTAAGGTGGTGTCGGCTTTTCACTTGAATCAAGACATTGTTCTGCCTTCCTTTTTCTTTCTCGTACATCACGGGACACAGAGCGACATAGTCATTACTAATGGGTTATATAGTTACCGTCAGGTGCTGGCACTGGCAACTTCCAAAACCGGAAGTACCCTCCCCTATATAAGCCCCTCCCATCCGGGAGCACCTCAGTTTTTTGCCAGTGTCTAAGGTGTTGGCCAAGAAGAAACATGTGTTTTTCACTGAGCTTGCGTACAGGTTCTTTTGGGCCTCAGTAAGCTATTCCGGATCCGACCAAAAAAGCTTCATAGCTAAACGGTCGGTACCCGGGCCTTGCAGAGAAGAGCAAGGTTCTGCCTGTAATGCTTCTCTTAGGAGAGCTGGACCCTGGGATCCAGAGCTCTGGTCATACCCACGACCAAGATGTTTTCTGTGCAGGGTGCTATACAGGTCCAGGGGAGTGGAATCCTTGGGAACCCGGTCCCTGAAGGTTTGATTACAATGCCTGCCGTGATAGGTGAAGTTTGGGCTTTTGTGGACCAAACAAAGTCCTGCGGCGGGGAACAGGTAAGTGGGGGCCCCCAGGAACTTGGTTCTATTGGGGGACCCCCAAGCCTAATTTGTCTTTCTGTCTGTTACCTAACGGTATTCCCGCTAATATCTGTGCATGCCTGTAACTACTAAAAAAATGTAATAATTTTTAATGGTGGTCAAGAAAAAAAAAAAAAAAAAAAAAAAAGAATGTTTTTTTATATATGTTTAGTATATTAAACTGCGGTACCTGTGTTTGTCCACTAGAGGCCGCTGTGGAATGTTTTTCTTGTCATATGGACTAGTTTCTTCTCAGAGAGCAAAGTCCAGGCAGCTGGTGAGTTCTCCTACAGGAAACTGTTTCCTCTGCCATGTTGCAGTGTTCGTCTATCCCCCGGCCTGCGGCAAAGGGGGCCCTGGCTCCTGTCCCTGGTTTCCATGTTTGAAAATTAGCGCCGAGGCGCACGTGGCCGCGCGCGTGCGCGTGCACGCGCCTCTATATATAGAGGTGGCCGGAAAAAGGGGCGGGGCCTGGGGGATGACGCTCTGTGCGCGCCGCAGCGCTTCTGCGCATGTGCGGGCGTCCCAGCAGGTTTTTAAAAAGCCACATTATTGCAGTAAGCTGGCTATGAAGTACAGAGACAGAGCTGGCAACATTTAAAGGCATACAGCAAGCGGTTGATACAGGCATCCCCTAGAAAGGCACATTAGTAGACACCAACTGTTTATTATAGCAGCATTTATGCTAGACTATTATCAGTAACTGGTGTATTTTCGGCTGGAATACCTCAGCTTTGTGGCTTAGGAATATGCCGTCTAAAAACTCCGGGACTAGAAATTCCAGGAGGAATAGGGGGTCTCCATCGGGCTCTGAGGATCTTGGGCATGCTTTGGCTGCACCAGTCTCCCCTGAAGAATCAGAGGTTAGTGACCGTAGGGCACCCCCAGGAGTACCTGGTACTGTGGCTGTCCCCAGTTCACCTGCTCCTGTGTATGTAACAGAGGAGGTTTTTTCCTCAGCTCTGGGAGGGCTGGAAGAGAGATTGTCAGCACTAATTGCTGCTTCCCTGTCACAGGAGAAAAGCGCTCGATCTCCGTCTCCTCCCTCAGAGTGCCTGTTAACAGAGCAACAGTCCCATACAGAGAACGACCTACCTGAGGGGGATCAGGATGAGGTTGATTCAGTTGTAGAGGAATCAACAGTGGAGGAGCCGTTCTCAGCATCACATGCTGAGAGGTTATGGGTGCAGTCCCTGACTGATATGGTCCGATCAGCATTTAAAATGCCACTTGCGGAGCCATCCTCCTCTTCTGTCTCCTCGTTGGGGTCGCTAAAAGCTCCCCAGACTGTTTGTTCTTTTCCGATCCATCCTTTACTGGAGGGGCTCATTTACCAGGATTGGGAGCATCCTGACAAAATATTTACTCCCCCCAAGAGATTTCCGGTGGTCTATCCTATGGAGGATAAGTTCGTCAGAAAATGGAAGGTCCCTACAGTGGACGCAGCCATCTCTTGTGTGAATAAATCACTGACATGTCCGGTGGAAAATGTCCAAATGTTCAAGGACCCAATAGATAAAAAATTGGAGTCCTTATTGAAATCTGCTTTTTCTACAGCAGGATTGGTGACACAACCAGCAGTGGCAGCTATAGGGGTCTGCCAAGCAGTGAAGGATCAGTTGAAACAGGTCTTAAGGGACGTGCCAGATCAGCAGGCTCTTGCTCTAGCTGATCTACCTAGAGCCTTATGCTTTGCGGTGGACGCTATAAAGGATTCAATCCATCAGGCCTCCTGCCTTACGCTGTCTGTAGTACATATGCGCAGGCTTCTATGGCTCAAAAACTGGTCTGCTGAAGCTCCCTGTAAAAAATTGCTGGTCAGCTTCCCATTCCATGGGGAGCGCTTATTCGGGGAAGACCTGGACAAGTATATCCAGAGAATTTCCAGCGGTAAAAGTACACTCTTGCCGGTCAAAAATAGAGTTAGAGGTCCCTCTTTTAAGAGGCCGGCTTCTCCAGTCCCTAGGACATCGGCTGTGAAACAGTTCCGACGGCCTCCCCGGTCAAATCCCGGAGGTAAAAATCAGGGACAGTTGCAGGGTAACAAGAAGCCCTGGAGCAGGAGAGGTACAAAACCTCCCCCAAAGTCAAATGCATGAAGGGTTGCCCCCACCCAATCGGGTGGGGGGAAGACTTCAGTTGTTCACAGAAACCTGGCGGGACACGATCCGAGACAGATGGGTGCTCTCCGCAGTAAATCTGGGATACAAATTGGAGTTAAAAAACTCCCCTCCTTCCCGCTTTATAAGGTTGAACGTGCCAAGGGATCCCCAGAAGAGAGGATCCCTCCTGTTGGCACTGGAACAATTATTGCTTCAAGCAGTAATTATAGAGGTCCCCCTGGAAGAATGGGGGTTCGGGTTTTACTCAAACCTCTTTACAGTTCCGAAGCCAAACGGGGACGTGAGGCCCATATTAAATCTAAAAGGGCTAAACAAATTCCTACATATCAGGACTTTCCGGATGGAGTCGATCCGATCGGTGGCCACTGCCCTACAAGGGGAGGAATGGTTAGCCTCGATCGACATCAAAGATGCTTATTTGCACATCCCCATCTTTCCAGCCCACCAAAAATTTCTACGCTTTGCGATAGAAGGGCGCCATTTTCAGTTCAGAGCCTTACCCTTCGGTCTGGCCACAGCACCAAGAGTGTTCACAAAAATTCTGGCCCCATTATTGGCCAATCTAAGAACACGAGGTGTAACGATAATGGCATATCTAGACGACTTGTTGCTGATAGACCACTCAGTGGAAAAACTAGAAGTGGTTGTTCACGAGACAATCAAGTATCTGGAATATCACGGTTGGATTATCAACCGAGACAAGTCAGCCCCAAAAACCAGTCAAAAGTCTGGAATACTTGGGGCTAAGGCTGGATTCAGACCAGAGAAAAATTTTCTTGCCTCGAGAAAAGGGGTCGTCTTTGAGAGATTTGATCCACTTAGTGGGTTCAAAAAGACAGCCATCCATACGCCTGTGCATGAGGCTGCTGGGAAAAATGGTGGCATCATTCGAAGCAGTACCCTACGGTCAATTCCATTCAAGGAAGTTGCAAAGGGCCATACTGTCAGCCTGGAACAAAAAAGTTCAGGCTCTGGACGTACCAATGTCCTTGTCCCCTTCCGTTCGCAGAAGCCTCCGTTGGTGGTTGGTTCCCCGGAATCTGGAAAGAGGGAAATCCTTCAGTCCGATTTCTTGGAAGGTGGTCACTACAGATGCCAGCCTTTTAGGCTGGGGAGCAGTACTGGAGCAATGGTCTCTCCAGGGCAGATGGTCGGATGCAGAAAAGGCCCTGCCCATCAATCTCTTAGAGATACGAGCAGCCCGGTATGCCCTAGTAGCATGGACATCCAAACTCCAAGGGTCCCCTGTCAGAGTTCAATCAGACAATGCCACAGCAGTGGCATATATCAATCGTCAGGGAGGCACCAGGAGTCGTGCAGCCCAAAGGGAAGTAAATTACATCCTGAGATGGGCAGAAAGATATGTCCCAGCCATATCTGCGGTATTCATTCCAGGGGTGGAGAATTGGAAGGCGGACTTTCTAAGTCGCCAACAATTATGCCCAGGGGAATGGTCCCTTCATCCCGAGGTTTTCCGGACAATATGTCAGCGGTGGGGAACACCGGATGTAGATCTGCTAGCATCCAGGTTCAACACGAAAGTGGACAGGTTTGTCTCTTGGACAAGGGATCCCCTAGCGTGCGGCTCGGATGCCCTAGTGTTCCCTTGGGATCAGTTCAAGCTGATATATGCATTCCCACCGCCACAATTGTTACCTCGATTACTCCGCAGAATCAGGGTAGAAAAGAAACCAGTGATTCTGGTGGCTCCAGCGTGGCCCCGAAGAGCATGGTACGCGGAGATTGTAAAAATGTCTGTGGGGAGTCCTTGGACCCTCCCACATCGTCCGGACCTGCTTTCGCAGGGACCGATATACCACCCTTCCTTACCAGCCCTAGGTTTGACGGCCTGGCTATTGAAGCCCACATTCTAAAAAGGAGAGGGCTCTCTAATGCTGTGGTGTCTACCATGATCAATGCCAGGAAACCGGGATCCAGGCAGATCTACTATAGAATCTGGAAGGCGTACATCGCGTGGTGTGAGGCCAGGAAATGGCATCCACGTAAATACGTAATAGGTAGGATTCTGGACTTCCTACAATGGGCTGTAGATAGGAAGCTTGCCTTGAGTACTATCAAAGGTCAGATTTCGGCCTTGTCAATATTTTTTCAAAGGCCCTTGGCTTCGCATTCACTAGTCAAAGCCTTTATACAAGGAGTGTTGCGTATTAGTCCTCCGGTTAATATTCCCATATGTCCATGGGATCTAAACTTGGTTCTGTCGGTTCTACAGAAACAACCATTTGAACCATTACAGCATATTTCCTTAGTGCTTCTCACCAGGAAATTGATTTTTCTAGTAGCCATTTGTTCGGCTAAAAGAGTATCGGAATTAGCAGCTATGTCCTGTAAGGAGCCATATCTGGTTATCCATAAGGACAGAGTAGTGTTACGTCCTCATCCAGCCTTTCTTCCTAAGGTGGTATCGAGTTTTCATTTTAACCAAGATGTGGTTCTTCCTTCTTTTTTCCCCAAGCCTACTTCGGTAGAGGAAAAGTTATTGCATTCTTTGGATGTAGTAAGAGCAGTTAAAGCTTATCTAAAAGCCACTGCTCAGATTCGCAGAACGGATACTTTGTTTATTCTGCCGGAAGGCCCCAGAAAGGGTCAGGCAGCGTCAAAATCTACTTTAGCCAAGTGGATTCGACAGGTCATAATACAAGCCTATAGCTTGAGAAGTAGACCGCCTCCGTTCAAAGTTAGGGCGCACTCCACGAGAGCAGTTGGAACTTCATGGGCAGTGCATCACCAGGCCTCCCTGGCTCAAGTCTGTAAGGCCGCAACATGGTCTTCAGTACACACGTTTACTAGGTTCTACCAGGTGGACGTTAGTAGTCAGGAGGATGTCGCCTTTGGGCGCAGTGTGTTGCAGGCCGCAAAAGATCCTCATGTCTGATAGCGCTCAGCTTATATATGGTGTATCCCCCCCCTCATTTGGCATTGCTTTAGGACATCCCATTAGTAATGACTATGTCGCTCTGTGTCCCGTGATGTACGAGAAAGAAAATAGGATTTTTATAACAGCTTACCTGTAAAATCCTTTTCTTGGAGTACATCACGGGACACAGAGCTCCCGCCCCTCTTTGGGGACACTTATTGCTTTGCTACAAAACTGAGGTGCTCCCGGATGGGAGGGGCTTATATAGGGGAGGGTACTTCCGGTTTTGGAAGTTGCCAGTGCCAGCACCTGACGGTAACTATATAACCCATTAGTAATGACTATGTCGCTCTGTGTCCCGTGATGTACTCCAAGAAAAGGATTTTACAGGTAAGCTGTTATAAAAATCCTATTTTTCCAAACCCGCGGACGGCGGGGGAAAAATTATTACACTCTCTAGATCTAGTGAGAGCGGTAAGGGTGTATCTGCAAGCAACCGCTCAGATACGTAAAACAGATGTTTTGTTTATTTTACCAGATGGTCCCAAGAAGGGCCAAGCGGTATCAAAATCCACCATTTCCAGGTGGATTAGACAAGTAATTGTTCAAGCTTATGGTTTAAAGAACAGGACTCCTCCTTTTCCTGTTAAGGCGCACTCTACCAGGGCGATAAGTGCTTCATGGGCAGTGCACCACCAGGCTTCGATGGCTCAGATCTGTAAGGCTGCAACTTGGTCTTCAGTCCATACATTTTCCAAATTCTATCAAATAGATGTGAAAGGACATGAGGATTCCGCCTTCGGGCGAAGTGTGCTGCAGGCAGCAGTATAGGGCTTCTGGTCCGCAAGCGGTCTGTTTGATCTGTGTCTCCCCCCCCTTCATATGAGCATTGCTCTGGGACGTCCCATTATGTAATGACTAGCTCTGTGTCCCGTGGTGTACGATAAAGAAAATAGGATTTTTATAACAGCTTACCTGTAAAATCCTTTTCTTGGAGTACACCACGGGACACAGAGGTCCCACCCTTCTTATGGGAACCTTACTGCTTTGCTACAAAACTGAGGTACTTCCCTGATGGGAGGGGTTATATGGAGGGGAACTGTCTTCCATTGGTTGTGCCAGTGTCCAATCACCGCTGGTGACCCTTAACCCATTCTGTAATGACTAGCTCTGTGTCCCGTGGTGTACTCCAAGAAAAGGATTTTACAGGTAAGCTGTTATAAAAATCCTATTATGACATCTCAGCAGTACTTTCACTATGCCCATTCTGTATTTTATTATTTTAAACCTGCTGCAAGTACAGAAAACGAACTGTTGATGTGCAAAAATATAATGTGCTCCTTTCTACCTTCCTCTTTGACACAACAAAGATTTCTAACAAATAAACCGACTTGGGCCTCATGTACACTGCTGCTGGTAAACAGACGTTTTGGAGCAGTTGGGCATTTTTTTCAGCTGCCCCTGAACTCTCCTCTGTTATCTTATAAGTACATGTACACAGGGTCGTTTATAGTCCTTTCTAAGCAGGTTAGAGGCATTTTTAGGAACCAAAAAAATGGGTTCAGACGCTGAGTTTAGAGGCATTAGAAGCGCCAAACGCTTCTAAACGCGGTAACTCGCGTTTAGCCGTGTTTCGTTTTTACAGGCATTTTTCGTTTTTGGCTCTTTTAAAAAAAAAAAAGCATTAATTAATTTCATTGACCAGAATACATTTATTCTGGCCAATGAAATTAACTAATGCCAAAGAGCTTAACGCCTGTAAAAGCTCCTAAAAACGTATAAAAGCTGCAGCTGCTGACTTTTAATAAATGGACACTTACCTGTCCAGGGTGCCCGCGATGTCTGCAGCCGAGGCAGAGCAATCGTTAGTCTCTCGGCTGCCCCCGCCACCATCCTCGGTGAGGGAATTAGGAAGTGAAGCCTTGCGGCTTCATTGCCTGGTTCCCTACTGCGCATGCATGAGCCATGCGGCGCGCCCTCACTGGTCCCCGCTGTCTCCTGGGACCAGTGTGTTTCCCACAAGACATCGGGGGGGGGGGAGGGGCGTTAAGTGGAGTGACTCCCGTGGGAGTCTATTCCCGGAAGTGGGTGCAAATGCCTGTATTATACCCCCTAAAAGGTGCCAAATATGACACCGGAGGTGGGGGAGGGTTCCAAAAAGCTGAGGTTCACTTTTTGTGTGGATCTCCGCTTTAAGGCTTCATGTACACGGGACGTTGTTTAACCTCTCCTGAACGATTTAACTTGACAGCTAGAAACCGGAGTCTAAAAACTAGGGGTGTTGAAAATAATCGATGCATCACGATTAGACCCTTCCCGATTCGGCATCGATGCGGTATTCAGCAATAATCGATTTTGTGTGACGTCATTCCGGCTCCTCCCCCCCGCACGGCAGTGTCTTTGCTGGAATGACAAGCCGCCGTACGGCTGGCTGCCCCTGGTGCTGTTCCCTCCTCAATTGACTGTAGCCTCAGAGTGTTGCCCCCACCCACACTCTCCCTCTTCTCTGGACACTGACACTGGTCATCTCCCTGATGGGTGGGCGCCGCGCCGACACACAGATCAATGCAAGGAGCTGAGACACACAGATCGCTGTAGCTGTCTTAACATCCATGGGATGAGGCAAAGAGTCGGCTTTAGGAAAGGAGCTGAGAGGAGAGGGGATGGGAGTGCTCCGGAGGTGAGAGATAAGCCTGTCATGCTTTGATATATGTGCGGTTGTATAGAAGTTACACATCTCCCCCCACCTGCTGCAGCTGTCCACTGTGTGTGTGTACTGTGTGCCTAACACATTGGGGGCTGCGCAAACTCTTATTGTCTAATTTCTTCCTGAGATTTTCCTATCATCTCTCCCCTCTGGAACCATCTACTGATCTGCAAGCAGTATGTTTCTTGCTGATTGGAATTTCTTCCTTTTTTTATTTTTGCAGTGATGTTGACTTGTTTACTATCCAAGTTGCTGCCAAAAGACTCAATGATTTCTTAAAGTGATACTAAAGGGTATTATTTTTTCTGTAAAGTAAAAAAGATATCATACTTACCTGCTCATCTTCTGTATCATCTCCGCAGTCTGAACACCTTCTGTAGCATGTCCGCAGTCTCTCTGACCATCTCCTGTAGCATGTCCGCAGTCTCTCTGACCATCTCCTGTAGCATGTCCGCAGTCTCTCTGACCATCTCCTGTAGCATGTCCGCAGTCTCTCTGACCATCTCCTGTATCATGTCCGTAGTCTCTCTGACCATCTCCTGTAGCATGTCCGCAGTTTCTCTGACCATCTCCTGTAGCATGTCCGCAGTCTCTCTGACCATCTCCTGTAGCATGTCCGCAGTCTCTCTGACCATCTCCTGTAGCATGTCTGCAGTCTCTCTGACCATCTCCTGTAGCATGTCGGCAGTCTCTCTGACCATCTCCTGTAGCATGTCCGCAGTCTCTCTGACCATCTCCTGTAGCATGTCTGCAGTCTCTCTGACCATGTCCTGTAGCATGTCTGCAGTCTCTCTGACCATGTCCTGTAGCATGTCCGCAGTCTCTCTGACCATCTCCTGTAGCATGTCCGCAGTCTCTCTGACCATCTCCTGTAGCATGTCCGCAGTCTCTCTGACCATCTCCTGTAGCATGTCTGCAGTCTCTGATCATCTCCTGTAGCATGTCCGCAGTCTCTCTGACCATCTCCTGTAGCATGTCTGCAGTCTCTGATCATCTCCTGTAGCATGTCCGCAGTCTCTCTGACCATCTCCTGTAGCATGTCTGCAGTCTCTGATCATCTCCTGTAGCATGTCCGCAGTCTCTCTGACCATCTCCTGTAGCATGTCTGCAGTCTCTGATCATCTCCTGTACTATTGTCTGCAGTCTCTGACCATCTCTTGCAGTAGGTTTGCAGTCTCTGACCATATCCTCTAGTATTTTGGAGGAGAGCCTGGAGCTCATTTAAGTTGTTGTCTGCTTTGTTTAGACTTTGCTACATGCAGGGTGTGTTGTCTTTTTTTTTAAAAGAACAGATAGAATTAAAAAAAAATGGAGTTCTCCTGACTGCTTTAATTTTTTGATGAAAACCATGCACACTTGCGCTGTAATCGTGATGCATCGCGGAATCGAATCGTTGACCTGATAATCGTAATCGAATCGTGAGGCCAGTGAAGATGCGCACCTCTACTAAAAACATCTGTTTAGCCGGATTTACATGCCGCGTTTAGCTGCGTTTGCGCCTGGAAGCTTTTGTAAAAAAAAAACTATAAATTTTTTAATTTTTTTTGTTAAAATGGAAAACGTCTGTAAGTGAAAGGCTGCTAAATGCAAATTGCCTAGTTTAGCATCGTTTACAAGCTGTTACAGGCATTTGGCGTTTCAAATGCCTCTGAACGTCTGTCTGAACACATTTTTTTGCGTAACAAAAAATGCTTCTAAACTCAACTGCTTATAAATAACTATAAATGACCCTGTGTACATGTAAGAGGAGAGTTCAGGGGCAGCTGAAAAAAATGCCCACCTGTTCCTAAATATCCGTTTACCAGCAGCAGTGTACATGAGGCCTTAGACCTTGTGTACAATGGACGTTTGGCTCTCCTAGACGCAGTGTACATGAGGCCTTATGCCCCATACACACGATCGTTTTTCATGCCGTTAAAAATGCCATTAAAAAAAATGGCCATTAAAAATTATCGTGTGTAGGCTCCAGAGCATTTTTAACGACGTGAAAAACGGGCATTAAAAATTTCGAACATGCTCTCTTTTTTCATGTCGTTTTTTTTAACGACGTGAAAAACGATAGTGTGTATGCTTTAACGACGTGAAAAAAAATGCGCATGCTCAGAATCAAGTATGAGACAGGAGCGCTCGTTCTGGTAAAACTAGCGTTCGTAATGGAGATAGCACATTCGTCACGCAGTCACGGACTGAAAAGCACGAGACTGAAAAGAGCGAATCGTCGCTCAACAAACTTTACTAACATGAAGGGTGGCGCCATTCGAACGGAACTTCCCCTTTATAGTGCCGTCGTACGTGTTGTACGTCACTGCGCTTTGCTTGATCGTTTTTTAAAATGATCGTGTGTACGCAAGACAGGCTTGAGAGGAAACATGAAAAAAAACTACGTGAAAAACGGCAAGAAAAAAAATGGCAAGAAAAACGATCGTGTGTATGGGGCATAAGACCTTGTGTACAATGGACGTTTGGCTCTCCTAGACGCCTTTCCTTCTGGCAGCAGAGTTTTGTCACAAAAGGCAGCCGTTGCTTGTAAATGCGTGTAACGCGTTTAGCTGCGTCAAGCGATTTGAGAGTTAATTTCATTGGCCAGAATAATAATTTATCCTGGTCATTATAACTATTTAACATTTAACCGCCAAACGCCTTTAGGTGCATTTACACAGGCCAATCATTTTTTTTACCAAAACGCCGCCGCTTCTGGACGTGCTGGAAGTGTTGTTTTTTTCTTCCTTTTTTTCCTGCCTCTAAATACCTGGACACAGGTATACATGGACACAGGTTAACATGGAGAGGCGAACAACAAGACAAAAACAGAATGGCGCACGAGAGGGTACCGAAACACATTGCTAAAACAACTAAAAGTCTATAAAGTCCAGGAAGTACAGTGGAACCTTGGTTAACGAGTAACGTGGTTAACGAGCGTTTTGAAAGAGGAGAAACTCTTTAACCACTTAAGCCCCGGACCATTTCGGGCCATTAGGACCAGGCCTGTTTTTGGGATTCGGCACTGCGCTGCTTTAACTGTAAATTGTGCGGACATGCAATGTTGTACCCAAATGAAATTTGCGTCCTTTTCTTCCCACAAATAGAGCTTTCTTTTAATGGTATTTGATTGCCTCTGCGATTTTTATTTTTTGCGATATAAACAGAAAAAGACCGAAAATTTTGAAAAAAAATGATATTTTCTACTTTTTGTTATAAGAAAAATCGAATAAACTCAATTTTAGTCATACATTTAGGCCAAAATGTATTCAGCCACATGTCTTTAGTAAAAAAAATGTCAATAAGCGTATATTTATTGGTTTGCGCAAAAGTTATAGCGTTTACAAACTAGGGTACATTTTCTGAAATTTACACAGCTTTAAATTTATGACTGCCTATCTCATTTCTTGAGGTGCTAAAATGGCAGGGCAGTACAAAACCCCCCCAAATGACCCCATTTTGGAAAGTAGACACCCCAAGGAAATTGCTGAGAGGCATGTTGAGCCCATTGAATATTTTTTTTTTTTTGTCCCAAGTGATTGAATAATGACAAAAAAAAAAATTACAAAAAGTTGTCACTAAATGATATATTGCTCACACATGCCATGGTTATATGTGGAATTGCACCCCAAAATACATTCTGTTGCTTCTCCTGAGTACGGGGATACCACATGTGTGGGACTTTTTGGGAGCCTAGCCGCGTACAGGGCCCCAAAAACCAAGCACCGCCTTCAGGATTTCCAAGGGCGTAAATTTTTGATTTCACTCCTCACTACCTATCACAGTTTCGAAGGCCATAAAATGCCAAAATAGCACAAACCCCCCCCCCCCCAAATTACCCCATTTTGGAAAGTAGACACCCCAAGCTATTTGCTGAGAGGCATGTTGAGTCCATGGAATATTTTATATTTTGCCACAGGTTGCGGGAATATGACAAACTTTTTTTTTTTGCACAAAGTTGTCACTAAATGATATATTGCTCACACATGCCATGGTTATATGTGAAATTACACCCCAAAATACATTCTGCTGCTTCTCCTGAGTACGGGGATACCACATGTGTGAGACTTTTTGGGAGCCTAGCCGCGTACGGGACCCCGAAAACCAAGCACCGCCTTCAAGGTTTCTAAGGGCATAAATTTTTGATTTCACTCCTCACTACCTATCACAGTTTTGAAGGCCATAAAATGCCAAAATAGCACAAAACCCCCCCAAATGACCCCATTTTGGAAAGTAGACACCCCAAGCTATTTGCTGAGAGGCATGGTGAGTATTTTACAGCTCTCATTTGTTTTTGAAAATTAAGAAAGACATTTTTTTTTCTTTTTTTTTTTCTTTTTTTACATTTTCAAAACTTTGTGACAAAAAGCGAGATCTGCAAAATACTCAACATACCTCTCAGCAAATAGCTTGGGGTGTCTACTTTCCAAAATGGGGTCATTTGGGGGGGTTTTGTGCCATCTGGGCATTACATGGCCTCCGAAACTGTGATAGGCAGTGAGGAGTGAAATCAGAAATTTACGCCCTTGGAAATCCTGAAGGCGGTGCTTGGTTTTTGGGGTCCCGTACGCGGCTAGGCTCCCAAAAAGTCCCACACATGTGGTATCCCCGTACTCAGGAGAAGCAACAGAATGTATTTTGGGGTGTAATTCCACATATGCCCATGGCATGTTTGAGCAATATATCATTTAGTGACAACTTTTTGTACATTTTTTTTTTTTTTTGGTCATTATTCAATCACTTGGGACAAAAAAAAAATATTCAATGGGCTCAACATGCCTCTCAGCAAATAGCTTGAGGTGTCTACTTTACAAAATGGGGTCATTTGGGGGGGTTTTGAACTGTCCTGGCATTTTATGCACAACATTAGGAAGCTTATGTCACACATCATCCACTCTTCTAACCACTTGAAGACAAAGCCCTTTCTGACACTTTTTGTTTACATGAAAAAAAAATTCTTTTTGCAAGAAAATTATGTTGAACCCCCAAACATTATATATTTTTTTAAAGCAAAGGCCCTACAGATTAAAATAGTGGGTGTTGCATTTTTTTTTTCCACACAGTATTTGCGCAGCGATTTTTCAAACGCATTTTTTGGGGGAAAAACACACTTTTTTTATTTTTAATGCACTAAAAAACACTATATTGCCCAAATGTTTGATGAAATAAAAAAGATGATCATAGGCCGAGTACATGGATACCAAACACGACATGCTTTAAAATTGCGCACAAACGCGCAGCGGCGACAAACTACATTCATTTTTAAAAGCATTTAAAAGCCTTTACAGGTTACCACGTTAGATTTACAGAGGAGGTCTACTACTAAAATGACTGCCCTCGATCTGGCCTTCGCGGTGATACCTCACATGCATGATGCAATTGCTGTTTACATATGACGCTAGACCGACGCTTGCGTTCGCCTTTGCGCAAGAGCAGGGGGGGACAGCGGTGCTTTTTTTATTTTTTTTATTATTTATTTGGCTTTTTTATTTTATTTTTAAACTGTGCCTTCCATATTTTATTTTTTTACCATTTTTATCGTTATCTCAGGGAATGTAAATATCCCCTATGATAGCAATAAGTAGTGACAGGTACTCTTTTTTTGAAAAAAATTGGGGGGGTTAGACCCTAGATCTTTCCTCTGCCCTCAAAGCATCTGACCACACCAAGATCGGTGTGATAAAATGCTTTCCCAATTTCCCAATGGCGCTTTTTATATCCGGGGGGGGGGGGACATTCCCTCCCACTGCTTGTAAAAGCAGTCTAGAGGCTAATTATCTGCTAGAATTGCTTTTACATGAAAGCCGGCTGCTGGCTGAAAAGAATGATACCAAGATGATACCTAAACCCGCAGGCATCATTCTGGTATAAACATTCAAATTCCAGCAACATACCAGTACGTTGCTGGTCCTTGTTGGACATGTATTGTAATCTTTTTTTTCATACAGCCTATTGGCTGAACGAAAAAAAGAGATTGATTGGTGGGTATGCCCACCATTAGAATACCTCCCTTCATCCACCCACTTCTAATGATGGGCATATATGCCGAAGCATGGGGGCATCCTCCCGCAAAAAAGTTATGCTGCGTACACACGGTCAAGCCTTCGTCGGAATTTCGACCGTATGTACGCGGCATAAAAGGTTATGCCGCGTACACACGGTCGGACTTTTCCACGGGCAAGCCTCCGTTGGAATTTCGACCGTATATACGCGGCATTAGGAGCAAAATCGCTCCTCCGCTCCTGCTGCCCCCATGCTTCGGCATATATGCTCTTTTTTTTTAACTGTGGTGGTGAAATCACCTCCTACAGCGTTGGAGTCACGGCTTTATGTATCGTGGGAGCAAACGCTGTTGCTGTCAAGATAAATAGATCCGCGCTGCAACTGAATGGCGTACCTGCTAAGCAAATGGTGGTTAACATTAAAACAAAGTAACATTACAGTACAACAGTAAGACCTTACCATACCATACCTGCAAAGCAAATACCAAAACAAAACCTAGTAAAAAATAAAAAAATGTTTTAACGCAACCTGTGCCTAAAATATATATATGCCGAAGCATGGGGGCATCCTCCCGCAAAAAAGTTATGCCGCGTACACACGGTCGGAATTTTCCACGGGCAGGCCTCCGTCGGAATTTCGACCGTATGTACGCGGCATTAGGAGCAAAATCGCTCCTCCGCCCCTGCTGCCCCCATGCTTCGGCATATATGCTCTTTTTTTTAACTGTGGTGGTGAAATCACCTCCTACAGCACTGGAGTCACGGCTTTATGTATCGTGGGAGCAAACGCTGTTGCTGTCAAGATAAATAATTCCGCGCTGCAGTTGAATGGCGCACCTGAAAACAAAAAATTACATACCTGAAAAGCAAGCATGATAAAACATTGCAGAATAGAATACAGTAAAAAAGAGCAGAACAATAGAGAGAAAATAGAGAGAGAGAGAACAATAAAACGACAACTATTTTTGGTTTTTTTATTTTATATTTTTTTTGTGTTTTGTTTTTTTTTACGTTTTTTTTTTTCTTTTTTACACTTTTTTTTGTAACTTTACAACTGTAATGGTTCGGGTCTCTCAAAATGTAATGGCATCTTGGGAGACCCTGTGTAAGTGTGTCCTAGTCTGTGAAATGCTGTACCCTACGCTAAAACTTCACTTTTGAGTCGTAGCGTTCAAAACATTCACCTTGGCAAAGACCAGGCTTGTCAGGACAGAGTGGACAATAACTACGGGTGTCACGCCTAAATCCGCGCTTGCTACAGACACGACATCTTTTTTGGGGGTGGCTTTGGGTAGGGGTACTCGGGAGGACATACGAATAATGCCTCTCATGCAGCCGGCTTACTGCATTTGGTTGGGGATGGTGAGGTGCAGAACCGCCTGGATACAGGAGTTCTGTGACTATCTCATTCTGGAATTTTAGAAGAGATAACGTCCCGCCTGAAGCTCTGTATAGCACATGAGCGTTCAGCAAAGCCAATTGGAATAATGATAGAGACACTTTTTTGTACCAGCGTCTCGCCTTACGGTCAATTAGATACGGCGCCATCAACTGGTCGTTGAGGTCCACCCCTCCCATATTTTGGTTATATTCGTGGACACAGAGGGGTTTCTCCACAACACCAGTCGCCATACGAATTTGGACTGTCGTGTCTGCATGAAGGGAGGTAAGAAGGAAAACATTCTTATTGTCCCTCCACTTCATAGCGAGCAAGTTATTACACTTCAAGCAGGCTCTCTCCCCCAGCCTAAGACGGGCATCTACAAGCCGCTGGGGAAAGCCCCGGCGATTAGGTCGCACGGTGCCACATGCTCCAATCTGATGATCAAACAAGTGACTAAACAGTGGCACGCTCGTGTAATAATTGTCCACATACAAGTGGTACCCCTTTCCGAATAAGGGTGACACCAAGTTCCACACTATCTTGCCAGCGCTCCCTATGTAATCCGGGCAGTTGACCGACTCAACCTGACTGTCTTTTCCCTCATAAACCGTAAAGTTCACTACATAGCCTGTTGCCATGTCACAGAACTTATAGAGCTTGACTCCGTATCTGGCACGCTTGCTGGGAAGGTACTGCTTGAAAGACAAGCGGCCAGAAAATTTAATCAGGGACTCATCAACGCAGACAACTTGATCGGGAGTAAACAAGGCTGCAAAACGTTCGTTGAAGTGGTTTATGAGGGGCCGAATTTTATAGAGCCGGTCGTATTCAGGGTCCCCACGTGGACGACAAAGTTCATTGTCGTTGAAGTGCATGAACCGCAAAATCTGCTCATATCGTGCCCTGGACATGGAGGCAGAGAACACGGGCATGTGGTCAATTGGGTGCGTGGACCAATAAGCACGCAATGACGGAAATTTATGTGTGCCCATGTTGAGGGAAAGGCCCAGAAAGGTCTTAAATTCGGAAACCGTAATTGGTTTCCAATTTCTGGCAATTTTAGGCAACTGGGGGTTAGCGGCGATAAATTGACCAGCATATAAATTACTCTGGTCCACAATAGATCTATAGAGATCTTCCGTGAAAAACAGCGAATAAAAATCAATTGGAATAAAATCAGCTGTTTCCACCTGAATACCGGGTTGGGCAGTGAATGGGGGAAGTACGGGTTCTGCAGAAGTGGTGGGGACCCAATCAGGATAGGCGAATTCTGCAGAAAGGGCAGTATGGGCATGACGGGCCTGCCTTTGTCTTCTTGGTGGCAGCGGGACACTACTTGTGCTTGCCACCTCGCCAGCTTGAACTGCACTTATGGGACTCGCCACGTCACCAAGTGTTACTGCAGTGCTGGATGTACGTCCAGGCTGTACTAGGCCGCTGGTGCTTGCCAATTCACCAGAAGGAATAGCGGCGCTAGTACTACTCTGCTCCATGATACGAGAGCCCTGCGGTTCTTGCTCCTCAACAACCTCAGAAGATCAGGATCGGGTACACCTGACCTTAGCAGGGACCTCAACTTCGTCGTCAGAGCTATCTGACGTGGGGCCGCTGACGTCACTGTCTTCTACGGGAAGATATTCTGAGCCTGAATCTGACAGATACGTGACCTCCTCTTCACTATCTGTCATGCTCAGAATCTCGTAGGCCTCTTTACTAGTGTACCTTCGTCTTGCCATTTTGGGCTCTAAATTTAGGGGTACACTAGTAAGATTCACAGGAAAAAAAAGCACCTGACTGTCGTCAGCAAATATATCAAACGCTACAAAAAAACTGTTAGCGATCGCAGGGATCAGGCCTGTCTCTGCGAACGCTGCAGTTATGTGTGTTGTGTTTGGTAAGTGACAGTGATCGATCGATACTGCACTTGGGTGGGCTGGGCGGAGGGGCTAAACGCAGGCGCTAGCAGGTATCTGGGCTGATCCCGCTAACACTGCGTTTTTGGGAACCCTAAACCACTGGGGATGCTAGTATAGATCTGATCAGATACTATACCACTAAGGGGGGTGTATGCTTTGCGCGTGGGTGTTAGCGTTACTGGCACTAACCTAACACTGCCTGGGGCGACGCAGACCCTCTCTGGCGCTAAAACCTAATTGATCTCACCCGCCGGGCGATCAGGGGGGTTAAACCTTTATTGGGTTATATACGGCGGGTGCCCTGATGCTATAAAAAGCAAACTAATCAACCAGCGTCACCCGTAACCTTTATATGGTGATCACTGGTGAAAGGGTTAACTAGGGGCAATCAGGGGGTTAAAACCTTTATTAGGTTAAATATGGGGGTACCCGACGCTATATAAAAACCTGACGGGTAACCCAAATAACTAAATAACTTACTGGCTAACCAGTGACGCTTATACGGCGATCACTGGTGAAAGGGTTAACTCTAGGGGCAATCAGGGGGTTAAAATAATATATGGGGGTACCTGACACTAATAAAAACCTGCGGCGAACCTAAAAAAAATAACTGCCTATCTAAAACACCAGCGACACGAATACAGCGATCGGAAAAACAATCGCTTAGTGACGCTGAAGTTAGGGGGTGAAAGGGTTACCTGGGGGGTGATCAAGGGGTTAAACCTTTATTAGGGGGGGGTTAGGGGGCTACCCTGGACCTAAAGGGGCCTAATCCTAACTGCCCTGCAACTTTTTACAATCACAGATGACACTAAATGCAGTGATCAGTAAAATAAATGATCACTGCAATCAGTGACACTGTGATTGGGGGCTTTGGGGTGACCTGGGGGGTGATTTGTGTGCCTATGTGTACCTACGTGTCAGTGGACTGTTGGAGCACTAACCTCTGTCTTCTCTCCTCGGCGCCGGGAACGAAAAGACCGCGGCGAGGGAGATGACATCACTTCCTCCATCCTGTGTTTACATCACATGGCGGAGGAAGCATTTTCATTGGCCGGGAGCGATCGCGAGGGGGGGGCGGAATCGAGCGGCCGCCCCCTCATGCCTGATCGCTCCCGAACACTTAACGGCCGCTCACTGCAGTGAAGGGGGGTCCGGATGGACCCCCCAACTGCACAAAGGCGATCACGTAGATCTACGTGATTCTGCCTGTCGGTGCCATTCTGCCGACGTAAATCGGCGGTGGGCGGTCGTTAAGTGGTTAAAAAAAAATCCTGACTCGGTTTGCGAGTGTCTCGCAAATCTAGCAAAATTCAAGCTAATGGGGTGTGCAGTACCGCATTTGGCCAGAGGTGTGGGGGCGCCGGTGACACTCGGAGCAGTTCGGAAATACTCTGAATCACTCAGAAATACTCAGTTCCTGAGCCTTTCCGAGTTTAGCCGAGCTGTCCCCGAGTATTTTTGAGGCTCTTTGGTGCCCCCCCCCCCCACCTCTGGCCACATGCGGTATTGCATGCAATAGAAGTCAATGCAGAACGTATTATCTTTGTTTCCATTGACTTCGTTGGGGAAACTCGGTTTGATATGCGAGTGCTTTGGATTACAAGCATCCTCCTGGAACAGATTGTGCTCATAATCCAAGGTTCCACTGTATACGTATGTAGCACTAGTGGCAGCTCCCTTGAGAGCAAAGCAGTCTCTGGAAGAACAATGGGAGAAAAGCAAGGTGCGCCAAAAACACAAGAGGAGATGTGTTAACATCTACACACCACCATCCACCGGGGACCCGCTGAGTGACCACAGTATTATACTGTTATATGCCTATTTATCTTAAATATGAGTAGCCATTTGGCTGATTTTATTTAATATACAATTCGTTGCATCTTCTGCTGCACTTAGTTTTTGGCGCACCTTGCTTTTCTCCCACTAACATGGAGGGGCGTTTAAAGGTAGAAAAAACGCCAGACAGCCACATTAAAAATGTCCAGTATGCATGAAGCCTTATGCCGCGTACACACGACCGTTTTTAATGTCATTGAAAAAAAATGCATTTTTCTCTACGTGATTTTTCGTGTTTCCTCTCAAGCCTGCCTTGCCTACACACTATCGTGGAAAAAAATGTTCGAGTAAAGCGCAGTGACGTACAACACGTACGACGGCACTATAAAGGGGAAGTTCCATTCGGATGGCGCCACCCTTCATGTTAGTAAAGTTTGATGAGAGACGATTCGCGCTTTTCAGCCTCGTGCTTTTCAGTCCGTTACAACGTGACGAATGTGCTATCTCCATTACGAACGCTAGTTTTACCAGAACGAGCGCTCCCGTCTCATACTTGATTCTGAGCATGCGCATTTTTTTTCACGTCATTAAAGCCCACACACGGCCATTTTTCATGACAAGAAAAACGACGATGTAAAAAACGACGTGAAAAATTAGAGCATGTTCGAAATTTTTCTTGTCGTGATTCTTTGCGTTTTTCTCGTCTGGAAAAATGCTGGAAAGCCCACACACGATCATTTTTAATGACCATTTTAAAAAATTCAATTTTTCTCGTCATTAAAAACGGTCGTGTGTACGCGGCATTAGAACTAAGAAAATGAAGTGAGGTTACAGAGCGGGTTCAGTTGATTACAACTATGTATAATTGTACTATGATCTGTATAACTAAAAACCTCCACTAACAAATTCTAAATCATTTTTTTTTTAAAGGAATAATAGACATTTGTATCATTGGTTATGTATTGTTTACGTTTCAAATCAATTGAAAATACATTGATAAAAAGGGTCAGTTTTTGGTGATTTTTCTAAATTTTATTCTTAAAGGATTAGTTCATCTTTACTAAAAAACTACCTATACAGATAAGGAGTCTCTGCAGATAAAAAAAAAAACTCTTTAGCTCTGATTAAAGTTGAGCAATGCCTTTTATGTGTAGGCCCATTTACATACCTCATGGAGCCTGGCTGGAATACTCCTGGGACGTTGCTAAGTGAGGCCTACTTCTCACCTCCACCATCACAAGAGTGAGCTCATTTCTTTGATTCACACCCCCTCACATACTCTTTCTCCCCCTTGATGCAGTAGCTCTGAGCTCAGAGTTTGAGCGCTCCCCCCTGTTGTTGTGGTGAGCAGTGATGACTGAGCCTCACTTAGCTAAGGCTTCCAGTTAGTCTTCATGTGGTATGTAAATGGCCTACACCGCCTACTATAGGAAGGGCATTGCTTAACTTTAGTCAGAGCTGCATAGTTTCAAACACTCCTTACCAGCATTGGCAGTTTTTTTTGTAAAGGTGAACTAACCCTTTAAAGTCTAACTAAAGGCAAAACTTTTTTTTTGGACAAAGTGGAGAGGGATTAGAACACCTATTAAGGTTTTTATTGCTGTCTGTGCTCCCCCCCCCCCCCATAGGGAGATTCACCCTCTCTATGTGTTCTGTTTACTGTTGGCACCGAGAGTTAAAGTAAAAGAGAATTAGAGATGGGCTCGGGCGTGTTCGAAATCCCACGTGCCCGATCCCGCCAGGAAGCCGACAATGCACAGCACTAATCACAGGCGGTGAGACATTTCCCGACCTGTGCAGCTGCAAACCGGGAAATATCTCACTGCCTGTGATTAACGCTGTGCATTGTCGGCTTCCTGGCGGGATCGGGCACGTGGGATTTCGAACATGCCCGAGCCCATCTCTAAAGAGAATCCCAAATTTTGGGTCGTCCCCAGAAAAATAATAGAGGGGAAATTTTCCAATGGGGACACTAGTTCTGGTCACCTGGGAGGCCCCAAGGGTTTCCCCTAATTTGCAGGGATTTCCTCTAACTTCATGTTTGGCTGTGGGACAGGAAGTGAAGGAAAATCTCCCCATTGGGACACAGATGGGAAAAAAAATTACAGGGGTCCCTTACTCTATCCAAAAAAAATTATATATATATCAATAGTTATACTTTAACAAATAGAGCCAAGAATGTGGATAATGAATTCTATTGTGGTAAATGGTTATTGGCAATCCTAATTTTATACGATTCCCTTCTTCTCCTAGGCGTGGAAGAGATCCTGCTGCTAACAAAATGGCAAAACCAAACAAAAAAGTGAGCAAGCAGGTTTGTAGTAACATACCATAGCTGCGTGCAATGGTGATAGCTGTGGTTTGTATATTGGGGCAGTTCCAAAGTCACTTGCGGCTGGTACCCAACTTTTAAAGATAGCCATACACAGATAGCATTGCAGCCGATTCCTGTTGAATAAGCTGGAAATTTGAGCCGTGGGAGGCCCTCTCAGCACCACACGTTGATTTAACTATTAATTGGGCCGGGTGGAAAATTGTCTGCTGAATAGGGGCTGAATCCTGCTAGATGCATTCACTGTTCAGATATTTAGACAGCTGTCTGTGTACAATAGCCGTTAGTGCAGATTCCTCCATTCACGCTGTTAATGTGGATTGTGGAATATATTGATTTTCTCTCAAGCAAGAAGAAAAGAAATCTAGAAGAGTATGTATCATTTTAGTTCATTGGGTGCTGTTCATGCTTGATTCCTTACAAATCTATATAGGTCAGTAACAACTTACCCGTCTAGATCCCGAATGTGGAATTATTTGTATGGCCTATCTTCAATCAACAACTTGTAACCTCTCAGATCGGCAGGAGGGCTCTGTGATTGGCCCTTCTGATCATATGATGGCTGTGTCCAATCACAGCCGTCATGTGATAACAGAGAGCCGGTTGCTAGGCGATCGGCTCTCCTCTCCTCACACATTAGTTGTCGGTGAGGAGAGCGGATCGCTGGAGCTGTTTTTTACAGCTTTTTACACACTGATCACCAGCCTAGTAACACACAATGTAAAACACACATGTCCCCACGTAGTAAAATCACCTGTCCCCCACATATGCAACAGTAAAATCATATGTCCCAATGATTATCTGCACACATATGTCCGTGATCATCTGCGCACATCTGTATATGATCATTTGCGTACATCTGTATATGATCACACAAACCAATTATTATACACTTAACGGGATTTTTTTTACCAAAGACATACTGTAGCAGAATACATTTTGGCTTAAATTTATGACAAAATTTGATTTTATTGGATTTCTTTTTAAATAGAAAAAAACATATATTGTTGTTTTTTCCAAATTTCCGCTCTTTTTTCGCTTATATCGCAAAAAAAAAAAACGGAGTCGTGAATAAATACCACCAAAAGAAAGCTCTATTTGTGCGAACAAAATGATAAAAAAAATTATTTGGGTACAGCGTTGCATGACCGCGCAATTGTCATTGAAAATGCGAGAGCGCTGAAAATTGTCCTGGGAAGGAAGGGGGCGAAAGTGCCCAGTAAGTGATGTGGTTAAAAGAGGAGGTCCAGCCTGGGTGAAAAAAATTAGGTCAGCAGCTGCAAATACTGTAGCTGTTGAATTTTAATATAAGGACATTTACCTGTCCAGGGAGCCTGCGATGTCGGCACCCCAGCTGATCTTCGGATCGACTCCTGGGTGCTGCCACAGCCTTTCCTGGGAGAAACTACAATGAGCCCAGGTTCACACTGAGCTGCAGGAATGAAGCTGTGAGAGTTCAGCTGAATTCGCATGATTTCACTCCCGCATGTCAGTCCTGATTTCAGCCACGATTTCAGAGACATCTGTGCAGGTTTCTGCACAGATGTCAATGTAAATAGCAGCCTGAAATCGCAAAAAGTAGTACAGAAACGACTTTTTGAAATCAGTGCAGCGCCGCACAGATTAGGACGGTGCCATTGATGGCAATAGCTGCCGATTTGACTTGTCAAATCGCATGTCAAAATGCTCCAGTGTAAACCAGGGCTTACCGACAGAACTACCACTGTGCTGTTGAGCGCTCTAGGTAGTTCACTGATGCTTCCTGTCATTGTGTAACTGCCTTATCATACAAGGTACAAGTCTGCAGGAGCCCTGCATTGCACCCACAATCTGCTGATCGCAGGTGCAATGCTTGGAGGGCTGCTAGTAAAAAAAAAAAGTTATTCTTTTTACCTGCAAAAGATGTGCATTTATTTATTTTTCTTTGCAAAGGTGAACTTATCCTTTTATTTTTTTAATTTCATTTTTATGTGAACTTGCTTTAAATGAGTATGTAAGTGTCTGGCTTCCTTATGTCTATATTTGTGCCAGGCCAGCTGTTCAGGTATAACGAAAGCCAAAACGTCAACATGACTGCCTGGAAAATCCCTATTCCCAAAGTAGAGTTCAATCAATGAAGGCCTCCATGATCCTCTCATGACACCGTCCCTTCAACTGTACCTGGTCTAGGTCTTGTTAGGCTTTATTCTTTGTTATGCTTTCTACTGCCAGTTATTCTTAATTATAAGAATGTGTCTAGATTGTATATCAACTGTAATTTTAAAATGACCCTTCAGGTAAATAAAATTGTCCACAAAGCTCTACCTACAAAAGAGTACATACATCGTTCTCCTGCTGTCAGACGCCGCTCTGGTAATCAGCCCCGGAAGGACTTGCCCCCTTAATGGCCATTTTTTTTGATACGGCACTGCGCCGCTTTAACTGGCAATTGTGCGGTCGTGTGACCTTATACACAAACAACATTAACATCCCTTTTTTCCCCCACAAATAGAGCTTTCTTTTGGTGGTATTTGATCACCTCTGCGGTTTTTATTGTTTGCGCTATAAACAAACAAAACAAAGATAGAGCGACAATTTTGAAAAAAAAAAACATTTTTTTTAAATTTTTGCTCTAATAACTAACCCCAATTTAGAAAAATAAATAACAATTATTCATCAGTTTAGGCCAATATGTATTCTTCTACATATTTTTGGTATAAAAAAATAAAATAATCGCAATAAGCATACCGTATATTGATTGGTTTCCCTACAAAATAGGGGATAGATTTTTTTTTCTTTTTACTAGTTATGGCGGCGATCTGCGATTTTTAGCGGGACTGCGACGTTGTGGCGGACAGATCGGACACTTTTTTGGGACCAGTACAGCGATCAGTGCTATAAATAGCCACTGTATAAATGTCACTGGCAGGGAAGGGGTTAACTCTAGGGGGTAATCAAGGGGTTAAATGTGGGTCCTAGGGAGTGATTCTAACTGTGGGGGTTGTGTAGTGAATGGGAGTACAGAGAGATCACTGTTTCTAATCACTAGGAACAGCAGATCTCTCTCCTCTCCTTGACAGAACGGGGGATCTGTCTGTTTACATTGACAGATTCCCCCGTTCCTTCTCTCTCAGGAGCCCGACAGGCATTGCGGCCGCCAGGCATGTGCGTCAGCTCCTACGTCATGCGGTGGGCGCACGCACCTGCTAAGGCTATTTAAAGGGCCGACGTACAGCTACAGTGATTTGCCCAGGAGAGCCAACCTGGCGCAGTATGACGGCGGCTGTCCGGCTAGTAGTTAAAGAGGAATCTTTCTCTGAAGTCTGCAGACAAACCAGCACTTCTG
Source organism: Rana muscosa (assembly GCA_029206835.1). Taxonomy (NCBI): domain Eukaryota; kingdom Metazoa; phylum Chordata; class Amphibia; order Anura; family Ranidae; genus Rana; species Rana muscosa. Next base: position 340,074,634 of record CM055125.1, on the reverse strand, counting down.
GAAGAGTTGATCTTCTGTGCTCAGTGAAACAAGAAAAGCCGCTCCAGGTGAGTGAGTCTCTGGTTAATTCCCACACACACTAGTCAGGTGCTAGCCCATGCTGTGTAATGAAGGAAATTATTTTGGACGGCTGCACTTCCAAAAATTATTTTACTGAAGCTTCATCTGACAAGTGGTTGACAGATGGAGCAGGGGACAAAAAGGTAGACGCATTTTGTGCAAATGTTAGCGCTTAGTCATTACCAGCTTCATATGACAAGTGGTTGACAGATGGAGCAGGGGACAAAAAGGTAGATGCATTTGGCGCAAATGTTAGCGCTTAGTCAATGACTAAGCGCTAACATTTGCGCCAAATGCATCTACCTTTTTGTCCCCTGCTCCATCTGTCAACCACTTGTCATATGAAGCTTCAATAAAAGGATTTTTGGAAGTGCAGCCACCCGGAATCATTTCCATATCCTGTGCTCAGTGGTTCCTTTTACTGACCTCCTAGGTGACCAAGTAGTGTTATGGAGGTCAGCAAAATGAACCAATGGGTGCTGCGAATGTTGGCATTCCCTGAAGTGTCGTCCTCAAAAAAAAAGACTTTGTGGAACAATTCTTCTTGATCAGAGTGGCAACAGAAAAGGTGAATTTTATTATGCTCTTCTTTTTTTTCTTTTCTTTTTTAAGTTTTTATTAAACAATTTACATTTGGAACATTGTTTTATGCATTTCTCCAGTATTGCCTTGTAACTTGCAGAACTAAGAAATGTGGCTTATACATATATAAAACTTGTTCAGATTGAACTCTGGACTCAGTAACTATCAATGAGTGGAAAACGCTATTCATGGAATTGCACGCTAGAAGGATGTATAGTTTTACGGACCATCAGTCCATGTGTCTGCGGACTCAAGCCATCTATCCCAGATTTTGTTGTACTTATCTGGACTACCTCTGTTAATGTATATGAACTTTTTGTAGGGAAGTGTGTTCTTTATATCTAGTTTCCAATCGTTGAAGCTGGGGGGAGTGGGTCTCATCTACTGTCTGGCTATAATTTTTCTAGCAGAAAACAATGTTTCATGCAAGAATGTTTTAGTGAATTTGTCCATCTCAGAGTCGGGGAATATCCCCAGTAAGCATTGTTTGGGGTCCAAGGTCAATGGGGATCCCATGTCATCATGGAGGAAGTCAACAATCTGCTTCCACAAACCCTGATGCTCTTCTTTTTAACAGAAGGATTGCTTTAACAAAAAAAAAAAAAGATTCTAGAACACTAACTATTTCTTGTATTTTCCAGGGGTCAACAGACAGCCGCAGCCCTTCTCAAGTCAATGGGACCAGTGGAAACCCTGTTACAGAAGAAGAATCCAGCTCACAAACTATAGCATGTGCCTTATCCAGAGATTGCAGTGACCCTTGCAGCAATGGCAATGCCTCTCACTTTACTGGAATAAGTAGTGAAGGCGGGGACAACTGCCTGGATGACAAACTGGGTCCAACTGCCCTCCAAAAGGAGGAGTGAGCAGTAACAGGGAAAACACTGGAGGAGGAGAGTGCTTGAGGGGGAGGTACAGCTCAACCCCAAAAACAAAATCACCCCCCAACAAACAAGAAAAAAAATATATTTATATTTCAAATTTTTTTTTTTTTTCTATTTCCGTATGAAATTAAACCTTTTAGGCATACAGCTGTTATATGGCGCCATGCTTTGATTTACTACAATCCTTTACTTGACACAAGCTTTTGCTTTGTGTCTCCTCCATTACAGATCAGCATAGTGCAGAGAAATGGGTTGCATTATCTTTATCATAGAGCTTCTATCCCCTCCCATGGGAAAGAATAAGCTATATGATTGCGATAGCTGATCTCTGTCATTGATCAAATGAATTACATAAATTATGATAATGAAGTTTGTGTTATCTAGGAAGCTGTAGAAGGATCCTGTCCTATGAAAGACGTTCATTGGCTCTCTCAGTATTACATATTACTGAGAGTGTTTTTTTTGCAGCAGTATTGCATTATTGTATTTGCTGTACCTCCCTCTCTTCCTCTCTCTCCATCCTCCATCCTCCTATGAGGAAACCTCCTGCCAGACTACCGGAACCTGTAGATAATGTTGGGCTTTTTGTCTGAATTTTATTAATATTATTTTTTATATGTACATATATATATGTATAAATATATATATAAATATGGCCTTTGTACAAAAAGGGGGATTTCAGGAAAGAAGCTGTTTTTTTTTTTTTTTGGGCAGATTTTTCCTGCCTTAAAGTTAAGGTCAAGCCTGTGTCATGCTGGGTCATGTCATTTGATACAGTAAGCCACCTCCATCTGCGTCATAAAAACTTTGAGCACCTTTTAATCGTGTTGCTGCTGCTGAGATGCACCTTGTAATTTGCTTTCACCCGCAGAAGGCCAAAGCAGTCACAATCAGTACAATTGTATTTGCCTTAGCTGTTCTTTAAAGTCCCTAAAAAAAAAAAAAAAATGAGCAGGACAGGGTTTTATTTTTTACTTCTGTCCAATGATCATTAACTATTGCCATAGAGCCTTCTAAGGACACTTAGAGGATACCTAAGCCATTTCCAAAGTGATATTTTACATTCTGACATTGCGGTTTTTATATACTGTAATAGGCGGGAGAAGACCGCGCCCCACAAAAGCGCAGGGACCCATGGCAACCAAACAATACTTAATCTGATTGCACTAAGCCACTGAAATCTGGTTGCTATGGGTAACAGCATTTAAGAAATAAAGGCCTCTGTGTTGGAATTTTATAATGGAGGAGGTGGTAGTGTAAAAAAAATAAAAATTAAACACGATCACTTCTTTTTTTACAGCAGTTACTGTTTGCAAATGAGATCACCCATTGCAGGAGTGGAGAGCGCGCCACACATTGCTTGACGCCAAAGAGGTGACACCTGTCTTGCTGAAGGTGTAATGTGAATGATTGTATGGGCGTAACGTTTATCTGCCGGCAACCGGCCGCAGATAGGATACGTGCAGAAGTACGCAATTTAGGACTTGTCTGACAAGGCTCACTGTGTATATTGTGAATATGCATATGTTTGTGCACAGACCTAATGTACAGAGAGAGGCAAAGAGAGATCTATTTATGTAATCTATAAATATATATTTAGGTAAAAGCCACATTTGCATCCTGAGCAGAAACCAGTATTCCTTCGAGAACGCTGCCGCCTGCTGGGGGGAGGTTTGTGGTGAAAATCGGAACTTGTACTCCGGACGTGTAACTCCAAAAATGAACCAGGAGAGGGCGAACTTATCTCTCGTGTCCAGAGCTCCCGCTGGAAACTTCACTTAATGCCCACCTCTCTGAAACTTTAACGGAAACGGAAAAAAAAACGTTGTGTTTTTTTTTTTTTTACGGTATTTGTTTTTGGAAAAAAATAAAAATACCCCAACGCCCGTCAATGTTTTTTTCTGGTTGAAGGGCTTACAATGATTTGCTCCGCACCTGTTCTTAGAGATTTTTAATAAAAGAACCCTTTTCTTCTTGTATTTTTAACTCTAGAAACCGTAGAAAAGAAACCCAGTTATGAAACACGATAAAGCAACCCCCCCACCCACCTTTTCCATATCACGTTTGTTTTCATTTGGACATTCTAGCTCATATGAATTTGTAGTAGATAATGTTTTAAACAGTTTTTTCGCATACTCTCCTGGCTGACTGGTTTCTCTACTAAAACTGCAGTTTACTTTCTTCTAGCCTGTTCTCCTTTTTTCTAGTTTTCTTGCAGGAAAACTGATGTGGGAATGCATTTCAAATAGAAATCCTATTCATCCCTTATGTGGCTAGCTGCTTTCTCATAAAAAAAATAGAGCTTGTAGCATTTATTGCGTTAATAATGCATGTTAAGCAGGGTAATTAATGTTTACTGCAAATAAAAAAAAATCTGAATGCTTCTCTCTTTGCTTTGCATGTTGCATGAAGAAAAACAAAATGCACCTATATGTGCATAACACAAGCACACAGTAATCATGTCATGAATGCATGGCCACTACTTACTGCTTAAAGGTGGAAAGGCCCTTAGGGATAGGGACAAGACTTTCTCCAACCAACTTTTCACGGTATACAGTAGTTGATAAAACAGCTGTATGCCAGATGGGGCAGCCAGTCACCATATTGGAAATTTGCAGTTCTGACAGTTTCCTTTTTTCATTTCACATTGTGTGGATGAAGCTGGACTCCTGTAAATAAGTAAAGAAACCCTTTAGTTGATGATACCTGTACAAGGACCCTATAACGTTTGATCATACCTGTACAAGGACCCCTATAACGTCTGATCATAGCTGTACAAGGACCCCTATAACGTCTGATCATAGCTGTACAAGGACCCTATAACGTTTGATCATACCTGTACAAGGACCCCTATAACGTCTGATCATAGCTGTACAAGGACCCTATAACGTTTGATCATACCTGTACAAGGACCCCTATAACGTCTGATCATAGCTGTACAAGGACCCTATAACGTTTGATCATACCTGTACAAGGACCCCTATAACGTCTGATCATAGCTGTACAAGGACCCCTATAACGTCTGATCATACCTGTACAAGGACCCTATAACGTTTGATCATACCTGTACAAGGACCCCTATAACGTCTGATCATAGCTGTACAAGGACCCTATAACGTTTGATCATACCTGTACAAGGACCCCTATAACGTCTGATCATAGCTGTACAAGGACCCCTATAACGTCTGATCATAGCTGTACAAGGACCCTATAACGTTTGATCATACCTGTACAAGGACCCCTATAACGTCTGATCATAGCTGTACAAGGACCCTATAACGTTTGATCATACCTGTACAAGGACCCCTATAACGTCTGATCATAGCTGTACAAGGACCCTATAACGTTTGATCATACCTGTACAAGGACCCCTATAACGTCTGATCATAGCTGTACAAGGACCCTATAACGTTTGATCATACCTGTACAAGGACCCCTATAACGTCTGATCATAGCTGTACAAGGACCCTATAACGTTTGATCATACCTGTACAAGGACCCCTATAACGTCTGATCATAGCTGTACAAGGACCCTATAACGTTTGATCATACCTGTACAAGGACCCCTATAACGTCTGATCATAGCTGTACAAGGACCCTATAACGTTTGATCATACCTGTACAAGACCGCTATATCTTTTGATCACAGCTGTACAAGGACACCTATAATGAATAATCATACTTGTACAAGGACCCCTATAACGCTAACAATTGTCAGTGTTACTTATGTAACTGTAGAGAGGTTTGGGTGTTAGAATTGACCCAGCTTACTTTCTGCATGTACTTGGTATGGCACAAACTTTTCTTTTATTAAATCTGTATTCCATAGTGAAGAATTTCCAGTCCCATTGATTTTCAGAAGTACTACTGAAGTATCTCCTATACCCCCTGTATAATGATGTGGTGTACAACACTTTTAATTCAGGACATATAGGTGTGAGTGTGTGTAAAAGCCCCCCAGTGCTGTATAGGTTTTTTTTTTGTGCAACCCACTGGGTTGCATGGGAAAAAAAATGTAGTGTGTTCCAGGCCTAAATCTGCCAAAAACAAATTGAGTTTTAGACAGAGGCAGCCATGCATTGTTACCTCATATCTGTAGGGCTGGCCATAGACAGTCCATCAGTTGGCTGATCTAAAAGAAACAAACTGATTCCTCCATCCACACAAACAAGGTGGATGAAGGAATCCTCCCTGCTGTACCAGTGTATTCTGCTAATGAGATTCTACCAACGTTATATAATACATCAAAGTTTTCAAACATTTCTTTTTGAAAGAAGCCAATCATTAGATTGACTTCTGTCCAGCAGGACCTCATACATGGATTAAAATTCAGCTGGTCCTTGCTGAATGGGCCAAATTTGAATCCATTTATGGCCAGTTTAAGGTGTAAGTGAGATTGTGGAACTTTGGGTGGGTCAGTGGACCTCGGAAGTTGAGGGGTTTCGATTTTTCTGGTGGAGTGCTACAAGTTGGTGATTCAAAAGGTCGTCATATCCAAAAACAGTGTCTTCTTGTAGAAAGCATTGATATAAATAGTTAGAATATATCCAAAAAAAGCCAATCCTAGCCTTTTGTAGAAAGCTACGCAGCCTTGAGCCCCGTGTATGTATTCATTGCATGCTACGCGTTAAGTGTGTTATAACAAGTTCAGATCTAGATTGTCTGCCACAATGAAAACAAGTGATTTAATAAACCTATAGATACCAGTTACTGATTTTAGCCCAAAAAAAAGAATTATTTTTTTTAACCATATTTTCCCTCCAACCCTTCATGACTTTACTAGTAAGCAACCAGTCTTTTCACAGAAGAGCGAAGCTGTTTTCCAGTGCAGAGCTGGTGAACACGTTACTGCAGTGTCGTGGCTCTAAGAACAGCCCTTACATTGCATTTTGTTTTTTTTCCAAGATATTTAAATAAAAAAAAAAAGAAGGGAGGTATCTTTCCAAACGGTTTTTCAAACCTCAGAGATACAATTCCAGCAGTGTAATCGTCTTGTCACCGAACTTCCTGTATAGGACAAAAAAAAAAGAGAATAACGGTGGCCGTGATGACAAACTGTTCTCTTTCGAACGTTGACATCGATTGATACGCTGCTGCTGCTCGGACCTCTTCTTTTAGACATGATCAATCGTGCCCTGGGAACATAAAAACCCAGGAATTGTGACGAAAATTCCCCTCTGTTTACGATGGCCACCATATGGACTTCAATTCTTCTTGGAGAATTCCTTTTTTTTTTTTTTTCAAAGCAGTGGCCTCAGAAGTTGTCCATATTTTTTTTTTTTTTTTGCAATAGCCAAGAAGGCTAACAAAGGGCAACGCAACTATAAAAGGGGGGAACTTGGTATTTCACAGGGGGAAACCAACAGCCAGTTCCCACCCGAGGTGTCAACTTGTGATATATTGAATCTTTTAATTTTGTAAGCCGTTACAACTTAATACATTTTTGTGTTTTTTTTTTTTTTTTTTTGATTTTTTTTTTACTGCATTTCACAATAACTAATTTTAATCACACATGAACATCCACTTAATGATCCACCATTAATTGCCGTTATTGATTTAGACTCTTTGGGTTTTATTGCAAAATACACCACCTATATGTCATTTTATTTTTAATTTTTATCTGAATTAGTGTTTTGTACACATTATTTAGCTGGTGAGCAACTCAAAGAAAAGTTTTAGTCACCAGGGCTTGTTTAAATGTTTATCACTAACCATATTCTCTGATATTGAATTATTAGTGATTGCTAATCTCATTGATATCACGTGATAGTTATAAAGCTGCACTTTCCCTGCTACCTTTCTGCCATTGAGCACACACTTTTTTTCTTGGGTCATCCTATACTGATCAGAGATCACAGATAATACGATGTAGACGTTTCTTTATTAAATTAAAAGTTTTTATACTGAAAGGCCTAGTTTGATTTCAGAAAGGTTAACTTGAATATATATTGCTGGTTTGAATATATTAAATGCAAGTTACAAAGATTTGTCAGTGCTCCAGTACCCTGCTTAGGATCTGCCCTGATGTTTAAAAGGGAGGCGGGTGGGTGACTACTTTCTTTGATATAATACTCTTCTTTATTCTGCATTTAGATTTATGGTAGGTTCCCAAGAACGCCTAAAGAAGCTAAATTTGCTTTATTCATAACTTGAGGGTGCTGCAAAGGGTAGTTCGGATGTTGGTGGGGGAACAAGTTGTTTGCTTTGTTCCGTCTTGATTGACCATTTAGCAGCTGATGCTACACATCAATGTCTAAGATGAGCACCCACCACCAGTATTCGGGGGCCAAATACATTGTCCATAGGCCTTTCAGTTTGAGCAAACTGTTCACATTTAACTCTGTTCCTTTGCCTTAGTTTTAGTGCTTTTTGTAGTTTTGATCATCTAAAAAAAAAATCTTAGATTATGTTGTGTGGGGAAGATGGTGGATAGTATTGCTGTCTGCTTTTATTTTGCGCTTTTTTTTTTTTTTTTTTCTTTTAAGAACCAAACATCAAATTTTTGATGTCTTAAAAAAAAAAAAAAAAAAAGGGCAGCCAGCTTACCCATTTCCTCCTCTTTTTTTGTTTTTATGTACTCTCTCATATTTTATTTCTTTAAAATTTTCAAGGATGCAACGCATCCTAGGGGATAAATCTAACACATAACTGCTGAATTAATGTCTTTTAAATGTTCTTCTTTTAGATGTTCTACGAAAACTAACAGATCATTTTTCTTGTTAAGGTTTAAATGTAAGAAACCGATTAAAAAAGACAAAAAAAAGTAATAATAAAAAATTCCTTGCACCTAATTCCTTTGGGTGTAACTTTAACCCACCTGTATCTGCTGAACATGTACTTTGTGATATACTGCTTCTTTTATTCCTGGTTTAGTGGTAACTAATTGCTGATCTTTTTTTTTTTTTTTTTTCTCAAGAAGAAACAGAGCCTTTGAAAGTGAATATTGCTGACTTTCAAAGTGTTACGTATATATTTTGTAAGCCCCGCTCCCTGTTGACCCCAATTAATATAAACTGCTTTTCTCTTTTTGAAGTTTCTTTATTGAATTTTTTTTTTTTTTTAGCTAGGTGAATCCTTCACTGCAATGAATCTTTGGTAGTAATTCATGATGTTTAACGGATTCTGTCTGTGTTAATTACAATGGAAAAAAATTAAATAAACCATGGCTTCTGGATTATATTTTCTCCCCTGTTAATAAATGCCCCTTTATGCTAGTCACCTGTTTAGTGGATGGGTAATGTGTAACTATCTCCCACTTCCCAAAATCTTCCTGTCCTGTAATTCCCCTACCCCCAGCATCTCCATAGTTTATCAATGTAAGTTAGAGCGGCTAAACTCTGGGAATGTCTGTCGTTACTGAGATGGTGAACTTACGATGCAGAATGTTTAGGAATGCTTCATGGAGGAGCTTGGTTTTCCAGTTAGAAAGACTTACAATGCTTAATAAAGTCTATTCTTTTAGTAAAATCTATGGCTCTTGTCTTTCTTTTAGTGTCTTTACTTTTTGTTGTAGGCCATATTACAGCTGTCGGTATCTGTTATATAAAAGACAAATGGAAGTGGCCACAGCTTAGGCCTTAAGCCCTGGTTCACACTGGTGCGTTTTGACATGAGATTTGGCATGTTAAATCGCATGTCAAAACGGCGGTATTTGCCGCAAATTGCCAGCAATGGCACCGTCCTAATCGGTGCGACGCTGCACCGATTTCAAAAAGTAGTTTCTGTACTATTTTTTGCGATTTTGGCCCGTGATTTACAACCTGCACAGATGTCCCTGTAATCGCGGCCGAAATCGGGACTGACCAGCGGGAGTGAAATCGTGCGAGTTCAGCTGAACTCACACGGCTTCATTCTCGCAGCCCAGTGTGAACCTGGGCTAAAGCGGAGTTCCGCCGAAAAAATAAAATAAAAAGTCAGCCGTCACAAATACTGCCGCTGCTGACTTTTAGAAGTCTCCTAATTTGGAGCAGGAATGGGTTGAGGAAGGGGGAAGAGCTAGATGCCAAGGACCTAGGAGATGGCCCAGCAGATCAGTCTGCTTCTAAGGAATCTGGGCCAGAAGATGTCCAGTTGGTATCAGCCTCTCAGTTGCAGAGGCTTTTGATCTAGACTCTTACCAAGATGGTTCATTCTGCCTTTACATTGCCTCCTGCAGAGGTTTCTGAGGCTTCCTGTCCTCTTTGGTGTCCCTGAAGCCTCCTCAGGCTGCACAGGCTTTCCCCTTGCACCCGCTGTTGGAACAGGAGGTGTATGCAGATTGGGAACATCCTGACAGGATTTTCGTTCCTCCTTATGCCGCATACACACTACCGTTTTTAATGACGCGAAAAATGCCATTTTCTAAAATAGTCAATAAAAACGATCGTGTAGGCTCCAGAGCATTTTTCTTGACGCGAAAAATGGGCATTAAAAATTTAGAACATGCTCTATTTTTTCTCATCGTTTTTCACGTCGTCGTTTTTCTCATCATGAAAAACGGCCGTGTGTACGCTTTAATGATGGGAAAACGCGCATGCTCAGAAGCAAGTTATGAGACGGGTGCGCTCGTTCTGGTAAAACTAGCATTCATAATGGAGATAGCACATTCGTCACGCTGTAACGGACTGAAGAGCACGAGGCTGAAAAGCGCGAATCGGCTCTCACCAAACTTTACTAATACGAGGATCAGCAAAAGCAGCCCAAAGGGAGGCGCCATCCGAATGGAACTTCCCCTTTATAGTGCCTTCGTATGTGTTGTACTTCACCGCGCTTTGCTCAAGCATTTTTGGCTTGAGAAGAATCACGTCGAGAAAAACGTCGTTTTTTCAATGACATTAAAAACGGTTGTGTGTACGCAGCATAAGAGGTTTTCCCTTTTTTATATCCAATGGAGGAAAAGTTTGTTAAGAAATGGATCATGGGGAGCCATTTGATATACAACACTGGCATTGTGGTCCTCTAGGCTGTTTTGTCCTACTGCATACCTTTTGTGACTTGCTCACAAGTGATCTATGGTTACATTCTGTAACATCAATAGCTATGAATATTTCCACATAAGATGATCATATAGGAAGGTCCCTTTACAAATCTGATCAGGAGGTGGCGGCCCGCTGACTGTGTGAATACTACATATAATATATTCTTTGACTCTATTTATATATCCTTTTTTTGTACAAAACTTCAAGTGTATGACTGAGTTTTACATTTCCTGAAGAAGCAGGCTATGCCCCACGAAACGTAACCTGCGTCGGAGAAAAAACAAGTCCTACATCCCCCACTAATGTGGGGTTAGTGCTAATTGACACCAAGAAGAACATTTCTGTGTTTATTTTTTGATGTCATGTTTGTGGTACGTATGTACAATTTCATGCTTTTTCAACAATTTTTTTCTGTATAATAAATATTTTTGATACTTTGTTACCCAATTGGTACCGTTATAGGTTATAGTCCTAGTTTTAGCAGTTAGGGCCTTTGTGTAACCTATCTTTCAGCCTTTTAGGAGGTTCCTGCGATTTGCAGTAGAGGAACGTAATTTCCAGTTTGTGGCACTGCCTTTCGGGCCTGCCAACCCCCCCAGGATGTTTACAAAGATCCTAGAACCAGTACTGGGTCTTTTAAGGGCCATAGGGATATTTGAATGACCTTCTGCTCAGAGATCACTCACTAGAGGCCCTGGAACACAGTGTAGCCTGCACAGTGCGGTATTTAGAAAAACTGGGCTGGGTCATAAATACCGAAAAGTCAGCCTTGAGACCAGCTCAGAGTCTCAAGTATCTAGGTCTGATCCTGGATACGGTCCAGGAAAAGGTATTTCTGCCACCCATAAAAATCTGTGCCCTGAAGGGTCAGGTAAGGGGCACTAGGCAACCCTCCATTCGGCTCTGTATGAGTCTTCTGGTAAGGCAGGTGTCCTCCAAGGTGGTTCCCTGCGCTCAATTCCATTCCAGGCCTATACAACAAGATATCTTGTTGGCTTAAAACAGGAGAGCACAAGGCCTGGATTACCCCATGTCCTTATCTCCCTGGGCACCCTTAAGCCTAAGCTGGTGGTTGATGGATCAGAACCTGCAAAAGGGAAATAACCTTCCTCTTGATGTCTTGGAGAGTACTGACCACAGACGCCAGTCTCTCGGGCTGGAGAGTGACCCTAGAGAGGCTCACAGCTCAGGGGAGATGGTCAGGAGCAGAGCCTGCCCATTAAAATTCTGGAGTTATGAGCGGTACGTCTGGCCCTACGGTCCTGGACGGTGGGGTTTCAGTATTGCCCCATCAGGGTTCAGTCCGACAATGCCACCAAGGTCCTATATTCCACCCCAATTTACAGTCTCTAAATTTGACGGCATGGCTATTCAAGCCAGGGTGTTAAAGGACCGCAGCATCTCGGGACTGGTGGTGTCTACGCTAGTGAATGCCAGAAAAACAGTCACTATGAAGATCTATTATAGGATCTGGAAAGCCTTATATTGCTTGGTGTGAAGCCAGAAAATGGCATCCTAGGAAATACGTGATTGTGAGAACCCTCTCTTTTCTACAGTCGGCTGTGGAAATCAGATTGGCTTTGAGTACAATCAGAGGACAGATTTCGGCCCTGTCACTATTCTTCCAAAGGCCTTTAGCCTCCCATTCCCTGGCCCGAACCTTTATGCAGGGGCAACTGGTTTGCTTCCCCCCATTAGGTCACCTATGTGTCCTTGGGACTTAAATTTGGTCCTGTCTGTGTTAGAGAAAAAAACATTTGAGCCTATCAAGGAAATTCCATTAGACTTGCTATCACGCAAGCTAGCCTTCCTGATGGCCGTCACCTCGGCTAGAACGGTGTCAGAGTTGGTGGCCCTTTCGTGCAGAGAACCATACTTGATTCTTCACTACGACAGGGTTGTCTTACGACCCGTTTCATTCTTTTTGACAAAAGTGGTGTCGGCCTTTCATTTGAATCGGGACATTGTTTTGCCTTCTTTTTTTCTCTCTGCCTCGTTCGGCGGAAGAGAAACTACTGCACTCCTTGGATTTGGGCGAGCAGTCAAAATGTATTTGAGGATCAGACTCCTTTTTTTCATTTTTTTACCAGAAGGACCCAAGAAGGGGCAGGCAGCTTCCATTGCCCATTGGGTCCATCAATTGGTCATTCAGGCCTACGGTCTGAAACATAAAGCTCCTCCCTTCAGGGTGAGAGCTCGTTCTACCAGGGGTGTAGGAACCTCCTGGGCTTTTCGCCATCAGGTATCTGTGGCTCAGATTTGTAAGGCTGCTACCTGGTCTTCAGTGCCTGCGTTCACAAAATGTTATCAAGTGGGTGTTCGAGCAGCCGAGGTGTTGGCTTTTGGCCGCAGTCTACTGCGGGCTGCCGTATGAGGTCTGATGGCTATTGTTTGGCAGGGTGTCTCGCTCCCCTTAAGGATATTGCTCTGGGACGTCGCAGGAGGTAATGAATATTAGCTGAACTCTGTGTCCTGTGATGCATGATAAAGAAAATAGGAGTTTTTCATTATACCTGTAAGATCCTTTTTTCTTTTTTTTAAGTACATCACGGGATAAAAATCCTCTTTTTGAGGATTAAGTGCTTGCTACAAAATAGAAGTACTTCCTGTATGGGAGGGGTTGAATAGGGGATCACTTCCTGTCTAAGGACCTTTGGTCTACCAGTGTGTCTATTCATCTGGAGATGAAGTATAACGCAGTAGGTAATGAATATTAGCCCAACGCTGTGTCCCGTGATGTACTCAAAGAAAAGGATTTTACAGGTAAGTACAGTGGGGCAAAAAAGTATTTAGTCAGCCATCAATTGTGCAAGTTCTCCCACTTAAAAAGATGAGAGAGGCCTGTAATTGTCATCATAGGTAAACCTCAACTATGAGAGACAAAATGTGGAAACAAATCCAGACAATCACATTGTCTGATTTGGAAAGAATTTATTTGCAAATTTTGGTGGAAAAATAAGTATTTGGTCACCTACAAGCAAGATTTCTGGCTCTCACAGACCTGTATCTTCTTCTTTAAGAGGCTCATCTGTCCTCCACTCATTACCTGTATTAATGGCACCTGTTTGAACTTGTTATCAGTATAAAAGACACCTGTCCACAACCTCAAACAGTCACACTCCAAACTCCACTATGGTGAAGACCTAAGAGCTGTCGAAGGACAACAGAAACAAAATTGTAGGCCTGCACCAGGCTGGGAAGACTGAATCTGCAATAGGCAAGCAGCTTGGTGTGAAGAGATCAACTGTGGGAGCAATAATTAGAAAATGGAAGACATACAAGACCACTGATAATCTCCCTCAATCTGGGGCTCCACGCAAGATCTCACCCTGTGGGGTCAAAATGATCACAAGAACGGTGAGCAAAAATCCCAGAACCACACGGGGGGCCTAGTGAATGACCTGCAGAGAGCTGGGACCAACGTAACAAAGGCTACCATCAGTAACACACTACGCCGCCAGGGATTCAGATCCTGCAGTGCCAGACGTGTCCCCCTGCTTAAGCCAGTACATGTCCGGGCCCATCTGAGGTTTGCTAGAGAGCATTTGGATGATCCAGAAGAGGATTGGGAGAATATCAGATGAAACCAAAGTAGAACTGTTTGGTAGAAACACTTCATGTTTGGAGGAGAGAGAATGCTGAGTTACAACCAAAGAACACCATACCTACTGTGAAGCATGGGCGTGGCAACATTATTCTTTGGGGCTGTTTCTCTGCAAAGGGAACATGACGACGGATCCGTGTACACGAAAGAATGAATGGGGCCATGTATCGTGAGATTTTGAGTGCAAACCTCCTGCCATCAGCAAGGGCATTGAAGATGAAACGTGGCTGGGTCTTTCAGCATGACAATGATCCCAAACACACCTCCCGGGCAACGAAGGAGTGGCTTCGTAAGAAGCATTTCAAGGTCCTGGAGTGGCCTAGCCAGTCTCCAGATCTCAACCCCATAGAAAACCTTTGGAGGGAGTTGAAAGTCTGTGTTGCCCAGCGACCACCCCAAAACATCACTGCTCTAGAGGAGATCTGCATGGAGGATTGGGCCAACATACCAGCAACAGTGTGTGACAACCTCGTGAAGACTTACAGAAAACGTTTGACCTCTGTCATTGCCAACAAAGGATATATAACAAAGTATTGAGATGAACTTTTGATATTGACCAAATACTTATTTTTCACCATAATTTGCAAATTCTTTCCAGATCAGACAATGTGATTGTCTGGATTTGTTTCCACATTTTGTCTCTCATAGTTGAGGTTTACCTATGATGACAATTGCAGGCCTCTCTCATCTTTTTAAGTGGGAGAACTTGCACAATTGGTGGCTGACTAAATACTTTTTTGCCTCACTGTATGACGAAAAAATCCTGTTTTTGAAAAATAACTAATGCAGCCATCAAATTTAAGAATCGTTGAGCTGCAATAAATGTTTGCTTGTGGGTAGCACTGCTAAACTTGGTCTGAGCATCTAAGCTTCCAAAAACTCTCAAACGGCTGAGTTCTCTGTTTTTAACTGGCGCTAGCTCAAACTGGAGCTGAATGGTGCTTTAAGGAAAGAAGAAAGCTGTTCGAAGTTTCCTGAAAGCTCCCCAGATGTTTTGCTGTTCACATTGCTCATATGCAAGCTGAAGCCTGCGTGACAAGGCCTTAGTCTATGCATACAGTTCGGTTTAATGCAGGGAAAAACCAGGACTAAACCTGGACAATGAATTCTCATATAAGCTTTAAAATATCATTGCTAAAGTTTTCAGGATTTTTAAATTCCCAAGTTTTTTTTTTTTTTTTAAACGCCTAATGATCATGAAGATCCCTTGTGCTCATTTTCAAGCACTTCTTGATCAAGGAGTGACCATTTTCTTCCAATTGTTTTATTGTGTTATCACTATATCACACGTGGCTCTGTTAATACTTTAAACTGACACACATTGCATGACCAGAGTTCAACAACACTATCTGGAAGCTTGTTTAAGCCTGCCATAGATTGATCGAATCTTGGCCGGGTTCAGCAGGGAATGGCCGAGATTCCATCCATCTATGGGAAGGCTGGTTGTACCCAAGTCGATCCATTGATCAACTTGGGTACGACCAGCCTGTTGAATTTCCTACATGTGATTACTGCTGGCGGCTTTGGCTGCCAGCAGTAATCCTGGTGTCCAACCAGCTGCAGGATTCAAGCGATTTTCTTTCCTTTCACCCTCAGTGGCTGAAAGAGGCCAGAGAAGATCAGCAGTACTGAGATGCAGAACAAAAGTAGTAGTGTTAATGATATTTTTTTTTTTTTTTTTCGCCAACATCCACATTTTCAGGACAAGCTTTTGGGGTGTGTCCCCTTCTTTAAAGTCCAAGCAGTGTCTTGAAAATGTAGATATTAGTGCAAATAGAAAAAAAGTATCATGGGCAGTAATGTTTTTCCTGCAAGTGCACTACAATCACCTCAATGATGCGTGAAAAACTGAAAATTTTCTATCAAATGCTTACTATACATTTACTTTCCTGATGGACTCCATGGCAGCTTACTTATGGGTTAATACCGCCTCCTCTTCTATGCTTTAGGACCCTACTCACAAATTTCAGCTTATGGCCAGAGGTCATGTTCCGTAACTAGCTACCTCTTAAAAGGTGGGTGGAAACTCCTGCTGCCATGGACACTCCAGCCTACATATGGGAAATAACTAGCCTTACACCACACAGGCGGGACTGCTGAACAAAAAAGGCTTTAATTTGTACTGTCAACTGACAGAATTTTTAAACCAAAATTGACAGAGGATAAGGACACAGGCTCCACACAGTATCGAGCCATAAAAGTGCTGATAGAGGACCATGAGTCTGCCCTGCAGATAACAGTGTCGTAAAGCTGTCTTCATGTGTTGTGAAGCTGCCCAGGATGTAGGGATGCTCCTAGTTGAGTGTGCTGTCACTGCCTCCAGAGGCCTGCTGAATGGCCTGGGAAATGGTTCTAGATGAGGCACGTTTCCCCTTGTTTCTCCAGTAAAAGAGGATGAATAGATCCGACTGTCTGAAGAAGGCCGTAGCCTGAAGGTATTCTTTCAGAGTCTCTCCCACGTCTAGGGATCGAGCCTCAGCAGCTTCTGGAGCTCTGAAGGTTGGAAGAACTATTTCCTGGTTCTCTTGGAAGACTGACATGACTTTGGAATTTGAGTCAAGCATGGGTATCAATACTACCCGGCCTGGGAAGAAAGTTAGAAACAGTTCTTTGTAGCCAAGGGCTCCGATCTCCAAGACTTTTGGCCATTGTGATAGCTACAAGAAAGGCAGACTTGATTGAGAGATCCTTAACAGACATAGAGATGACTCCTTCGACTTCAGGCCCTGAGAGTGAATCGAGGACAAGTGGAAGGTCCCATTTTGGGAATCTCTGCTTCCTCTGAGGCCTTGCACCTGCAGAATTGCTGGATAAGGGGGTGACTTGGCCCACACCACTCCTGTGAAGACCAATACTTGAACTCTCAGGGAGCTGACTGATAGAGCCAGGTCTAGGCCTGACTGGAGGAACGCCGGGGCCTCTGTATGATCTGCCCATGAAGGATGTGAACCTGGTCCATATTCTTTCGTAGACCTCGTTTGTACTCGCCCTTCTTGAACTCATAAGGGTGGAAATGACACCCAAGGCGAAGCCAAGGGCTTACAATCTTTCCCTCTCAAAAACCAGCCGAGTGCGACATGGATGCAGAACTGCCCCCTGCGACAGAAGGTCTGGTCTGAGGGGGAAGGGTACCGGATTCCAATAGCTGAGTTGTATTAGCAGGGGAAACCATGGCCTGTTCGGCCAGTATGGCGCTACTGACACTATCTCTACATCTTTTGATCAGAGTCTCCGCAAGAACCTGAGGATGACTGGGACTGAAGGAAAGGCATACGATTCGTTGAAGCTCCATTGATCCATCAGGGCATCTACCCCGTAGGCCTGGTAACACCGGCCCCGTTTGTAGTACTTCGAGTTGGTTGTTGCAGGGGGAGGCAAACAGGTCGACTCCCAGGGACAGTATCCATCTGAATGTCTCCATATGAAGGGACCAGTCGTTTTTGTCCAGTTGGACTCTGGAAAGAAAGTCCGCTTGGATATTCTGGGCCTCAGAGGTCGGCCAGGTTCTTTTGGGCCCATGTCATGATTGGCTCCACTTTCTGTAATAGAGTAAGACTCTGAGTCCCTCCCTGTCTCACGCAGGAGACCGCTGTGGTGTTGTTCATTCTCAACAGTACAGACTCTCCCCCTGTTAGATGACAGAAGGCCTGGAGAGCACAGAAAGCTGCCTGTAGTTCCAAAATGTTCAATAAAAGATTGTGAGGATGAAGATCCCATCTGCCCTGGGCAATTTCTGACCTGCAGTGGGTCCCCCTTCCTGTACTGCTGGCATGGTCGTTATTGTGACTTGGGAAATGGGGGGCTATGGAATGGCACTTGAGCAGGTTCCCACGTTGCAGCCAACAAAAGAGGCTTTCCCTCTCTGAAAGAGGCGCCTTCTCCAAAAGAGCCCATTTGACCATGGGGGCCTTGGAGCTTATAGTGCTAATGATTCTGAGGCACTTGGAGGCTCTTAAGCGTGAAGAAGATAGGGCCAGGTGCACCCTGTCCCAAACTACCTGGATTTTTCTCCAGAGGTAAGGAAATCGTGTTTCTGACTGTGTCGAACTGGGCCCCTAGGTACACTGGATGCTGTGCAAGTTCTAGATGACTCTTCGCCAACTTCAGCAACCAGCCCAATTCAAGGAGTGTAGAAGTTACTGTGTACTCCTTGTCCTGAGACAACAAAAGAAGATCATCGAGGGACTGATGCAGGCATATGCCCCTTGTTCTAAAAGGACTACCACTTCCAATTTAACTTTTGAGAACACCCGAGGTGGTGTTCAGAGTCTGAAAGGGGGGCAGGTGAACTGAAGATGCACTTGCCAGACCGCGAAACAATGGTATCTGTGGAATTCCTCTGCAGTGGGTATGTTGTGGAAGTAGGCGTCTTTTAAATGTATGGAGACTAGCCAGTTGTCCGGCTGAACGGCCTGTTGAATTGTAGACAGAGTCTCTATTTTGAACCTCCTTGTTCTTGGCAAACTTGTTTAAGTGCGTGAGATCCCTCACTGGACAGCAGCACTTGCTTCTTCTCTGAGCGAGGCAAAAGCGTGGGTACAAATCTGAGCTGGGGGGTATTTGTGAACGACCATACGTCTCCTGAGTTGACCGCTTTGATTGTTCAGCAATCTGAGATTGAGGCCGCCCAGACATTTTGAAAGTGGAGGAAGCGCGCCCCCACCTGACATGCCTGAGCGGGCCCAATCTCAAAAGGATTTGGTGGCCTCATGCCCGCCAGAAGTTGAGTTCTTGGCAGACCTCTGGAAGGATGTCTGGCCTCTTTTTAAATTTCTCCTGAAATCTCGACCTGGTCTGTAGAAACGTGCATCCCTTGCCCGTTCTACGCGTCACTTTCTCGACTGAGGTCTCTTCTGGCCTAACAGGCACTTATCCTGAGTTAAAAACCCTGACTTCCCACCCATGGCCCGGGCTATTGCGCTGTCTAGCTTGTTGCCAAACAGTGAGGATCCCTCGAAAGGAATCCTACACCAGGCCTGTTTAGACCCCAGATCAGCGAGCCAGAGACAAATCCGCAATGCTCGCTTAGCCGTTACGGATGAGAGAATAACCCATGCCAGCTGACGGATAGTGTCAATAGAGGCCTCACCTAGGAAGACTGACACCAGCTTCAGCTCCTGCACGGCTGAGCTTCTGGCCACCTCTTCAGAGCCACTACTGAGTACTGTATCAACGTTCTTCGTCCAGACCTCTATTGCCTTGGACATGGCTGCGAGGGCCAGAGTGAGTTTGCAGGCCATTCCCACCATCACATAAATCCTCCTGAGATCTAGATCAATTCTTCTCTCCTTGAAGGACACAGCGTTTTCCAGAGGGAGAGTAACCTGTTTCGCCAGTCTCATCACAGCCGCATCAACTAGAGGTGCTTCACGTCCTTATCTTTAAAAAGGATAAAGCTTCATTGATTTACTTGACAAAGAGCAAAGGGGCCCTTTTGTCTACCTTCCCCCACTTATTCACAACAATATCCTTTAGCTCTGCAAGAAGTGGGAAGTTGGAGCACTCCTTTCCCAGATGTTTGAAGAATTTTCATTATTTTACAGAGGATACTACGGCTCCTCCCACTTCAGGGCCTCCTTGATTACCTTAATTAAAGGCAAGAATAGAACGAAGTCGAAGCCCCCGAGGCTTTCATCCCCTTCTGTCTCACTATCTGAGGATCTCAAGGATGCGTAGGTCGGCTGGGATGGATCCAGTTGCTCCTGAGCATCTCCAACGGAATAGCTCATCATGGTGGTAGTCTGACTCTGCATGGAGGTTGTATCCCATTCTTTCAGGGACTGCTGCACCACATATCTACTAGAGACTCCATTTGGTGATTGTCAGTCTCTCTCTCTCTCTCTCCAACCGCCCCGGCATAGCAGGTCTCACATAGAGACTTCCCTCTGGGACATGGGTCCCACATACCCAGCAGGCTTTCTGACCAGAGCGGCTTCATGGCGTTGGCTGCAGTGTCTGGAGGAGGAATCGAAACTTCTCCCACGATGTCAGATCCTAGACAGGGAACCATGGCATCTGGATTTAGATGAAGAAGGTCTCTATCTTCACATGCTGTGTTCTGACGATCAGACCTGGAAGGGCTTGACAAATAGGAGACAAGAAGACATACTGTTAACATAGCTGCCACAGGAGACCCTCAGACACATCAGGGTAGTGGAGTTCACACAACCGCACATAAGTGTTGCTTGAGGGCTGGCCACAAGGAGGTGGCAATGTGTCCATGGCAGGGGGAGCAACTGCACAGTCCACCTAGACTGCAGAGATATAAAAGGACATAGTAAGTGAGCAAGGCTCCACCCCTCAGTCCCCCAGGACCCCCCCCCCCACTGCTGAAAGCCAAGGGTTACTTGGAGAGAGCACACACAAGGCCTGGAGAAGCTGCTGCACTCTGCCAGCAGGATTTCATAAAAGCTTCATGAAGCCGCTCTGACAGCTATTTAAGTCCCCCGTCCTGCTAACATCCTGAGCCTCCTGCGAGCGTTGCTGAATGATCGTGCACGGAACCAAACCTCAAATTCGTCCAAAAGAAACAAGTGGGGGGGAGGCGCCTCTCTAAGTGTAGTATTAAAACAGAAACATTTATTGCACAAGATTAAAAACACTTACAAGATATAAGCGGGAGTCATGCTCATCATAAGCATGTACTCCTGGCAGTTCTACTGCGTCCCACAGGCTCCTCGCACGATCTGGTTAGCTGGAAAATGTTCTAGTGTGATGTGCTGAATCGCTGTACATTCAGGAAAACCAGGAAGTAGTCAGCTCCATGCTGTCCAGCTTGAACCAGAAGAGGAAATTATGTCACCAGCAGGGGCGGGAGGAAGGGGTCAGGACTGTCTCTGTGGAATGAAAAGCCTGCCAGGAGCTGGGCCATCCTGCCAGAATGCCACTCGCCTGCCCGTGGCTGGGCCTTGGGCTTACACAGACACCACTTTAATATGCCCGCATCCACCCAACTTGCAGCCAGGATTTAGAAGAGACGACCAGGATGCCATTCCTTCTCCACCGCACAGACAGGTAGGACATCAGCATGTGCACATAGGATCCCCAGAGGAGGACATAAAAGGAACGCGACCTCTGGCCATGAGCTGAAATTTAGGGGAATAGGGTCCTATAGCATAGAAGAGGAGGCGGGGTTAACCCATACGTAGACTGTCATGGAGTCTGTCAGGAAAGGTATTTTCATGATACCCAGTATTTCAGCAAGCTAAGGCCTTGTTCACATTGGGGGGGGGGGGGGCAATAAAAACAGTCAGTCGAGTAATAGTTTTACATCTCCCCAACCACCCACCGCCTCAGCTGCAATAGAAATTAAACCCCCTGTCGCATTTGACAGGGCAATAGTGCCATCAAACAGGACCCAATCAAGTGCTTTTCAGGAACCCGTGCCATTCCTTCAGAACTGTGTGCTGCAGCCCACGAACTCGGAAGGAAGACCGGGTGAAGATGAAAGGCATGAATGGCAGTGGGTCCTGCAAGAGTGAGCTTCCCAGAAGTGAAAGCAGGGGATCTACTAACATCCAGCTGGGTTGGCAGGTTAGCCTATATAGATATCCAGCAGACTCAGTGGTCTCAAGGCTCCTCATCAGGAGCCGTAGTCATCCAGCTGTAATGAGTAATACAGTCTTTGGTCCAAGAACCTTCCACGCGCCTACAACTGCAAAGGTCTTTCTGTTTCCCCGACTATTTCAGTCCTTCCTCTCTGTGCCCTGCCTTAAAGTGTGGCAGGACTTTTCCTCTTTTAGAGAGAATTTTTTATCAGTCGTCCATAGACATGTGCACAACATAAAAATTTGTTTAGTTTGGTTTCGTTTTTGTTCTTTTCCGTTGATTCGTAACGATTCGTAATTTCGTAAGACGTGGTTTATCGTATTCGGACTCGTTCGTATTTCCGTAAGGGTTATTTTTCTGTTGATTCGTTTTTCCGTTAGTCTAATTTTCATTGATTCGAAATTCTTATTTTTCGTTATATTTTATATTCGGCCGCGTTCGTATTTTCGGAAGAACTATATTTTCGATGATTTGCAATTTCATAGTTACATAGTTAGTCAGGTTGAAAAAAGACAAAGTCCATCCGGTTCAACCATAAAAAAAATAAAAATAAAAATAAAATAAAAAATATCGTACAATCCCATATGCCCAATTCTATACCCACAATGATTCGTATTTTCGTGTCTAATTTCCGTTGATTGGAAAATTGTACTTTTGTAGATTTAATTACATTCGTACTTTCGTTAGAATACATTTTCCGTTTATTCGAAACACTACTCGTCGTAATTTTGTAATTCGTACTTTCGTAACATTGTTTTCGTAGATTCGTAATCGGGGCATAATTCGTAATTTTACATAATGTGTCAGAATAGGAGAAAACAAAAATATGTCAGAGATATTACAAAATACAAATATAGAAATTAGAATCTAGACAGAGTATGCTTAAGAAACAAACAATTTCTCTCTCACAAGTCACAACTTTACTCACAAATCCAACAGAACAGTGCCACCTACCCAACCACAACCTATCTGGACTCTGGATGGAATGCATTGCAGTCTAATGCCGCGTACGCACGACCGTTTTTCATGACGAGAAAAATGCAATTTTTTAATTTGGTTATTAAAAACGATCGTGTGTAGGCAAGGCAGGCTTGAGAAGAATCACGTCGAGGAAAAACGCAGTTTTTTTTCAATGACATTAAAAATGGTCGTGTGTACGTGGCATAACACAGAAAAACACACAAGGGAATAAGAAACAAGCTCATTGGGGGAAGAGACAACCACTTAAGGGGAATGGACAAGCTTATTGGACAACGTTCAGAACTAACGAAATAGAATTTACGTTTTTTTCGAATTTTCGTTGTTTCGATTTACGTTTTCCGAAGATTCGTAACTTTTTTTTTTCGTTCATTTTGATTTTCGTTAATATGGATCTTTGTTCGTTATTTTCGTTGTTTTGTTTGACGTTTTCCGAATAGTCGTAATTCCGCGTTTTCGTTCATTTTGATTTTCGTTATTTTTTGATCTTTGTTCGGTATTTTCGTTGTTTTTTATGTTTTCGTCTTTTACTTTTTCGTATTTTGGCTGTTTCAAATTTACTAAATTCGTATTTTCGTTGTTTTCCATATTCGTTCTTTTTCGATAATTCGTTGTTCCTTTGTAATTTTATCAAACTCGTATGTTTACGAATCAACGAATATAACGAATTTTGACGAAGAACGAATTCGTAACTAAACGAATTGCACATGTCTAGTCATCCATACTGGATGCATCAGTGATTCATGTTAACAAGAGTACCACTAAACAGGTTGAAGGAGTGCTTTCCTTTAGAGATTATCAACCGACTCTCCTTAAAGCCTAATTTCATCTCTTGCACCATATTACATTTGTATTTAGGGTGTAACATGTAACCAAGTGCAAATGCCCCCCCCCCCCGATAGTATGTGGGGGGGTCTATCTTTTTGTTGCCATATGGTTACCTTGTTTTTTTGTAGATCACATATAAGGGGATCCGCTGGACAGTTCTGTGAAACTCGGGGGGGGGGGGGGGTCTGTAGTATTTAAATCCTTTTGAGACAAGACTCCAGTTGTGCCTTGGATATTTGACAATCCTTACAACCCATGTGGTGTGGTATCGACTCATTTATCATGTGAGTCCTTATTTATGGGGTATGTATTGACCCTTGGCAATGGGCATCAGTGTCATCTATGGTAAACCCTTTTTTGGGGGATTTCTTATCTTCTTTTTTATTTGTTTTAGTTTTACTTTGTTTTCTGTGTCCCTTATATCCCTCCTGTGGCCTACCAATTACTGCCCGGGACTGAACAGGGGCTTGTGGGATGGGCTTATTCATTGTACCTATGTAGTTTGCTTATTCAACCACACAAACCTATTGTTGGTGGGATGCCTTTTATCAAATTTAGGTTTATATGAGTGTACAAATATATTTTGATGTTATATGCTTTATAATACAGGTGACATTTAATATAATATAACTGTATTTTATTGTAGCTTGTAACTTTGTAGCCAAAAGCCTCCTGAAGAAGCCGAATCTCAGGAGAAACAGGTTTATCAAATTTAGATTTGTATGAGTGTACAAAATATTTGTTGATATTGTTATATGCTTTATGATACATGTTACAGTTAAAGGGGTTGTTAAACCACCAAGTTAAAATTACACTATCCTTTCTATGTATTCCTGTAATGTGCCCAATGTCTATGCCTTATAAAAATAATAGGGCTGTTACTGATTAAAATTTTCGCGTTCGATTAATCAATTTTTTTTAATCGATTAATCGACTAATTTTGATTAATTATAACGCACATACAGATCCAACTACTTTTAGCTGATCTCCTTGCAGGCTGATTCCCAGTGCAGCTACCAACCACTGGAAAAATGGATAGCAGGATACAAAAAACACACAAAAGGCAGCGCTCGATGGGAATAGCATTAAAACTTTTATAGTCTTCAAGTAGGTTACAAAATAAATATTGCACTGGAGATAAAATCGATTGTAGCTACATAAACTGTAAAAATGGTGCGAATAATACCAAACGGTAGCAAAAGCAGTCATAAAAACATGTAGCTAAGTATGATACTGGTATAAAAATGTGTACAACGATACCCACTGCTGAATCCAGAGGAGGAGGGGTTAACATCAGTCCGTTGGCATGTAGATGTCCCGTGAAGGGAACTATCACAACTCCCAGTGGATGGCTGTAGAATCCCAGGTTGATAGAGGGAAGTGTAACCGCCCTTGCGTGTGGCAGATAGTAAGGTCCCGCCAGCATGCAGATATGAAGACACAGCAAAGGAGCCCTTCAGATGGACACGGCAAGCCCCGCCGGTATCCGTGACGTCACCGGATTTCCGACGGAACTCCCTGAAGACCCGGAAGCCGGCGGAGAGGTGGGTACCGATGAAAAGTATTTTGTTTGATCAAAAAAATTGAGGAATTAATAGTTAATTTCCACAGCCCTAAAAAAATAATGCTGCTATATACCTGTTTCAGAGCACAAATCGGCGCTCACGTGATCCGCCGCCTCCCTCCTCTCTTGATCCTACATCAGGTGGGGCCGAGTATCCCCCGATGACGTCAGTCAGGAGGGGGGGAGAGCCGACCTTGCAGGTCGGTATTTATGAATGCAATGTCCTCTGCCTCGTTCCCCGCTGAGATGCTTAAAGCATATGTGGTTACTATTCCTAAGCCTGGTAAAGAGCCTACTACTCCCGGTAACTTTCGGCCAATTTCTTTGCTCAAAACGGACGTCAAGTTATATGCAAAGATTTTGGCCCACAGACTATTACCCATTCTCCCTTCTCTCATCAGTCCTGATCAGTCTGGCTTCACCCCCGGAAGACAGATGTCGGACGCCACTAGAAGAGTCATGGGAGTTATGCAGTGTGCTAGGTCCAGTCGGACGCCTTCTCTGCTCCTATCCTTGGACGCGGAGAAGGCGTTCGACAGGATTCACTGGGGATATATGAAAAGCACCCTACAGAAATTCGGGTTTACAGGACCCATCCTCTCGGCCATTCTTGCTCTCTACTCGTCCCCCTGCGCTCAGACTTACACATCTAACTTGTTGTCCGATACCTTCACTATCTCTAATGGCACTAGACAGGGGTGTCCCCTCTCCCCCTCTATAGTCAACCTTCTTATTGAGCCACTGGTGGAGAGGATCAGGTCCCATCCAGACATCAAAGGGTTCCCCATAAACGGTACAACACACAATATAAATTTGTTCGCAGATGACATTATTCTCTTTTTGACTTCCCCCTCCACTTCTCTGCGCCATGCTCATGATACTCTCAACGCATTTAGTGCAATCTCCTTCCACAAGGTTAACTTCACAAAGTCAATCATCCTACAACAAAATGGATTCAAAATAGTGCAGCGCTAAAATTAAATACTGAAAAATAGCTACTGGACGTAGCTCAAATGTGTGATAAACTGAAGAACACAGTGAGTATGTAAATCAATAGATAGAGTTCATGAACAGTCCATTCCAATGGGTGATTTCTGATGTGAGCTATCCTCCATGGGAACTGAGGAACATACCCCTATGGGTGAATATAGAGTGGATACAAGATTTATATATAAAAAGTAATCCAAAATAACATGTGTGTGTTGAAGAGGATGTCTATTAATGGACAACACCGCCACAGCATGGAAGGGCCAAATGTTGATGGTGGAAACACAAAAGAAGAGCACAGTTGGTACAATCAGGTACTCTTACCGGAAACGGTGGACACACCTGTCGTATGACAGTGGGTCAATCGAGCTTAGTGGTCGCCGTGACCAGAAGATGGAACTGAATATCCTGGATGCCTAGGACCGATTCCAGCAGGGTGATGAATGATCAGCTCACACGGTGGTAATCCCTCCAGTCATACAGGCTCCAAATCGTTCCAAAAATAGACACAAGGGTGGGAGAAAAGGAAAACTCCAAATAGTGCAGGTCAATATAACCAATCAAGGTTTATTGAATACATTTTGTCTTAACAAGCTTAAAGACAAATAAAAGTGATCACAAAATAAAAAGAGTAAAAAGTACTAAAAGCAATGTGGGGTACAGCGATAGCAGGCCCTACGTGTTTCGACTATACCCCTGTTGAAGACTTTGGTAGTCGAAACGCGTAGGGCCTGCTATCGCTGTACCCCACATTGCTTTTAGTACTTTTTACTCTTTTTATTTTGTGATCACTTTTATTTGTCTTTAAGCTTGTTAAGACAAAATTTATTCAATAAACCTTGATTGGTTATATTGACCTGCACTATTTGGAGTTTTCCTTTTCTCCCACCCTTGTGTCTATTTTTGGAACGATTTGGAGCCTGTATGACTGGAGGGATTACCACCGTGTGAGCTGATCATTCATCACCCTGCTGGAATCGGTCCTAGGCATCCAGGATATTCAATTCCATCTTCTGGTCACGGCGACCACTAAGCTCGATTGACCCACTGTCATACGACAGGTGTGTCCACCGTTTCCGGTAAGAGTACCTGATTGTACCAACTCTAGGGTGACACGCACATGCATTGCGCACGCGCGAATCAGCCTTTGACAGAAACTCGGAGCTTTTTTATTTCCTTGCAAGGATTTTCTCGTTTTATCATTATTTTTATACCTATGTGAGAGCTGTTTTCTCTCCTGTTCATTTCTAATAAAACTTCCCTGATGAATGCTACACTATGGAAAGTTTTTCTTTCTTCTCTTTGGACATCGTTTTAACTGCTGAGGATTATTCACTCTGATCAATCAAGAGTGTTTTTCATCTCCGATTTGGATCAGCTGTGCAGACACGTCTCTGGAGACTCGCCTATTGTGGATGAAGTGTCTTCACTGGAATTTCTCTGCCTTCCATGGAGTGAACATCGCTCTACTAAGCTTGTTTTGACCCCCCTGAGAAGGGCGGTCGCAGGCTGTTTGGTAAGCCTTCATTTCTCACTTTGGTGGCGGGATCTTCACTTATTGTTGGAATAGCACTTACCAGCTTCATCGGATATCTTCTCTGTGGAACTCTTATCATCAATATAGAGGAAATCCTCTACACATTTATTTGATAATCTTCTTTCTTCACGGGCACTTATGAACTTGATTGGTTTATTTGCATTGTTTTATTAGTGTTTTTGATACTTTTTTCACGTATTTAATTTTAACTGTATAGATATATACAGTTCTTTCCAGCGCTACACTATTTTTGTATACTCTACCTGATTGTACCAACTGTGCTCTTCTTTTGTGTTTCCACCATCAACATTTGGGTCCTTTGGCCCTTCCGTGCTGTGGCGGTGTTGTCCATGAATAGACATCCTCTTCAACACACACATGTTATTTTGGATTACTTTTTATATATAAATCTTGTATCCACTCTATATTCACCCATAGGGGTATGTTCCTCAGTTCCCATGGAGGATAGCTCACATCAGAAATCACCCATTGGAATGGACTGTTCATGAACTCTATGTATTGATTTACATACTCACTGTGTTCTTCAGTTTATCACACATTTGAGCTATGTCCAGTAGCTATTTTTCAGTATTTAGTTTTAGCGCTGCACTATTTTGAATCCATTTTGTTCTTTGCTTTGTTTGTTTGAGTGTCAGCAGCTTTATTATCATTTTAGGTTTAGCGCAGTTTTTTCACTTATATATAAATCATCCTAGAACTGTGAGTACCACCCCCTTTGAAAAACCAGCTACAGGCCTCCTTTTTCCTACTCGTGGAGTAAATCAAACATTTCCTACTTAGGAATTAAACCAACAACTGACCTTCGACAGTTAGCTGACACAAACTATTCCCCATTGCTTGATAAAATCTCCACTGAAGCTAAAAGACTTTCCAACACAGAACTGTCCTGGACTGGCCGCTTAGCTGCATTTAAAATGCTCATTCTTCCGCAAATACTTTATATTTTCATGACACTTCCTGTGCCCATACCCAGGTCGCACCTCACTCACTTGAACTCCCTGCTCTCAAGATTGATTTGGAGAACTAATGGACCACGATGCTCCAAAGCTCTACTGGTTAAAAACAGATTAGAGGGTGGCATGGGCCTGGTCGACATACGGGATTACTTCCGCGCTGCCATCCTAGTACAACTGAAAGGTTGGTTAGTCCCGATAGCTGAATCAAATTGGTGTGATATTGAACAATCCCTGAGCCCTACTAAAAACCTTCGTCTTCTCCTCTTAGTAGATGTGTGGAAACCATTTCCTATACATGGACTTCCTCCAACGATCCAGGCCTCCTTGGAAGCCAGGAGAGATCTCCTAAAAATCCCAGCCCCACTTTCCAATCTAACGTCAGTTCCCATTCCCATAGCAATCCTCTCCCAGATTATCCCTAACATATCTCTCTCTGACTGGCAGGTGAAGGGGATTAAAACGATAGACGACTTATATCACGGCCACACCCTCCTTTCGTTCACCTCACTTCAAAAAAAGTTTAACCTAGCATCTAATGACCAATATAAATACACTCAAATTTCCCACTTCCTTAGCTCTCTCAGCTCACACCAGATTCTACTGCCAAAAGAAGTTTGGCATTTCTATACTACGTCCCCCACTCCCCCTAGAGGCATTTCCTTGTTCTATAATCTCTTCCAGCACAAACTACAGTTCGTAAAATCCCAACCCTTTAGAAAGTGGGAGGGGATTTCGATATTAACATCTCGATTCTTCAATGGCAACAGGCGCTGAAATCACTTTATAAAGCCTCCAGCTGCATTAACCACTGGGAACTCTCTCAAAAGATGGCACTTAGGTGGTACCTCACTCCTTACAGAATATCTAAGTTTGGCGCCCTTGGCTCTCCGTTGTGCTGGAGGAATTGTGGAATGACAGGCAATCTACTACATATGTTCTGGTTGTGTAGACATTTAACTAGTTATTGGAACTCTGTCTTCCGCTATATCTCCAGGATCACTGGGGTACTGACTCGCCCTAAGCCTAGCCTGGCAATACTGCATATTGGCATTGAAATGTTCCTCCCAGACTTCAGGGTGGTGGTGACTCATATCCTCCTAGCAGCCTGGTCATTGATCGCAAAGCAATGGAAAGCAAATAAGGCACCTAACGCCTCAGAGGTACTCTTGATCACCCAGACGCATTATGTATATGAGTCCATGCTGGCTGGCAGAAGGGGGAATAAACAAAAGTTTGATAGTAATTGGAAAATATGGTTGCTATGGTTTAAAAGTAACAAAAGTCCTGATTGAATTTATTATGTGAGTTATGTATTTTATTTATCTTCTCTTCTTGTGCTGTATTCATGGTGAGACAGCAGGATGACCCTTTTGACCCTTTTCTCCCTCCCCCTTCTCCCATCCTCTTCCCCTCTCCCTTTCCGACTTCCCCCTCTTCTCTCTTTTCTCCTTCCCTCTCTTCTTCCTTTTCTCAATTTTTGCATCATTTCAAGTAAGTTATGATATCCTAATCAAACAGGCTAAGGTTTACTGTTATCTCTGAGTCCGCGGGACTATGTTATCGACACGCGTGTGTCTCTTAATTTTTCCACGCTGCTGATATGTACTGCTACATTACTTACTTGCTTTGAATTTTGTATCTTGTAATTAGTTTTTTCTTTTGAAACTACTCAATAAAAACGATTTGATAAAAAAAAAGGAGGGGGGGGGAGAGAGGCAGCCCCATCCGCTGCAACTGTCATGCGAGAAGGGCGGAGGATCACGTGACCGCCAATTAGTGCTCTGAAAGAGGTATATAGCAGCATTATTTTTATAAGGCATAGACACAGGGCACATCACAGGAATACATAGAGAGGATACTGTAATGTTAATCATAATTTGAGAAGCAGGAGGGTGGTGGAGAGCAGAGCGGCATTGGACACTGAGCTAACAGGGGGAGGAGGACAGAGGAGAGCAGAGCTGCAGATGACAGAGGCACGTAAACTGACCACAGTGTCAGGGCTCAGCAGCCATGATGCACCGTGGTCGGTTTACATGGGGAGGGCATAGCCAGGCAGGATCAGCCAGGTATTTCAGGTGTTACAGGGGGCCAAATGACACAGCACAAACACTGTGCTTTATAACATGCTTTAAGGGAAAGGGATGTGTTTTTTTTTTGTTTTTTTTTGGGGTTAACAAAATATAAATGTCTGCATTTTATTGTAGCTTGTAACTTTGTAGCACAAAAGTGTCCTGAAAATGCCAAATCGCAGGTGAAACATGTAGAGACTGATTGACTACAGCAAGCATCTATATGTTACTCCGTGGTGGCCATGCGCTTGATAGGATATGCACATTTTATTTTATTGATATTTTGTAATAAAATACATTTGTTTTGTTTTTTCTTTGGCACCTTAAAAATAAAAATTTGTTCTGGAAATTATTTGGAGTGTGTGGGGGTTCTTCTCCCCTACAGCTGTCACTTTTGAAATTGGTGAAAGAATGAACTACAAGTCCTGTCTTCCACCACAACAGACAGATTTGTAGTTCTCAATGGAACAAAATCATGGTAATCACCGCATTCATAGTAATCTTGCATTTCTTCAGTTTTCCAACTGAAAGCCTGTACCTCGGGCAGAGAGCTGGAAGAAGTCTGCAGGAGCCTGGAGTAGCACCCGAGAGCCACTAATTACAGGTGCAATGCTTTGCAAGATCCTGCTAAAAAAAATAATAAAAATCGTTTTCTTGCAAAATGATATGCATTTTTTAAAGGTGGGTGTAGCCCTAAATTCCAGTTAGAGTTGACTGCCCTCTGCCCTCTGTCCTGTGTTGGTTGTAATATTCATCTGAAACCAGGTCAGAATGGATGTATTCCCCTAAAAGTGGATTCTTCCACCACTGTGATAGGTTTCTGTTCCTTGGAGCTGCTAGCTAATTACCAGAGTCTCGTACTTTAATTGTGATAGTTTGCTACAAGAATCTAAGCTTGTGAATCATATGGAACCAATGTCCATACAGATGCACTTTGGCTGTGTAGCTGGAATGCAGCATCCAAGGAACATCTGACCTGGTTAGCCTTTAAGGGAACACCATTTCTTTGGCCCCGCTCTTGAAACTGCAATTAGCTATGCAACAGGTGGCCAGAGTTCGCTCTTTCCTGAATGCAAGAGGTCGGTAAAGGGGTCGGGTAGAACCAAACCTTCAGCTACATTGATGGCCAGTAACTATAGGCCCTCAGAGCCTAAGCTCACACCAGCGGACCGATCAGGTGGACCAGATTGGGCCAATCATTGTCCTCTATGGGGCGGCGGATGTCAGTGGACATGTGTCCACTGACACCCGCTAGCCATCCGATTAGACAAAATCCACGGGTCGGATCGGATGACAATTGGATTGAAATGGACATGCAGTCTGTCCTTGTCCGCTCTGCATAGCGAAGTGGACACAGACCTGTCATCCACCTGCTCAGTCGGGGGTCATCGGAGAAATCCCCCGCTAAGCAGGTGGATTCCTCTCAGATGAATCTGCCCTGTTTGAAAGGGGCCTAACCCCCACTCAGCCCTCAAGGCTCAAAGCCAGAGATGAACTATTCCCTTTACATGAAGGTACACCCCCACATCTACAAGTAGATGGTTATCTGAGGACCCATCTGAGTGTAAAAACAGTTTGCTGCTTCCCTGGCATCTGGGTGCTCAGGACACCCCTTTTTAGCTCACAAGCTAACCCCTTGTGTCTGGCATCTCCTTCAGCTTTCCATCATCTGATTTCTTGAACTACTGCACATGAGAGTGTATGTACCCAGGTCTCCCCACAACTTGAGACACCTTGTCAGGTCAGGTAGGAACCACCAGGTCATTCCCCACATGAGCTTACATTCCCCTTTTCAGGGGAAGTCTATATCCATTGGATAATGTTGAACTCTTTGCAGTCCTTGGTAGCCCTCAGCATACGTCCACTGCACATGGACCCCTTGACTTACAAAGTCAGCCAGGAGCAGTTTTTACAGTTAACCTTTTTCCAAACCCTCATCATTCTTCGGAGGTACCTGATATTTCTTGAAGCACTGGATCTTCTGTCCACCTCCCAAGAATTTTTGTTGGCATCCCTTCTGAGCTCTGTACCTTCACGTGGAAGGCAATTTTTTGGCATTGTTGGGCAAGGCAGTCAGCAGCGAGGTCCACATTACTGCTGAAGCATGGTCAGGGGCAATATATTTCTTTCACAGCACACTGGGTAACTCTACTGGCAACTAGGAAGGGATGCAGGACAGGGCTCAGTGCTGGAGCTTGTTTTGCCGCCATGTCTCCATACAGCTGGTGGTGATGATGTGAGATCTGTCAGCTCCACCCTCCTCCTCCTCAATGCTCTCTTCTGTTTGTCATTTCATGATATTAAAGCTCTAATTTTAAGCCCCACCCACCATCTGAGACAATGGCCCTGCATGTATGCTGCTGATCTCACAATCACCTTTCCATGATTAATTTATTAAAGTTACCTAAACTGAAGAAGTCCATAATAACCAATCAACTTTCAGGCTAGGTATTATTTCATCATGGTTGCTTTGGGTTATTGTACTTTGCAAGCAGCAAATTAAGTTAATGCTCAAGGTAACGTTTTATTGAAAATACAGTTTTACCAGATTCGAATATCCTTTGGAAGGTCAACTGGGAGACTAGTTTTTGTTAGATGATGGCTATTTAGTACAATGTTTGAACATTAATACACTGATCATATGGTATGTCATGATATTACAACTCTGGTTTGAGATACCATCCACCATTTGAGACTATAGCCTTGGGGGTATGTTGGGTATATCACAAACTGATCACCTTTCCAAATTAATTTATTAACGTTGTACAAACTGCTGAGACCAATAGCAACCAGTTCTCTTTATATCAGTTCCTATGGGTTACTACACTTTTCAGCTTGAATCTTGGTTGAATTTAGGATGTATAGGCACTGCTGTGAAGCTTGAGCATTCAGGTCTGTGGCACAGCATGCAGGGCAATGAGTGTGGAATCTGTAGGCCACAAGTTAGATTCCCAAAGCAGATGTCTACTCAGAGCTGTTTGGGCCGGAACAGCAACTATGTGCTTGGTGACAAAGGGGCATCTGTGCGTAGTGAGAGGTTAAGGAGCAGACCTTCTCACTGTGTAACCATGATGTGGGTGAGCTTGGCACCATGTGAATAAAGCTTCAATGAAATTATTTCCAGCTATCTACCCATCAAGGGGATGTCATCGAAACCATGTGAGTGAAAACCACAAGCAAAGGGCAACTTGAACATAGAAAGCATGGGAGAGTTGGTACAATGGGTGCTGAAGGTACAAACTCAAAGGTCAATTAGTGCCAAGCAAAAATTATCAGACTGAGAAAATTATTTTTGTGTTGTTTTTTTTTTGTATTTTTAGGCATTTTGCCAATAAATCTCATATTTTTCATCAAAATGCTCCTTTACTTCACAGTATGTCTGCCCCAGTTTTAGGTTCACTTTATGCCCAACTAGGGATGAGCTCGGTGTTCGACTCGAACATAGGTTCGACTCGAACATCGGCTGTTCGCGCGTTCGGCGAACAACGAACGATTTGGGCCGTTCGCGCCAAATTCGAGTGACGTGAACGGCCCACAATACACTGCGCCATCGCAGTGTAAACCCAGCGCTGTGATTGGCCAAGCATGCACTGTGACCCTGCATGCTTGGCCAATCACAGCGTCGGCAGCGAGGAGAGCAATGATTGGCCACAGGCAGGATGCCTGTGGCCAATTATAGCTATGGGGGTTTAGTACACGCCCCACACTATAAAAGGCCGCCAGCGCGGCGGCCTTGTGTAGTGTGTTCCGGAGCAGGGAAAGTGAAGGATAGGCAGGGACAGTGTCAAATCTTGTCAAATCTATTCTTTTCTAAACCTTGTGTGTAGGGACAGAGAAGGATAGGCAGGGAGAGTGTCAGTGTCATATTCTTTGCTAAACCTTGTGTGCAGGGAGAGAGAAGGATAGGCAGGGAGAGTGTCAGTGTCATATACTTTGATAAACCTTGTGTGCAGAGAGAGAGAAGGATAGGCAGGGAGAGTGTCAGTGTCATATTCTTTGCTAAACCTTGTGTGCAGGGAGAGAGAAGGATAGGCAGGGAGAGTGTCAGTGTCATATACTTTGATAAACCTTGTGTGCAGGGAGAGAGAAGGATAGGCAGGGGACAGTGTCAGTGTCATTGTTGCTAAGCCTCCTGCACATTATACACCTGAAGTTAGCCTGTATTGCTGCTTTTTCCTGGTGTGTTACACCAACAGGATTTTGCGGCACTTACAGCGGGCGGAGTGTGCCTCCTGACCATATTACACCTTAACTTAGCCTGTATTGCTGCTTTTTCCTGGTGTGTTACACCAACAGGATTTTGCGGCACTTACAGCGGGCGGAGTGTGCCTCCTGACCATATTACACCTTAACTTAGCCTGTATTGCTGCTTTTCCCATTTCCCTGCAGGCCATTAGAATGTCTGGAAGGCAAACAAGGAGAGGCAGACAGTCAGGAGCCAATAAAAGAGGGCAAGCAGGCTCTGTGTCTAGAGACAACAGTGCTGGTCGTGGACGCGGTGCATCGCCATCAGCACGTGGCCATGGGACACGCTTGTCCTTCTTTTCGGCAACTGGACGTGTTGAGCCACATCATGCCGAAGACTTGGTAGAGTGGATGACTAAGCCCTCCTCATCCTCTCTCACCCAGGCTCAGGGTACTGGCAAAGCAGCTGCCAAAGCGTCCTCTTCCCTGGTATCAATGTCATCATCAGTCACTCCTTCCCTAGACCAACCATGTCCTCCTGAGGAGTCCCCCGAACTGTTTGAGCACAGTGTTGGGTACATGCTCCAGGAGGATGCCCAGCGTTTCGAAGGGTCTGATGATGATACCCAGCTAGAGGAAGGCAGTAGCGTGAGAGCAGAGAGAGTGGATGCTCAAGAAGGACACCAATCTGGCAGTCATGTTCCAGCAGCTGCAGCATACTGCCAGATTGGCTCCAGTGATGAGGAGGGAGGGGATGATGAGGTCACTGACTCCACGTGGGTGCCTAATAGGAGAGAGGAGGAGGAGGAAGAGGATGAGGAGGAGGCACATCTCCAACGAGGCAGGATGCCCTCGGGGGGCCAGCGTAAGGGCAGCACACCGACGGAATCACACCGCAGAGCTCCGCCTGTGCAGGGCGCTGCCTCTGCCCGTTATTCAAAAAGTTCTTTGGTGTGGGCCATTTTTGAGTCGAGTGCATCAGATCGCACAGCTGCCCTTTGCAACATATGTCTCAAGTGTATATCGCGTGGCCAAAACATCACCCGCTTGGGCACCACATGCTTGACCAGACATATGTTGACCTGCCATGCAGCTCGTTGGCAAGCCTACCTTAAAGACCCACACCAAAGAACAAAGCTGACCTCTTCTTGCACCGCATCAGCTGGGATCTCCAACCCCACTATACCTTCAGTCCTCTCTGAAACCTGCTCTGAGAGGAATGAAGGTGTAGAATTAGGTGTGTCACAGCCAAGTACTTGCGGGCACTCTGCTAGCAGTACACCGACGTCCGATTCTAGCAGGCAAATTTCCCTGCCCCAGCTGCTGGACCGTCGAAAGAAGTTCACTCCCAGCCATCCACATGCCCAGTGGTTGAATGCTAGCTTGGCTAAATTGCTAGCGCTTCAACTGCTGCCTTTTCAGTTGGTAGACTCTGCCCCCTTCCGTGAGTTTGTGCAATGTGCGGTTCCTCAGTGGCAGGTTCCCAAACACCACTTTTTCTCATGGAAGGCGATTCCGGCTCTCTACCGGCATGTGGAAGGCAATGTCTTGGCCTCGCTGGACAGGACGGTCAGTGGTAAGGTGCATATTACCGCTGACTCATGGTCCAGCAGGCATGGACAGGGACGTTACCTTTCTTTCACGGCCCATTGGGTCACTCTTTTGGCAGCTGGGAAGGATGCAGAACAAGGTGCAGTAGTGTTGGAGGTTGTTCCACCGCCACGCCTCCAAAATGCTACTACTGGTTGTGACACACCTCTGTCCTCCACCCCCTCCTCTTCTTCTTCCTCCGTGGCCTCTTCCTGTGCTTTGTCCTCGGAACCAGAGGTGCTCTGTAGGCGTTCAAGGGGCTACGCAAGTACGCAGGCAAAAAAATGCCATGCCGTGCTTGCGCTGGTGTGTTTGGGGGACAGGAGCCACACTGGAGCAGAGGTTCTGTCTGCTCTGCAGGGGCAGGCCGAGAGGTGGATGACGCCACGCCAGCTTAAGCCAGGAATGGTAGTTTGCGACACTGGCACCAACCTCCTCTCCGCTCTCCGACAGGGACAACTGACCCATGTGCCCTGTGTGGCTCACGTCCTTAACCTGGTGGTGCAGCGGTTCTTGGGCAGGTACCCGGGCTTACAGGATGTCCTGAGGCAGGCCAGGAAAGTCTGTGTGCATTTCCGCAGATCTTATAATGCCAGTGCTCGCCTGGCTGAGCTGCAAAAGGAGTTGAACCTGCCCAAGAACCGCCTTATATGTGACATGCCCACCAGGTGGAACTCAACGTTGGCCATGCTGCAGCGGCTGCACACGCAGCAGAGGGCCATCAATGAGTACCTGTGCGACTACGGCACCAGGACAGGGTCAGGGGAGCTCGGATTTTTTTCACCACGCCAGTGGGGCATGATCAGGGATGCATGCACTGTCCTGGCACCATTTGAGGAGGCCACGAGGATGGTGAGCAGTGACAGTGCATGCATCAGTGACACTGTACCTCTTGTCCACCTGTTGGAACATACGCTGCATGGAATAATGGACAGGGCACTTGAGGCAGGAAGAGGAGGACTTCCCTGCCTCTCAAGGCCCCCTTTACCCAGACAGTGTTCCTTCTGTCCCACCCATCGCACAGGAAGAAGAGGAGGAGGAGGATTGTGTCAGCATGGAGGTGGAGCCTGGCACTCGGCATCATCAGCAGCAGTCTTTTAGGGATGATTTACAGTCCCAAGAAACCAGTGGACTTGTAAGTGGCTGGGAGGAGGTGGCTGCGGATCATGTCGTCCTTAGTGACCCAGAGGACTCCGGACCAAATGCCTCAGCTAACCTACGCTGCATGGCCTCCCTGATCCTGCAAAGTCTGCGGAAGGATCCTCGTATTCTTCGGATCAAGGAGAGGGACCATTACTGGCTGGCCACTCTCCTTGATCCACGGTACAAGGGTAAGGTTGCGGACCTTATCTTACCGTCGCAGAGGGAGCAGAGGATGAGACAACTCCGGGAGGCCTTGCAGAAAGGTCTGTGCAACGCGTTCCCAGAGACTAGGAGGTTACAAACTCCTGGTCCTGGACAACGAGTTGCTGAGGCTTCGGTCAGTCAAAGAAGGAGCGGTGGGGAAGGTGGCCGTCTGACCGATGCGTTCAGACAATTCTTTAGTCCGCAGCCCCAAGGTATGATCGGTTCCAGCAACCATCGCCAGCGTCTGATATACATGGTGCAGGAATACCTAGGGGCAAGGTCAGACTTGGACACCTTCCCCACCGAAAATCCTCTGGCTTACTGGGTCTTGAGGATGGATCACTGGCCAGAGCTTGCACAGTATGCAATTGAGCTACTGGCCTGTCCTGCATCCAGCGTTCTTTCAGAACGCACATTCAGTGCTGCTGGAGGATTTGTCACGGATCACAGGGTGCGCCTGTCCACCGACTCTGTTGATCGACTGACCTTCATAAAGATGAACCAGTCTTGGATCACCACCAGCTACCAAACACCTGAAGCTGATATAACAGACTAATTTATTTTCAAATGTCACATCCCTTCAAGACTGATGCTGATTCTGACAGACTGTCCTGTTATGTTGACTGACTATCCTCCTCCTCAATGATCCGATTGATGATGATAGCTTGGAAGAACATTTTTGTTTCTGGGTGCCGCCACCAGTGGCTAAGGCCCAATTTTTCAGCTCCTGTTTAACAGGGGTGTGTTATTACAATTTTTTATGCAATGCTTTGCAGCAGGGCTCATTCCTGCACTCCAACTAGAGTATCTGGGAGTGGTTGCAGTGTCGTGGCACCAGCACCAGTGGCTAAGGCCCAATTTTTCAGCCCCTGTTTAACAGGGGCGTGTAATTACAATTTTTGATGCAATACTTTGCAACAGGGCTCATTGCTGTGCTCCAAGTACAGTATCTGTGAGGGGTTGCAGTGTTGTGGCACCAGTGCCTAAGGCCCAATTTTTATGCCCCTGTTTAACAGGGGCATGTAATTACAATTCTTGATCTAATAATTCACAGCAGGGCCCATTCCTGCGCCCACCAAGACTAACTGTGAGGCCTTACAGTTTTGTGTCAACACCACCACCACCAAAGGCCCAATTTTTCAGCCCCTGTTCAACAGGGGCATGCAATTACAATTCTTGATCTAATAATTCACAACAGGGCCCATTCATGCGCCCACCAAGAGTAACTGTGAGGGCTCACAGTGTTGTGGAAACACCAACATGTAAGGGGCAAATTTCAGCTGAGTATATACGGCAGGCCCCTACTTTCAAACATCCAACTTACAAACGACTCCTCCTTGCAAACGGAAGGATACAACAGGAAGTGAGAGGAAATCTACCCCTAGGAAGGCAAATTCTCTACTGTAAGAGTTAATATGGGAAAAAAAGTGTCTCCTCTCCACTGATGCTTTATCACCAATTCTTGTTTCAATAAAAACCCCAAATTTTCAAAAAACATTTGTCATTAGGACGGAAAGTGAGGTGAACTGTTCTGAACAGGTGCACACTGCACAGACAGCAAAACAAATGTTACAGGGGTGATAACCCTTCCCTATGTTTTCCAAAAAGCTTAAAAATAGATTTTTTGGCTGGAGCTACACTTAAACAATGTACCTGTTCAAAATTACAAACGGATTCTACATAAGAACAAACCTACAGTCCCTGTCTTGTATGCACCGCCTGTATACGGCTGTTCAGAGTATATAGGGCCTTTTTTATTTTGTGTGCGGGGTTCCCCTTAATATCCATACAAGACCCAAAGGGGCTGGTAATGGGCTCGGGTAGGGGGTGTGTGATGGGGTAGCTATGCCATTTTTCTTAAAGATTTTCATCCATATTACCGGGACCAGACATTACATTAAAGCCGCAAGCAGTTTTAAATGGCTTTTTTCCTTTAGAAATTTAATTTTGTGCAGGGACAGTTCTAAACACGGGAAACACGTGGCACTTCACAGGCATACTTTAGACACCCCCCAGGTACGATATTTAAAGGAATATTTGACTTTTTTTTTTCACTTTATGCATCATTAAAATGACTGCTCCAGAAAAACGGCCGTTTTTTAAAACTTTTTTTGCATTGATACATGTCCCCTGGTGCAGAACCCGGGTTCCCAAACCCTTTTTAGGACAATAACATGCATAATAGTCGTTATAATTAGCACTTTAGATTTCGAACGTTCGCATCCATTGTATTTAATAGGGTTCTAAAGTTCGTGCAAACTTTCGGTCCGTTTGCGGGTTCTGGTGCGAACCGAACCCGGGGGTGTTCGGCTCATCACTATGCCCAACTGATGGAGGTCCACACCACCAACTTCTGACCACTTCATCACAGTCTTTACAATTTCATCCACCCTTCACACAATCAATAAGTATTAGTACTACTTTGAGGAACCATCTTTGATCACTCAAGAGAATCAAACCTACAGCCCTCGGATTCAAACTTCAGGAGCTTGCATGCTGTGCCACAGAACCAGAAGATATTGGGATTAGTTGCTAGTGCACCTATATCATGGATTTAGACTCTCTAAGCATTTAACTACTACCAAATCAGAGATTCTAACTAAATATTCCAGGGCTTTATGCATTCAACAGCAGCACACCAACAACACACACCACAGGCTCTAGGCAGCGATACAACTTCTCCGTAGAACTATATACCAAATGCAACATGATGAGAACAATTGAAAAACATTTGGTGGCTCATTAAACACAAAAGTGGGTTTTTCTCTATGCAGATGTGAACACACAACCTTTAAAGTGATTGTAAAGGATCATTTATTTTCCTATAAGAATAAAAAACATGCTATGTGTTATTGCACTTTGTAGGCAGCAGTTGAGACAGTGCCCTGTGATTTGTGGCAATGGACTCTTGAAGGTACAGTTTTGCCAGATGAGAATTTCCTCTAGGCCGAGTGAGAGATTTGTCTAGCGCTGATGGTAGCAGTTTTGTAAATTGTGTAAATATTAATACATTAGTCATATGGTATTCCATTAAATTAAAGATCTAGTTTTGAGCCCCCACCCACTGTTTGAGGCAGTGGCTTTGGATGGAAGACACTGGGCTAGCAAGTAAAATGGTTGTAAGTTCAAATCTTCAGGTGACCACCTTTTCAGATTCATTTATTAGAATTGCAAAACCCTAAAGCAATCAACTTTCAGAGGACTTATGCTTTCTTATTAATTTCTATGGATTACTACGCAGTGTAGGCAGCATTTGAGATAGATCCCTGTGGTTCATGGCAATGGACTCTTGGTTTGGGAATGTCCTCTAGACCAAGTGGCAGACTAGTCTAGATTCTTATGGTAGCAATTTAGTAAAATATTCAAATATTAATGCACTAGTCATATGGTATTCCATTAAATGAAAGGTCTAGTATTGAAAGACACACAATATCTGAGGCAGTAGCCTTGTATGCAAGACACTGGGGTAGCAAATTAAATGGTTGCAAATTCAAATTCCCAAATGACTTATTTATTAAAATTGCAGGGGCTTATCCTTTCTTATTAATTGCTATGTGTTATTGCACTTTGTAGGCAGCAGTTAAGCCAGTACCCTGTGGTTCATGACAATGCAAAGTACTGTTTTACTAAATGGGAATTTTCTCTAGGCCAAGTGGTGGACTAGTCTAGGGTTTGATGGTAGCAACTTATTTATTTTCAAGTATTAAGCCCCTAGTCATGTGTTATTTCACGATATTAAAGCTCTAGCTTAAAGCTCCACCCACCATCCGAGACAGTGGCCCTGCATGTATGCTGCTGATCTCACAAGCGATAAGTCTGCAAGTTCAAATCCTCAAGTAACCACCTTTTCATGATTAATTAAATTTACATAAACTAAAAAAGCCCATAATAACCAATCAACTTTCAGACTAAGTATTATTTCATTATGGGTTGTTGTACTTTGCAAGCAGCAATTAAGATAATCCTTTGGAAGGTCAACTGGGAGACTAGTTTTTGTTAGATGATGGCAATTTAGTACATTAATCCACTGATCATATGGTATGTTATGATATTACAAATCTGGTTTTGGGTATCACCCTAACATCTGAGACAATAGTCTTGGGGATACATATGTTGGTGAACTCACATTCCGATCGGCGTGGGTTCAAATCCTCAGGTGGTTGCCTTTGTATATTTATCCTTTCTTATTCATTTCTATGGATTACTGCTCTGTGTAGGCAGCAGTTAAGATAGTGCTCTGTGGTTTTACCAAATGGGAATTTCCTCTAGGCCAAGTGGCAGACTGTTCTAGGGTCTGAGGGTAGCAATTTAGTAAAATATTCAAATATTAATGCACTAGTCATATGGTAATCTATTAAATGAAAGGTCTAGTTTTGAACAATACCCACCGTTTGTGGCGGTGGCCTTGTATGTAAGACATTGCGCTAGCAAGTAAAATGGTTGCAAGTTCGAATCCCCAAGTGGCTCATTTATTGAAATTGAAAGGGCTTATCCTTTCTTATTAATTGCTATGTGTTATTGCACTTTGTAGGCATCAGTTTAGATAGTGTCCTGTGGTTCATGGTAATGGACAATGGAAAGTACAGTTTTACTAAATGGGAATTTCCTCTAGGCCAAGTGGCAGAGTAGTCTAAGGTCTGATTGTAGCAACTTATTTAATAATCAAATATTAAGCCCCTAGTCATGTTTTATTTCAGAATATTAAAGCTCTAGTTTTCAGCTCCGCCCACCCTCCGAGACAGTGGCTCTGCATGTATGCCGCTGATCTCCAAAATGATAAGTTTGCAAGTTCAAATCCTCAAGCGACCACTGCTGTCAGGCTTAAGCATCGTGGTCTGTGGCGCAGCATGCAGGACGGTGAAAGTGGCATCTGAAGGCTATGAGTTCGATTCCCTAAGCATACCATACCAGAGCTGTTGGGTTACCAAGCAAGTGGATAACCTGTGAATCGTGTGAATAAACGCTCAATGAAGCAAGGTCCAGACATGTAACCATCAAGTAAGTAATCTTGGTTGAATGTGTTTGGGGCAAAGGGGCGTCTCTGTGTAATTACAGGATAAGGAGCAGACCTTGGCACCATGCGAATGAGCCGTCTATGAAACGAGGTCCAACCATCAAGTGAGTAACATTGGCACCATGTGAACGAAGCGAGGTCCAGCCATCAAGTGAGTAACATTGGCACCATGTGAACGAAGCGAGGTCCACCAAGTGGGTAACATTGGCACCATGTGAACAAAGTGAGGTCCAGCCAGTAGGTATCCTTGAAAGCATGTGAATGGAAACCACAAGCAGAAGATAACTGTGCCACAATGGAACTTGATCATAGAATGCAAAGTTGGGTGAAAGCTAAGGAATAAATAGAGATATTTTTGTGTTTTTTTTCCAATAAATCTCATGTTTTTCATCAAGATGCCTGTTTCCTTCACTGTATTCCTGTCCACAGTTCCAGGGTCACAGGTTCACTCAAGCCTCACTGACGGTGGTCCGCACCACCCACTTAATCAAGTCCTGACCACTTCATCACAGTCTTTACAGTTTCAGCCGCCCTTTAAACTACCTCCAAAGTCTAGGTGCTACTTTGAGGAAGCATCTTTGCTCACATGGGAATCGAACCTACAACCCTCTGATTCAATCGTCAGGAGCTTACAGCCTGCGCCACAGAACCAGAAGATATATGAAGTAGTTGCTAGTGCACCTATATCATGGATCTAGACGCTCTAAACCATTGAAACATAAAACACTTACCACATCAGTGA
Organism: Rana muscosa; assembly: GCA_029206835.1. Classification (NCBI taxonomy): domain Eukaryota; kingdom Metazoa; phylum Chordata; class Amphibia; order Anura; family Ranidae; genus Rana; species Rana muscosa. The sequence goes on along the minus strand of CM055125.1, from coordinate 340,031,181 downwards.
TTCGAACCATGAAATCTAAGACTTACAGCATTTATCAGCAGTACACCAACACCATGCACCACAAGCTCTAGCCAGCAGCACAACTTCTCTCTAGATCTATATGTAGCGGGTATGTACTTTCCCGGGTGTAATTTTGAATTTGGCAGAGACATCAGTGATGTGTAATTCCCTGCAGCCCAGTGGGTGGCGCTGTCGCCCTGGGCTGGGGTTGAATCATTGCTGTGTGCTGTCCTCCTTTTTGTCCTCCCTCGGCAGCGGTATGGTGGGGCAGGGAACCTGCCGTGCTTGCTGGGAGAGGGTATAAAGGGGGCCGGCCATCTTTGTCATGGTGTGGATGTCCCAGGCACCTTCAGCTTGCGGACGGTGGGTCGTGTCGCTCCTCTGGGTGGCTTAGGCCTAGAGGACTTGCGGAGGTCGAGTTCCATCCCAGGCACCTTTGGCCTGGGGTGAGGTACTTGGATGGAGGTCCGGAGCTCAGTGCCCAACACTGAGTTCCACGAGGGAAGGAGATCCTAGGGTACCCAGGGATCGGGTACCCGAATCCGGAAGGCGCAATGGACCAGGGGGAGCTCCTCATTTGAAGACCCGGTGCAGCATATTGCCGGTGACAAGTGAGTCTCTCGTCAGAGACGGCCTGGAAGGAAATCTACCCTTGTGCGGAGACCAGGACACACTTCTAGGAAGGAAAGTGGCAGCTTACACTGTGTCTGGGCCTGTTCGCATCCACACCTCCTTTTCTGTTCTATCAAGGGAGTTCAACTGTTTGTGTTCAGACAAGGAGAATAAAGGAGTGTTGAACTTTAATGGTGTGGAGCTCATTTTCTGACAGACATGGTTCGCGGTGACTCTTGGAGGGAGGATCCAGGTGCACGGCCCTGACCCGAAGGTAATACAGAACTGTTGCTTATACCGCACTAACATCTGTGGTGGAAGCTAGGCGTAGTGTCCCCGCTCCCTCCCCTCTAAGATACCCCTAGACAAGAGAAAGACGAGACCAAGAGGGGAGTGTGAGGAGCAGCCGCTACACATGGGGGCTCGGGTCCGGTATAGTGTTTGTGCACCACAGTATTGAACGTGTCTGTTGGAAGAGTTAAGCGAACAGGCAGGCCTTCATTGGCCGAAGTGCATCCCTGCTCGAAGTCGTGGACATGACCCGAAAAGAGGAAAGGCCCGCGCAGAAGAGTGGAAAAAGGGGGAAGCTCAGCCGTGTGAAGTAGTACACGTGGGGGCTTCTATTGCACTGCGCCACCAGGCACACCCCCACCGCTTAGTTTGTGGGCGTGACTCAGAAACAGAAAAGAAGAAAAGCCTGGGAACTGGAGCAAAGGGGAGGAGTCCAATACGTGTAAAGGACTACACGTGGGACGTTGGCGCAAAAACTTTGCAGTGTGCGATGGATCAGCCACAGGTCGCCATGTTCGGACACACCTCGTGGATTCCAGTTCATCCTTCTACCACGACTTTGACCGCTGCTGCTCCAGTAACGGATACGGGGATCCGACTAAAGCCAAGGGGTCGATTTGCCCTGTACTCGTGCATGGACGTTGAGGCCTTGGGTGTGATTTGTCCCGGGTGTTCGGGACTGGTGTGCCAGTTGAAGCCGTTTGGACGCTGTGAGGCCTGTGGGGAATTCCTGTTCGAAGTGGATCCGGCGGTGGAAAGGCCAAGGACCATTTACCCTGGCCGGGCTTCAGGCAACACCACTCAAAGAGGAGGAATCACTGCTGTGAGAGTCACCCCTGCGCACACTGCAACGACCGCGGAGGAGGTCGTAAAACCCCAACGGGAGAAATCCGAGGATTCTGACTCGGTCACCACTGTCTCGCAGCGTCCACGACCGAAGAGGAAAACCGGCATGGTAGCCTCGACCAGCGGTTGTGGTGGACCATCTCGCCCGCTTACGCCCGGCCCGGATGAATCCGTCGACAAGAGTTACGGACGTCCCACTTCAAGTAAAGGCCGATGTAAGCCAGGCGGAGAGAGATGGTGTGTGGGTGGAGGTGTCGGGAAGTCATGGCCTAGCGAATCCGCGGGAGGTGGTGGCTCCGTTTCTACAACCAGCTACATACCCGCGGAGGAGTGTGACACCTCCGACCTGGAGTCGCTCTCGGACATGGGAGACGACGTGGCGATAGACGATTTGTTTGCTGAGAAGGGCTGGGACAAAGTACCGCTTGCTTCATCTCGGAGGATCAGAGATCCACCCATGTCAACAGGGGAAAGCACACCCCGGGTGGAGGCATCAGCGCCTGAAGAGAGGTCCTGTCCCCAGTCTGCTGCTACATCCCCGGTGCCATCTGTGCCGAAGGTCGGGGAAAAGAGACTATTGCTGCGGGCTCCTATGCCCCGATCAGATGTGATCAAGGTCCCTCGCCATCCGGACTCGATAGTGTTGCCTGGCGAAGGGGACAAAGCTACCATGCCTCCTCTGGCAAGACTACAACGCCTATTTGGGCAGAAGGTTGCTGCAGAGTACGGATGGGAGTATCCATACTTATCGAAGGACTTACTCTATGAGGTGGAAGTGTGCCGGGAGCGCTGGTACAATGACATTGTGTGGACCCACCTTCAGGTTCCCCACGCCCGCAGGTACCTGGCATGCTCTCCGAAGGCCTCCCAGCGATTCAAAGACTGCAAGGCAGAATGGATGTTAGGACGACACATCCATGCAGATAAAGTGTTGATCCGAAGAAAGGAAGGAGAAGATGTGGAGTATCATCTGGAGACCATGGATCAGCACTTGAAACCACTTGTACTGCCGCATCCCCGCTTTTACCTGTAGGAGAAAAGAGACTCCATTTTTATCATGCTGCTGAACTTTCTGGGGCTCGTTGCTTTTGTGCCCAGAGGAATGAAGAACTGTTCCTGTTTGTTCTTCACTTTTCCAGCAAAGAGAATACTGACTCTGGGGTAGATAGGGCCGAAAGAAAAAAGAGGAAAGTTCTACGGGTGCAGTTACTGCGATGCTGTCACCAGGTGGCAGTGTTGTGCAACGTTTAAACACTTATCATACACTCACTTTGGAGAAAAGGGATTTCTTCTCGGAGAAGTTTCTTTTCCATTACACTAATACAGGTGTCAGGGTTATGTGTGTTAATCCTTTCTTTTCCCTCTGCAGGAGAACATCCCATCAAGTTTACTGAGGATGGGGTGGGTCTTAGTCAGGATGGGTGGGAAAAGTCAAATGTGATTCAAAGTTATAGATCAATACTGTTGTTTCTCTTTTTGTCTTATTTCCATTTCTTTACAGGGCTCAGACACAATGTTTTAGTAGGATAGTTTTACAAAGTTTTTATATTTTTGTATATCTAATTGTTAGTCTGTTTCTGGACTGAATCATGTCAGCTGTTTAGGGCATGGTTTACTCCAGACACTGGGGACCAGTGTCAAAGGAACGAGGGGAGAGTGTAGCGGGTATGTACTTTCTTGGGTGTAATTTTGAATTTGGCAGAGACATCAGTGATGTGTAATTTTCTGCAGCCCAGTGGGTGGCGCTGTCGCCCTGGGCTGGGGTTGAATCATTGCTGTGTGCCGTCCTCCCTCGGCAGCGGTATGGTAGGGCGGGGAACCTGCCGTGCTTGCTGGGAGAGGGTATAAAGGGGGCCGGCCATCTTTGTCACAGTGTGGACGTCCCAGGCACCTTCAGCTTGCGGACGGTGGGTCGTGTCGCTCCTCTGGGTGGCTTAGGCCTAGAGGACAGCGGAGGTCGAGTTCCATCCCAGGCACCTTTGGCCTGGGGTGAGGTACTTGGATGGAGGTCCGGAGCTCAGTGCCCAACACTGAGTTCCGTGAGGGAAGGAGATCCTAGGGTACCCAGGGATCGGGTACCCGAATCCGGAAGGCGCAATTTACCGGGGGGAGCTCCTCATTTGAAGACCCGGTGCAGCATATTGCCGGTGACAAGTGAGTCTCTCGTCGGAGACCGCCTGGAAGGAAATCTACCCTCGTGCGGAGACCAGGACACACTTCTAGGAAGGGAAGTGGCAGCTTACATTGTGTCTGGGCCTGTTCGCATCCACACCTCCTATCTGTGGTGTAAGCCAGGAGTAGTGTCCCCACTCCCTCCCCTCTAAGATACCCCTAGACAAGAGAAAGACGAGACCAAGAGGGGAGTGTGAGGAGCAGCCGCTACATATATACTGAAGATGACATGATGGGAACAATTGAAAAACATTTGCAGTACTTGCCCACAAAACACTTTACTGGTAACACATCAGAATCGAACTAAGAAATACAGAGCTTCCAGCATTCAACACCAGGATACCAGCACCTTACACCACATGCTCTAGGCAGCAACACAACTTCTCTGTAGAACTATATACCAAATAGGACATGATGAGAACAAATGAAAAAACATTTGGTGGCTTATGAAACACAAGAGTTTTATGCATGTACAGATTTTAACACACAACCTTTAACCACTTCAGCCCCAGAAGAATTGGCTGCCCAATGACCTGGTCATTTTTTTGCGATTCGGCACTGCGTCGCTTTAACTGACAATTGCGCGGTTATGCGACATTGCACCTAAACAAAATTTACGTCCTTTTTTTCCCCACAAATAGAGATTTCTTTTGGTGGTATTTGATCACCTCTGCGGTTTTTATTTTTTGCGCTATAAACAAAAAAAGAGCGACAATTTTGAAAAAAAAGCAATATTTTTTACTTTTTGCTATAATAAATATCTACAAAAAATACATGAAATTTTTTTTTTTTCCCCATCAATTTAGGCCGATATGTATTCTTCTACATATTTTTGGAAAAAAAATAAAATAAATCGCAATAAGCGTATATTGATTGGTTTGCGCAAAATATATAGCGTCTACAAAATTAGGGGATAGTTTTATGGCATTTTTATTATTATTATTTTTTTTTCTACTAGTAATGGCGACGAGCTGCGATTTTTATCATGACTGCGATATTGCGGCAGACACATCAGACACTTTTGACACTATTTTGGGACCATTGTCATTTATATAGCGATCAGTGCTATAAGAATGCATTGATTACTGTGTAAATGGCACTGGCAGGGAAGGGGTTAAACACTAGGGGGCAAGGAAGGGGTTAAGTGTGTCCTAGGGAGTGATTCTAACTGTTGGGGGGATGGGCTACAAGTGACACGACAGTGATCACTGCTCCAGATGACAGGGAGCAGTAGATCACTGTCCTGTCACTAGGCAGAACAGGGAAATGCCTTGTTTACATAGGCATCTCCCCGTTCTGCAGCTCCGTGACACAATCGCGGGACACCGGCGGACATCGAGTTTGCGGGGCACGGTCACGGAGCCCACGGCGGGCGCACGCACCCACTAGGCGGCAGATTCAAAGCAACGTACAGGTACGTTGCTTTGCCTGCCCGTGCCATTCTGCTGACGTATATATACATGAGGCAGACGGCAAGTGGTTAAGCTACAAGGCAAGCACTGTACACATTGGGCTACATCAAGAGCACACAATCTTCAACCTTTCTATTTTTGGAGACTTCAAAAATGCAATGCTCACAATTTGCTGCAAATCAGTGCTGAGTTAGAGATTCTCTAAGCAGTAAAGCAAAAGGTAAGGATTACAGCCTCCAAAATTAGAGGTCAGTGGTGGCTACCATTTTTTCTTTATTTTTTTTATCCAGGTATTTTTGTGGGTACAGGATCAGTTGGAAAGAATCCACATGGACATTGGATGCAAAGCACATCCAGAAGCGGAGTTTATTTTGGCCATCAACTAGACTGAGTTGCTATTGCTCCTCTGGCAGAAAAGCCATTGGCATGAGTGCCTAGCCCAGGCCAATACGTGCATGTGACGTTCAGATTAACAGAGCACTCTTCAATGACAGATGAACATACAGTCAGGTCCATAAATATTGGGACATCGACACAATTGTAATCTTTTTGGTTCTATACACCACCACAATGGATTTGAAATGAAACTAACAAGATGTGCTTTAACTGCAGACATTCAGCTTTAATTTGAGGGTATTTACATCCAAATAAGGGGAACGTTGTAGGAATTACAACAGTTTGTATATGTGCCTCCCACTTTCTAAGGGACCAAACGTAATGGAACAGATTAACAATCATAAATAAAACTTTCACTTTTTTAATACTTGGTTGCAAATCCTTTGCAGTCAATTACAGCCTGAAGTCTGGAATGCATAGACATCACCAGACGCTGGGTTTCATCCCTGGTGATGCTCTGCCAGGCTCTACTGCAACTGTCTTCAGTTCCTGCTTGTTCTTGTCAGGTGATTGACTTGGCCATTGCATAACATTCCACTTCTTTCCCTTAAAAAACTCTTTGGTTGCTTTCGCAGTATGCTTCGGGTCATTGTCCATCTGCACTGTGAAGCGCCGTCCAATGAGTTCTGAAGCATTTGGCTGAATATGAGCAGATAATAATATTGCCCGAAACACTTCAGAATTCATCCTGCTTCTTTTGTCAGCAGTCACATCATCAATAAATACAAGAGAACCAGTTCCATTGGCAGCCATACATGCCCACGCCATGACACTACCACCACCATGCTTCACTGATGAGGTGGTATGCTTTGGATCATAAGCAGTTCCTTTCCTTCTCCATACTCTTCTCTTCCCATCACTCTGGTACAAGTTGATCTTTAGACATGTACAATTCGTTTAGTGACAAATTAGTTAATTCAGAAATATCCGAATTAACGAAAACTCCTTTAACGAATTTGAAATAATAATTAACTAATAATAACTTAACTATCAACTTTCAAATTTGGCTGTTAGTGAACTTAACGAAGTTACGAATTGTTTTCCGAAATAATTAATGCCGTATCTGAACGAATGGAACGTAATGAATTAATAACAAATAACAATAATAATAAAAACATTTTATTATTATTATTATTATTCATTTGTTCCGTTCCATTTGTTTAGATGTGGCATTTGTTATTTCAGGTTATGAGTAACTTCGGATAAATATGTATTCGTTACGTTCACTAACAGCCAAATTTGAAATGAAAATTACAAGACTTATAATTTAATAGTTATTTTTTCAGATTTTCAAATTTTCAGATTTTCAAATTTTGAATTTCCGAATTTTCGAATTTCTAAATTTCCGAATGTACGAATTTACGAAATGTATATATTTACGAATTTACGAATTGCGATCATAACGAATGACACGAAAAAAAACAAAAAACGAATGAAACGAAAACTAAAACTAACAAATTTTTTGGCAGTGCACATATCTATTGATCTTGGTCTCATCTGTCCATAGGATGTTGTTCCAGAACTGTGAAGGCTTTTTTAGATGTTTGGCAAACTCTAATCTGGCCTTCCTGTTTTTGAGGCTCACCAATGGTTTACATCTTGTGGTGAACCCTCTGTATTCACTCTGGTGAAGTCTTTTCTTGATTGTTGACTTTGACACACATACACCTACCTCCTGGAGAGTGTTCTTGATCTGGCCAACTGTTGTGAAGGGTGTTTTCTTCACCAGGGAAATAATTCTTCGGTCATCCACCACAGTTGTTTTCCCTGGTCTTCCGGGTCTTTTGGTGTTGCTGAACTCACCGATGCGTTCTTTCTTTTTAAGGATGTTCCAAACAGTTGATTTGGCCACACCTAATGTTTTTGCTATCTGTCTGATGGGTTTGTTTTGTTTTTTCAGCCTAATGATGGCTTGCTTCACTGATAGTGACAGCTCTTTGGATCTCATATTGAGAGTTGACAGCAACAGATTCCAAATGCAAATAGCACACTTGAAATTAACTCTGGACCTTTTATCTGCTACTTGTAAATGGGATAATGAGGGAATAACACACATCTGGCCATGGAACAGCTGAGCAGCCAATTGTCCCTTTACTTTTGGTCCCTTAAAAAGTGGGAGGTACATATCCAAACTGTTGTAATTCCTACACCGTTCACCTGATTTGGATGTAAAAACTCTCAGATTAAAGCTGTAAGTCTGCAGTTAAAGCACATCTTGTTCATTTCATTTCAAATCCATTGTGGTGGCGTATACAGCCAAAAATATTAGAATTGTGTCGATGTCCAAATACTTATGGACCTGACTGTATAGGTTTTCCAAGCTGACGGTGTGTGCTTTGCAAATGCTGAAAACTTGAGCAAATTGGTAGTCTCAAACATGGCAAAAGAAGTTGCAAGAGATGCAATCGTGAGATTTCATAATTATAAAGATAAAGAACAGATCTGGGAGAAACTGAGAACATCACCAATAAAATATGAAGAAGCAGTGCTCCAGATATATGCAGATCTAGCTTCAGATACTTTAATAAGAAGAAGACAACTTAAGCCTTTACTGGAGCAAATGAGTTAATGTAACAATATTTCTGGGGCCTTCCTGCGTGCCCGATAGGACGGAATTGGCAGGAGTGGAAAGTGGGGTCCCCCAGGGTTCTGTCCTGGGACTAATCCTATTTAATTTATTCATAAACAACCTGGAGGGTGGGATAAACAGTTCAATCTCTGTATTTGCGGACGATATTAAGCTAAGCAGGGCAATAACTTGCAAGAAGATCTGAACAAATTAATGGGGTGGGTAACTACATGGCAAATGAGGTTTAATGTGGAAGAATTTAAAATAATGCATTTGGGTGGCAAAAATATGAATGCAATCTGCTTACTGGTGGGAGAACCTCTGGGGGAATCTAGAATGGAAAATTACCTGGCTGTCCTAGTAGATGACAGGCTCAGCAATGGCATGCAATTCCAAGCTGCTGCAATCAAAGCAAAGAGAATATTGGCATGCATTAAAAAGGGATTAACTCCAGAGATAAAACGATAACTCTCCCACTTTACAAGACTCTGGTCCAGCCGCGCCTGCAGTATGCTGTCCAGTTCTGGGCACCAGTCCTCAGGAAGGATGTGCTGGAACTGGAGAGAGTCCAGGAAAGGGCAACAAAACTAATAAAAGGTCTGGAGGACATTAGTTATGAGGAAAGGTTACGAGCGGAGAACTTGTTTTCTCTGGAGAAGAGATGCTTGAGAGGGGATATGATTTCAATGTACAAATATCATACTGGTGACCCCACAATAGGGATAAAACTTTTCTGTGTAAGGGAATTTAATAAGACACGCAGCCATTCACTAAAATTAGAAGAAAAGCAGTTTAACCTTAAACTGCGTAGAGGGTTCTTTACTGTAAAAGCGGTTAGGATGTGGAATTCCCTTCCGCAGGGAGCGGTTTCAGCGGGGAGCATCGATAATTTCAAAAAACTATGAGATAAGCACCTGAACGACCACAACATACAGGGTAATACTGACAAAAAAAAATCACACATAGGTTGGACTTGTGTCTTTTTCCAACCTCATCTACTATGTAACAAGGCTATCTCTGTCTTCCCCAGCATACAGTGGGCAGCCAACACTTAATTATACTGTTTTTCAAGATGCAATTTGGTTGAGACCTGAAATTGTTGTTTCCAAAATGGGATCTTCCATTGGTGGTGGACTTTTTTGCATTAGATGCCGTCAATCCCCCTGTGGTACCTCTCACTAAAAACTGCATCCTGGTGGCAGTTATATTAGCCAGAAGAGAGTCCGCATTGGTGGCCTTGGAGTTTAAATAACCCATACTCGAGTTCTTCCTGGACAGGGTGGTACTCATGCCAATGCTCGAATTTGCGCCTTAAGTGACCTTCAGAGTCCATATCTCACAAGAGGTTGTCCTTCCTATTTTCTTTTTGGGGAGTACCCAAGAAATTAGTCGGATGTGGGCCAAGCTTTAAAATGTTTAATCAAGGCGACTTCTGGTATCAAGAAGTCGGAGCATCTGTTTGTCATTCCAGGTGGAACGCATAATGATTTCACGGCTTCTAACAAGATTATTGCCTCTTGGTTGATGAAGCTCATCTCCTTGGCCTACAAGTTGAAAGGGTTGGCTGTGCCTGGGGAATCACGGCACTCTTCACTAGAATGGTCTCGACCTTGAGAGTAGCAGTAGGCCGAGTGCCCCATAGACGATCTGCAAGGCAGCTTTGTTGGCCTCAAAATATGTACGTTCATGGCTCATTACTGTATAGAAGCACCTTTAATGACAGTTGAGTTTGGCAGGGGCATCCTGACTTTTGTTTTTAGCTAGAATTGAGGAGTGTGTAGCATTAACCCTCCCCTGTGTGGCTAATTAGTTGCCAGCTGTGCTGACATGGAGCAATCAGGAAAACGGAAAATTGAATACTTACTGTAATTTTCCTTTCTTGACGAGCTCCATGGCAGCTTGGTAGGACTAGTAATTTATATGAGTTATGTCCTGGAAGCATTAGGGAGGTGGAGCCTATACCCAGCTGTGCTGCCATGAGCGCGTCAGGAAAGGAAAGTTACAGTAAGTATTTGTCATTCAATTCTCAGTTTTTTGGTCACCGAGGCCCATTTTTGGCCTCCAAATAACTGGGAGTGCTGCCTTTGATAAAACAAAACCATTTTTGCCTTCCAAAGGCTGCGAGTACTATTTTTGGTCACCGAGGACCATTTTTGGCCTCCAAGGGTCGGGAGTGCTGTTTCTGGTCACCGAGGAAAATCTTTGGTCTCCAAGGTTCGGGACTGCTGTTTTGGTCATCGAGGACTATTTTTGGCCTCCAAGGGCCAGAAATGCTGTTTTTGAGTCACGAGGAACAATCTTGGCCTCCAAGTGCCGAGATTGTTGTTTTTTGTCATCAAGGACCATTTTTGACCTCCAAGGGCCAAGAGTGCTGTATTTGGTCACCGAAGACCATTTTTGGCCTACGAGGGCCGGTAATGTGCTTTTTGGTCATCGAGGACCATTTTTGGCATCCAAGGGTCCGGGAGTGTGGTTTTTGATAAAATTGGACCATTTTTGGTCTACAAGGGCCTGTAGTGTTATTTTTGGTCACTGTGTACCATTTTTGGCCTCCAAAGACCGGAAAATTCAAGTTAGACTTACCGGTAACTTGTTTTCCAGAAGTCTTTCCAGACAGCACCTTGAGAGATAGCGACTCCTCCCACCACTGCAGGAAACACCTTCTTCCTCCAAACTTTAAAGGGAGGTACCTCCCTGGCATACCTCAGTTGTATCAGATAAACCTCCGGCCCCGGCTGGAACACATAAACACATACCACAGCCTAGTATATCAAACCATTTAGGGCGGGTCGTTGCTGTCCTGAAAGACTTCTGGAAAACAAGTTACCGGTAAGTAGTGATGAGCCGAACACCCCCGGGTTCGGTTCGCACCAGAACCCGCGAACGGACCGAAAGTTCGTACGAACATTAGAACCCTATTAAATACAATGGATGCGAACGTTCGAATTCTAAAGTGCTAATTAGAACAACTATTATGCATGTTATTGTCCTAAAAAGGGTTTGGGAACCCGGGTTCTGCACCAGGGGACATGTATCAATGCAAAAAGAAGTTTTAAAAACGGTCGTTTTTCGGGAGCAGTCATTTTAATGATGCATAAAGTGAAAAAAAAAAAGTCAAATATTCCTTTAAATATCGTACCTGGGGGGTGTCTAAAGTATGCCTGTGAAGTGCCACGTGTTTCCCGTGTTTAGAACTGTCCCTGCACAAAATGACACTTCTAAAGGAAAAAAAAGCCATTTAAAACTGCTTGCGGCTTTAATGTAATGTCTGGTCCCGGTAATATGGATGAAAATCTTTAAGAAAAATGGCATAGCTACCCCATGACCCCCCCCCCTACCCCAGCCCATTACCAGCCCCTTTGGGTCTTGTATGGATATTAAGGGGAACCCCGCACATAAAATAAAAAAGGCCCTATATACTCTGAACAGCCGTATACAGGCGGTGCATACAAGACAGGGACTGTAGGTTTGTTCTTATGTAGAATGTGTTTGTAATTTTGAACAGGTACATTGTTGAAGTGTAGCTCCAGCCCAAAAATCTATTTTTAAACTTTTTGGAAAACATAGGTAAGGGTTATCACCCCTGTAACATTTGTTTTGCTGTCTGTGCCCCTGTTCAGAACATTTCACCTCACTTTCCGTCCCAATGACAACTGTTTTTGAAATGTGGTGTTTTTCTTGAAACAAGGATTGCTGATAAAGCATCAGTACAGAGGAGACACCTTTCTCCCATATTTATTCTTACAGGAGAGAATTTTCCTTCCTAGTGGTAGATTTCCTCTCACTTCCTGTTGTCTTCTTGCGTTTGCAAGTAGGAGTCGTTTGTAAGTTGGATGTTTGAAAGTAGGGACCTGCCGTATATACTCTGCAGAAATAGGCCCCTTAGTTGTTGGTGTTGGCACAACACTGTAAGCACTCACAGTTACTCTTGGTTGGTGCTGGAACGCCCTGCTGTCAACTATTATATCAGGAATTTTAATTACATATAATTGTTGAACAGTGGTAGTAAAAATTGGGCCTTTGATGGTGGTGCTGGTGCCACAACACTGTAAGCCCTGACAGTTACTCTTGGTGGGTGCAGCAATGGGCCCTGCTGTGAATTATTAGATCAAGAATTGTAATTGCATGCCCCTGTTGAACAGGGGCTGAAAAATTGGGCCTTAGGCACTGGTGGCACAACACTACAACCCCTCACAGATACTGTACTTGGAGCACAGCAATGAGCCCTGTTGCAAAGTATTGCTTCAAAAATTGTAATGACACGCCCCTGTTAAACAGGGGCTGAAAAATTGGGCCTTAGGCACTGGTGGCACAACACTACAACCCCTCACAGATACTGTACTTGGAGCACAGCAATGAGCCCTGTTGCAAAGTATTGCTTCAAAAATTGTAATGACACGCCCCTGTAAAACAGGGGCTGAAAAATTGGGCCTTAGCCACTGGTGGCGGCACCCATAAACAAAAATGATCTTCCAAGCTATCATCATCAATCGTATCATTGAGGACTCGGAGGAGGAGGATAGCCAGTCAACATAACAGCACAGGCACTCAGCATCAGCATCAGTCTTGAAGGGATGTGACATGTTAAAATCAATTAGTCTGTTATATCAGCATCAGGTGTGTGGTAGCTGGTGGTGATCCAAGACTGGTTCATCTTGATGAAAGTCAGTCGATCAACCGAGTCGGTGGACAGGCGCACCCTGTGATCCGTGACAAATCCTCCAGCAGCACTGAATGTGCGTTCCGAAAGAACGCTGGATGCAGGACAGGCCAGTAGCTCAATTGCATACTGTGCAAGCTCTGGCCAGTGATCCATCCTCAAGACCCAGTAAGCCAGAGGATTTTCGGTGGGGAAGGTGTCCAAGTCTGACCTTGCCCCTAGATATTCCTGCACCATGTTTATCAGACGCTGGCGATGGTTGCTGGAACCGATCATACTTTGGGGCTGCGGACTAAAGAATTGTCTGAACGCATCGGTCAGACGGCCACCTTCCCCACCGCTCCTTCTTTGACTGGCCGAAGCCTCAGCAACTCGTTGTCCAGGACCAGGAGTTTGTAACCTCCCAGTCTCTGGGAACGCGTTGCACAGACCTTTCTGCAAGGCCTCCCGGAGTTGTCTCATCCTCTGCTCCCTCTGCGACGGTAACATAAGGTCCGCAACCTTACCCTTGTACCGTGGATCAAGGAGAGTGGCCAGCCAGTAATGGTCCCTCTCCTTGATCCGAAGAATACGAGGATCCTTCCGCAGACTTTGCAGGATCAGGGAGGCCATGCAGCGTAGGTTTGCTGAGGCATTCGCTCCGGAGTCCTCTGGGTCACTAAGGACGACATGATCCGCAGCCACCTCCTCCCAGCCACGTACAAGTCCACTGGTTTCTTGGGACTGTAAATCATCCCTAAAAGACTGCTGCTGATGATGCTGAGTGCCAGCCTCCACCTCCATGCTGACACAATCCTCCTCCTCCTCCTCCTCCTCCTCCTCTTCTTCCTGTGCGATGGGTGGGACAGAAGGAACACTGTCTGGGTAAAGGGGGCCTTGAGAGGCAAGGAAGTCCTCCTCTTCCTGCCTCTGTTCTGCCTCAAGTGCCCTGTCCATTATTCCACGCAGCGTGTGCTCCAACAGGTGGACAAGAGGTACAGTGTCACTGATGCATGCACTGTCACTGCTCACCATCCTCGTGGCCTCCTCAAATGGTGCCAGGACAGTGCATGCATCCCTGATCATGCCCCACTGGCGTGGAGAAAAAAACCAAGCTCCCCTGACCCTGTCCTGGTGCCGTAGTCGCACAGGTACTCATTGATGGCCCTCTGCTGCGTGTGCAGCCGCTGCAGCATGGCCAACGTTGAGTTCCACCTGGTGGGCATGTCACATATAAGGCGGTTCTTGGGCAGGTTCAACTCCTTTTGCAGCTCAGCCAGGCGAGCACTGGCATTATAAGATCTGCGGAAATGCACACAGACTTTCCTGGCCTGCCTCAGGACATCCTGTAAGCCCGGGTACCTGCCCAAGAACCGCTGCACCACCAGGTTAAGGACGTGAGCCACACAGGGCACATGGGTCAGTTGTCCCTGTCGGAGGGCGGAGAGGAGGTTGGTGCCATTGTCGCAAACCACCATTCCTGGCTTAAACTGGCGTGGCGTCAACCACCTCTCGGCCTGGCCCTGCAGAGCAGACAGGACCTCTGCCCCAGTGTGGCTTCTGTCCCCCAAACACACCAGCGCAAGCACGGCATGGCATCTTTTTGCCTGCGTACTTGCGTAGCCCCGTGAACGGCTACGGAGCACCGCTGGTTCATAGGACAAACCACAGGAAGAGGCCATGGAGGAAGAAGAAGAGGAGGGGGTGGAGGAGAGAGGTGTGTCACAACCAGTAGTAGCATTTTGGAGGCGTGGCGGTGGAACAACCTCCAACACTACTGCACCTTGTCCTGCATCCTTCCCAGCTGCCAAAAGAGTGACCCAATGGGCCGTGAAAGAAAGGTAACGTCCCTGTCCATGCCTGCTGGACCATGAGTCAGCGGTAATATGCACCTTACCGCTGACCGCCCTGTCCAGCGAGGCCAAGACATTGCCTTCCACATGCCGGTAGAGAGCCGGAATAGCCTTCCGTGAGAAAAAGTGGCGTTTGGGAACCTGCCACTGAGGAACCGCACATTGCACAAACTCACGGAAGGGGGCCGAGTCTACCAACTGAAAAGGCAGCAGTTGAAGCGCTAGCAATTTAGCCAAGCTAGCATTCAACCGCTGGGCATGTGGATGGCTGGGAGTGAACTTCTTTCGACGGTCCAGCAGCTGGGGCAGGGAAATTTGCCTGCTAGAATCGGACGTCGGTGTACTGCTAGCAGAGTGGCCGCAAGTACTTGGCTGTGACACACCCAATTCTACACCTTCATTCCTCTCAGTGCATGTTTCAGAGAGGACTGAAGTTATAGTGGGGTTGGAGATCCCAGCTGATGCGGTGCAAGGAGAGGTCCGCTTTGTTCTTTGGTGTGGGTCTTTGAGGTAGGCTTGCCAACGAGCTGCATGGCAGGTCAACATATGTCTGGTCAGGCATGTGGTACCCAAGCGGCTGATGTTTTGGCCACGCGATATACGCTTGAGACATATGTTGCAAACAGCAGCTGTGCGATCTGATGCACTAGCCTCAAAAAAGGCCCACACCAAGGAACTTTTTGAATGACGGGCAGAGGCAGCGCCCTGCACAGGCGGAGCTCTGCGGTGTGATTCCGTCAGTGTACTGCCCTTACGCTGGCCACCAAAGGGCATCCTGCCTCGTTGGAGATGTGCCTCCTCCTCATCCTCCTCCTCCTCCTCACTCCTATTAGGCACCCACGTGGAGTCAGTGACCTCATCATCCCCTCCCTCCTCATCACTGGAGCCAATCTGGCAGTATGCTGCAGCTGCTGGAACATGACTGCCAGATTGGTGTCCTTCTTGAGCATCCCCTCTGTCTGCTCTCACGCTACTGCCTTCCTGTAGCTGGTGTGACAGCAGGAAGGTAAAGTCACCTGGTTGCATCCAGGGGGGTAGATATATTTCTCCCAGATTCAGGCTTTATGCCGACTTATACAACTAGGGAGTTGATGAAGCCCAGCTGAGGCTAGTGGGCTCATGAATGACTCATACCTCTAGGGAGAGTGCTGGGCGTCGTGAGGCAGGGAGTTGATGAGACCAGCTGAAGCCTGTCAGTTCGTTTAAGGCCTCTATAAAAACTCCCAGATTCATTAGGTGTTAGCTCATGCCTGGAACCAGACCTGTGTGGACTGTCTAGGGAGAGTGAACCCCTGTGCGGTGAGGCAAAGCCTGTGTGGCTATTTGTTTGGACTTTTACTAAACCAGGGACTTAGGGACTAGGACAGCACTAGGCTGATCCCAGTTGTTAGTTAGGAAACCTGTATGTTTAGTCAGAGGTCAAACTGACCAGGATTTATTTTGTTTGTTTCTTTTTGGCTTTGCTGTGTTTTTGTCACTGTACATAGAGAAATAAACCGCACCTTTTGATTTTGAAAACCACAACCTCCGTCTGCTGGCCCTGTTTTTGTGTGGGGAGCCCAACCAGGGGGTCACACACACCCGCTACCGAGTTAACCCCCTCACACTGGGTTTCATCATCAGACCCTTCGAAACGCTGGGCATCCTCCTGGAGCATGTACCCAACACTGTGCTCAAACAGTTCGGGGGACTCCTCAGGAGGAGGACATGGTGGGTCTAGGGAAGGAGTGACTGATGATGAGTCTGACATTGATACCAGGGAAGAGGACGCTTTGGCAGCTGCTTTGCCAGTACCCTGAGCCTGGGTGAGAGAGGAGGAGGAGGAGGAGGGCTTGGTCATCCACTCTACCAAGTCTTCGGCATGATGTGGCTCAACATGTCCAGCTGCCGAAAAGAAGGACAAGCGTGTCCCATGGCCATGTGCTGATGACAATGCACCGCGTCCACGACCAGCACTGTTGCCCCCAGACACAGAGCCTGCTTGCCCTCTTTTATTGCCTCCTGACTGTCTGCCTCTCCTTGTTTGCCTTCCAGACATTCTAATAGATGGCCTGCAGGGAGATGGGAAAAAAGCAATAAGGGCTACCTTCAGGTGTCCTTCTCTGTCCCTTTACTTAAGGATTTCTAAATATGGTTGAGGATGATTGCTTTTGCACAGAATAGCACAACGACAATTTCCCTGACTGTCCAAAAAACAAGGATTTCAAAGATGGTTGATGAGGAATGCTTTAGCACAAGGAGAATTCCCCTCACTTTCCTTCTTTGTCCCTAGAAACAAGGACTCGCACAGTGAAAGAAACTGACACTCTCCCTACCTAGAGTTTTCTGTCCCTAGAAAAAATGATTTTTTAAAGCACACTATAGCACAAGGAGAATTCCCCTCACTTTCCTTCTTTGTCCCTAGAAACAAGGACTCGCACAGTGAAAGAAACTGACACTCTCCCTACCTAGAGTTTTCTGTCCCTAGAAAAAAATTTTTTTTAAAGCACACTATAGCACAAGGAGAATTCCCCTCACTTTCCTTCTTTGTCCCTAGAAACAAGGACTCGCACAGTGAAAGAAACTGACACTCTCCCTACCTAGAGTTTTCTGTCCCTAGAAAAAATGATTTTTTAAAGCACACTATAGCACAAGGAGAATTCCCCTCACTTTCCTTCTTTGTCCCTAGAAACAAGGACTCGCACAGTGAAAGAAACTGACACTCTCCCTACCTAGAGTTTTCTGTCCCTAGAAAAAATGTTTTTTTAAAGCACACTATAGCACAAGGAGAATTCCCCTCACTTTCCTTCTTTGTCCCTAGAAACAAGGACTCGCACAGTGAAAGAAACTGACACTCTCCCTACCTAGAGTTTTCTGTCCCTAGAAAAAATGTTTTTTTAAAGCACACTATAGCACAAGGAGAATTCCCCTCACTTTCCTTCTTTGTCCCTAGAAACAAGGACTCGCACAGTGAAAGAAACTGACACTCTCCCTACCTAGAGTTTTCTGTCCCTAGAAAAAATGTTTTTTTAAAGCACACTATAGCACAAGGAGAATTCCCCTCACTTTCCTTCTTTGTCCCTAGAAACAAGGACTCGCACAGTGAAAGAAACTGACACTCTCCCTACCTAGAGTTTTCTGTCCCTAGAAAAAATGTTTTTTTAAAGCACACTATAGCACAAGGAGAATTCCCCTCACTTTCCTTCTTTGTCCCTAGAAACAAGGACTCGCACAGTGAAAGAAACTGACACTCTCCCTACCTAGAGTTTTCTGTCCCTAGAAAAAATGTTTTTTTAAAGCACACTATAGCACAAGGAGAATTCCCCTCACTTTCCTTCTTTGTCCCTAGAAACAAGGACTCGCACAGTGAAAGAAACTGACACTCTCCCTACCTAGAGTTTTCTGTCCCTAGAATTATTATTTTTTTAAAGCACACTATAGCACAAGGAGAATTCCCCTCACTTTCCTTCTTTTTTCCTAGAAACAAGGACTCGCACAGTGAAAGAAACTGACACTCTCCCTACCTAGAGTTTTCTGTCCCTAGAATTTTTTTTTTTTTAAAGCACACTATAGCACAAGGAGAATTCCCCTCACTTTCCTTCTTTGTCCCTAGAAACAAGGACTCGCACAGTGAAAGAAACTGACACTCTCCCTACCTAGAGTTTTCTGTCCCTAGAAAAAATGTTTTTTTAAAGCACACTATAGCACAAGGAGAATTCCCCTCACTTTCCTTCTTTGTCCCTAGAAACAAGGACTCGCACAGTGAAAGAAACTGACACTCTCCCTACCTAGAGTTTTCTGTCCCTAGAAAAAATGTTTTTTTAAAGCACACTATAGCACAAGGAGAATTCCCCTCACTTTCCTTCTTTGTCCCTAGAAACAAGGACTCGCACAGTGAAAGAAACTGACACTCTCCCTACCTAGAGTTTTCTGTCCCTAGAAATTTTTTTTTTTTAAAGCACACTATAGCACAAGGAGAATTCCCCTCACTTTCCTTCTTTTTTCCTAGAAACAAGGACTCGCACAGTGAAAGAAACTGACACTCTCCCTACCTAGAGTTTTCTGTCCCTAGAAAAAATGTTTTTTTAAAGCACACTATAGCACAAGGAGAATTCCCCTCACTTTCCTTCTTTGTCCCTAGAAACAAGGACTCGCACAGTGAAAGAAACTGACACTCTCCCTACCTAGAGTTTTCTGTCCCTAGAATTTTTTTTTTTTTAAAGCACACTATAGCACAAGGAGAATTCCCCTCACTTTCCTTCTTTTTTCCTAGAAACAAGGACTCGCACAGTGAAAGAAACTGACACTCTCCCTACCTAGAGTTTTCTGTCCCTAGAAAAAATGTTTTTTTAAAGCACACTATAGCACAAGGAGAATTCCCCTCACTTTCCTTCTTTGTCCCTAGAAACAAGGACTCGCACAGTGAAAGAAACTGACACTCTCCCTACCTAGAGAGTTCTGTCCCTAGAAAAAATGTTTTTTTAAAGCACACTATAGCACAAGGAGAATTCCCCTCACTTTCCTTCTTTGTCCCTAGAAACAAGGACTCGCACAGTAAAACACACTGACACTCTCCCTACCTATCCTTCTCTTTCCCTAAACTAAAGGAATCCAGGTTAAGCAAGAAAGAAATAAATGTCACTGTCCCTGCCTATGCTTGTCTTTCCCTGCTCCGGAACACACTACACTAGGCCGCCGTGCTGACGGCCTTTTATAGTGTGGGGCGTGTACTAAACACCCTCAGCAATAATTGGCCACAGGCATCCTGCCTGTGGCCAATCATTGCTCTCCTCGCTGCCGGCGCTGTGATTGGCCAAGCATGCGGGGTCACAGTGCATGCTTGGCCAATCACAGCGCCTGGATGACACTGCGATGGCGTAGTGCATTGTGGGCCGTTCGCGTCACTCGAATTTGGCGCGAACGGCCCAAATCGTTCGATCTTCGTCGAACGATCGAACAGCCGATGTTCGAGTCGAACGTATGTTCGACTCGAACACGAAGCTCATACCTACCGGTAAGTCTAACTTGAATTTTCCCAAGGCGTCTTTCAGGACAGCACCTTGAGAGGATAACAGAGACTTACCACCTTAGTGCGGGACAACACCGTTTGTAGGACCTTTCTGCTGAAAGCCTGGTCACTGGCAGATGTGAGGTCCAGTCTGTAATGGCGAACGAACGTGCGAAAGCTTGACCACGTTGCTGCTCTGCAAATTTGGTCAGGGGTGGCACCAGCTCTTTCTGCCCATGTGGCCGCAAGTGCTCTTGTTGAGTGTGCACATATTCCTACTGGTGGCACCATGCCTGCGTGAGAGTAGGCTTCCAGAATGGATAACAACCATCTAGTCTAAGGGTACTAAGCTTGGCAACCTTTTTTGTTGCCTCCAAAAAGAATAAACAAGGAATCTGTGCGTCTAAAGCTCTTTGTTATTTTTAGATAGCATAACAAACTCCTTCTTACATCTAACATAGCACAGAAAGTAGGTAGCACAATCTCTTGGGAGCGATTAGCTGTTGAAGCTACCTTGGGTAAAAATTTGGGATCTGTTCTTAGAACAACTCTATCCGAAAATAAAGATAAATAAGGTTACCTTATTGACAGGGCATGTAGCTCACCGATCCTGCGCGCTGAAGTGATAGCGACCAGGAACAACGTCTTTAGGGTGAGATCTCTGAGAGATGCATCTTCTAAAGGTTTGAATGGCTTTCCCACCAGGGATTGCAGCACTACTGAGAGATTCCATTTTGGGAAACCCCTAATCTGAGCTGGTCTAGACCTTGTAAGGGCCTTGAAGAACCTAGCTACTAGTGGTTCTGAGGCCACGGATCTTTCCAGAAACACTGTTAGTGCAGATACCTGTACCTTCAAAGTGCTGATTGCCAGACCTTTGTCTGCTCCCTCTTGTAAGAATTCCAAAATAGAACTAAGATTGTCCGGATTTTGAGCAGATAAGTCACACCAGGAGTTATACACCTTCCATACCTTGGTGTATATGGCTCTAGTTACTTTCTTACTGCTTTCTAGCAGTGTCGCAACTAATGGGTCTAAAAAACCCTTATTTTTTAAGAGTTGCCTTTCAGATACCAGGCTGTGAGGGAGAGACTGGACACATTTGGGTGACATACAGGACCCTGCATCAATAAATCTTGCCTGGGGGGCAGATGCCAACATGGCTTGGTTGCCATTCCCAGGACAGTTGAGAACCAAGCTCTCTTGGGCCAGAACGGGGTGATCAAGATGACCGGTACATTTTCCCTTTGGATTTTTCTCAACACTAGAGGGATTAACTGGAACGGGGGGAACGCGAAACAAAGGCGAAACCTCCAAGGGTGCGCCAGAGCGTCTATTCCTAGAGACCCGTCTAGTTTGTTTAGGGAAAATAATTG
Source organism: Rana muscosa (assembly GCA_029206835.1). Lineage (NCBI taxonomy): Eukaryota > Metazoa > Chordata > Amphibia > Anura > Ranidae > Rana > Rana muscosa. The sequence continues at coordinate 340,010,028 of CM055125.1, read as the reverse complement.
AAGTACTTGCGTGTTTTCCCTTGAGGCAAACAGGTCCACTTCTGGTTGACCCCACCTGCTGGAAATTGTCGCAAAGACTTCCGGGTTCAGTGCCCATTCTGACTCCCAGACTGTATGTCTGCTTAGGAAATCTGCCACCCTGTTCAGGGACCCCTTTAGGTGGATAGCTGACAGGGACTTTAAGTTCCTTTCTGCCCACAGAAGGATCTCTGCTGCAAGGACCTGTAGAGGTCTGCTCCTTGTGCCCCCTTGCCCTTTGAGATATGCTGCCGCCGTGGCATTGTCTGTTAAAACCTGAACATGATGGTTCTGGAGATCCGGAGAAAACTTTAGCAGAGCCAATGCGATTGCCTTTAGCTCTCTCCAATTTGAGGATCTTTTTCTCTTGAGGGGGCAAAGAATAACAGATCGTCTAGGTAGGGTAGAACTGCAATTCCCTGTAGACGAAGAGGGGCTAGGGCTTCCGCCATCACCTTGGTGAAAATCCGAGGCGAGGATGACAGCCCGAATGGTAGGGCCCTGAATTGAAAATGCTGGACTACTCCCTCCATCCTTACTGCCAATCTGAGGTATCTCTGTGACTGAGGGGAGATTGGGATGTGCAAGTATGCATCTCTTAGGTCTATTGACGCCATATAACACTCTGGTGTCAATAGATTTTTTACAGAGAATATCGAGTCCATCTTGAACTTTCTGTACTTTACAGACCTGTTCAGAGGCTTCAAATTTAGGATCATCCTGAATTTTCCTGTTGGTTTTTTTATTAGGAAAATGTGGGAATAGAAACCCTTTTGTTGTTCTTCCGGGGGTACTTGTACCACCACACCCTGTTGACTCAACTCTTTTAGTGAGGCTTTCATGGCCAGGGCTTTTTCTGGGTCTTTTGGGGTGTTTGTTATCAAAAACCTTTTTGGGGGGATCTCCGAGAACTCTATTACATAGACCTGGGCTAGAGTGGTCAGGATATACTGATTGGATGTTACGGCTGACCACTGTGGAAGAAATTTTTGTAGTCTTCCGCCTACCCGCAAGGCTAAGTCATTGGGATTTCTCGGCTTGTGTAGGAGGATGGAAAAGGAGTCCCCCTTTTCCTTTGGCTTTTTGTGCAGCCCAATTCCTCCTACCCCCTTGGCGTTTGTTGTCTTTTTCCTGAGTCTTTTGAGGTTGAAAAAAACGTTTTGGGGGTTGTTTCTTCTTTTTAACCGGAAAGGATTTTTTCCTTTCAGCTGTCCTATCTAGGATATTCTCTAGATCAGGTCCAAAAAGAAGGTTCCCCAGAAAATGTAATTCCGCAGAGCTTATTTTTTGAAGCTGCATCCCCTGGCCAGGTCTTTACCACTTAAGCACCGGACCATTTTGTAGCTAAAGGACCAGAGGTGTTTTCAGAATTTGGCACTGCGCTGCTTTAACTGGAAATTGTGCGGACATGCAATGTTGTACCCAAACGAAATTTGCATCCTTTTCTTCCCTCAAATAGAGCTTTCTTTTAATGGTATTTGATTGCCTCTGCGATTTTTTTTTTTTGCGATATAAACGGAAAAAAGACTGAAAATTTTGAAAAAAAATGATATTTTCTACTTTTTGTTATAAGAAAAATCGAATAAACTCAATTTTAGTCATACATTTAGGCCAAAATGTATTCAGCCACATGTCTTTAGTAAAAAAAAGTCAATAAGCGTATATTTATTGGTTTGCGCAAAAGTTATAGCGTCTACAAACTAGGGTACATTTTCTGGAATTTACACAGCTTTTAATTTATGACTCATTTCTTGAGGTGCTAAAATGGCAGAGCAGTACAAAACCCCCCCAAATGACCCCATTTTGGAAAGTAGACATCCCAAGGAAATTGCTGAGAGGCATGTTGAGCCCATTGAATATTTTTTTTTTGTCCCAAGTGATTGAATAATGACAAAAAAAAAAAAAATTACAAAAAGTTGTCACTAAATGATATATTGCTCACACATGCCATGGTTATATGTGGAATTGCACCCCAAAATACATTTTGCTGCTTCTCCTGAGTACGGGGATACCACATGTGTGGGACTTTTTAGGAGCCTAGCCGCGTACGGGCCCCCGAAAACCAAGCACCGCCTTCAGGATTTCTAAGGGCGCAAATTTTTGATTTCACTCCTCACTACCTATCACAGTTTCGAAGGCCATAAAATGCCAAAATAGCACAAAACCCCCCCAAACGACCCAATTTTGGAAAGTAGACACCCCAAGCTATTTAAAGAGAGGCATGTTGAGTCCATGGAATATTTAATATTTTGACACAAGTTGCAGGAATATGACAAACTTTTTTTTTTTTTTGCACAAAGTTGTCACTAAATGATATATTGCTCACACATGCCATGGGCATATGTGAAATTACACCCCAAAATACATTCTGCTGCTTCTCCTGAGTACGGGGATGCCACATGTGTGGGACTTTTTTGGAGCCTAGCCGCGTACGGGGCCCCAAAAACCAAGCACCGCCTTCAAGATTTCTAAGGGCGTAAATTTTTGATTTTACTCCTCACTACCTATCACAGTTTTGAAGGCCATAAAATGCCAAGATAGCACAAAACCCCCACAAATGACCCCATTTTGGAAAGTAGACACCCAAAGCTATTTGCTGAGAAGCATGGTGAGTATTTTACAGCTCTCATTTGTTTTTGAAAATGAAGAAAGTACATTTTTTTTTCCTTTTTTCAATTTTCAAAACTTCCCTTTTAGAAAATAGCTTGGGGTGTCTACTTTCCAAAATGGGGTCATTTGGGGGGGTTTTGTGCCATCTGGGCATTCCATGGCCTCCGAAACTGTGATAGGCAGTGAGGAGTGAAATCAAAAATTTACACCCTTAGAAAGCCTGAAGGCGGTGCTTGGTTTTCGGGGTCCTGTACGCGGCTAGGCTCCCAAAATGTCTCACACATGTGGTATCCCCGTACTCAGGAGAAGCAACAGAATGTATTTTGGGGTGCAATTTCACATATAACCATGGCATGTTTGAGCAATATATCATTTAGTGACAACTTTTTGTACATTTTTTATTTTTTTATTTTTGTCATTATTCAATCACTTGGGACAAAAAAAATAAAAAATATTCAATGGGCTCAACATGCCTCTCAGCACATAGCTTGGGGTGTCTACTTTCCAAAATGGGGTAATCTGGGGGGGGGGTTTGAACTGTCCTGGCATTTTATGCACAACATTAGGAAGCTTATGTCACACATCATCCACTCTTCTAACCACTTGAAGACAAAGCCCTTTCCTGGTGCCTTCCATGGCAGCATACTAATGGTTGATGGCTCCGCCCCCGGTCAACCCCCAGGACCACGTAACTCTATAAAAGAAAGAGTTACTCCCCCCTTCAGACATTCTTTTTCCTGTCCTCAATCCCTACAGGATCACTAATCAGCCTTACCTCACCGTCTCATGGTGCTACCGTTGCAGGTTCATGCTCTCCTGCAGTACGGAGTCCCGCATCTTGGGCTGCTAAATGCGCCATATAAGTGTGGGAGCCCCTTTTTCTGTGGATCTTTTTTGGGCATGAAGGGCACACAGGAGCATATTTTCTCCTCAGCGGCAGTTACAATCCTCGGGTCACACATTGCTTTACCCGGGTAATGATCTCTATAAGCAGCTTAGCACTGCTGCATTTAAATGTCTGCTTTCTGCAATGCCTATGGCTAGTGTGGACGCTTCGCGCGCCCCACACAGCCTAGCTTTACTCATCCGGGGGCGGAGTCACGGCATGACGCAATCGCGCATGCGCAGTAGCCGGAGGAAGTCGCGCGGCGGCCATCTTGGTACACCCAAGCAAAAAATCCTATTTAAACAGCCTGGGACCACAATCAAATGGCAGATTGTCAGAAAATACACCTTGCTGTGAGTATTAACTATTCTACATGCCAGATGGAACCCAGCCAAGGTAATTACCTGTGTGTTAATGCTAAAATGTTATTTTGCAGCGTAATGATGTTAAACATATAAATGTACATTCGCTGACATTGCACGGTGCTGTATTGACTAGCCAAAAAATTTTACACAGCTGCCCCAGTATTGCCGCACCAAAAAGATCCTCAACATACCACTAGGTAAGGGCTGCAACGTTAGGTAAGTTGTTTCCATTCAAAGAGCACTACTACTTTAGAGGATATATAGAAACACCAGTTGTTTTGTTTCTTTATAGCCCACGCCGTGAAGCAGCCCGCACTTCTTCTCATCGAAGTTCTCGTGACGGACGTTCGGGGGGACATAGAAGCTCGGGTCGCTCACCCTCAACCCATGCTTCCCGTAGTGACCGAAGGTCACCCCGCCACCCCTCAAGTAGACACGACTCCCAGCGCAAGTCTTTGCAACCAGGGAGGAAGGATTGCTGGGTATGCGGCAAGCAAGCCTTACCAGACAAGCTAGCCTGTGGCCAGTGTTTTTTGGAGGCTACGGTCGACAGACAAGGGTCCATAGGCTCAATCAAAGAATTAGTCAAGGACACCATCAGGGAATTGGCCTCATCCCAGGATCAATCCACCCCACTTGTTGAACAAAGGGTAGCGGAGACAGCTAGTCTCCAGCCTGATTCTGAGCTCAATTCGGAAGATGACGGAAATATACCAGAAGAGGGCACATCGACCTTCGACTTTGGGTTAATTGAACCCTTTATTGGGCGCAGTTAAGGATGCAATTCAGTGGGAGGAAGATCCTGAACCTCCACATAAAGCAGGAAAATACTTCCCACATTTGACCAGGAAGAAATCAGCCTTTCCCCTAATAGAGGAGATTAAGGGGGTGGTATTGGAGGAGTGGAAGAAGGTAGATAAACGACCCTTTGCCTTCAACCGCTTTTCCAAACTCTACCCACTCACGGAAGGAGATGCTCAGATTTTTGATGCCGTCCCGTCAGTAGATGCATCTGTCATGCGACTGGCTAGGAGTACAACACTACCTTTAGAAGACGCAGTCTCCTTTAGAGACGTCCTAGACCGCAGAATAGACGCCGATCTGAAAAAAGTATACCAAGCATCGGGGGGAGCCTGCAAACCGGCGGTGGCCCTATCCTCAATCTCCAAAGCCACCAGGGTGTGGACAGATAATATTGAAATGGCCCTCAGACGTGGCCTAGATACTGAAGAAATCATTAAAGCTCTAGATGAATTGAAGCTGACCTCTGATTTCATGGCGGAAGCAGCCATAGACGTTCTAAGATGCTCCTCCAGAGCAATGCTTTACTCTATCACAGCCAGGAGAGCGTTATGGCTTAAGCCATGGTCAGCAGACCCGTCGTCAAAACAGTCATGGTGTCGCATCCCGTATGACGGGAAGTCCTTATTTGGAGATAAAATGGATACGGCAATATCCAGAGTCACAGGCGGGAAAAGCGGTCTTATTCCCCAGGATAGGAGCAGAAGGAGGAAGTTTACTCCGCAGGCAAATTTCCAACAGAGATCAAGAGACTCCAGGGCTTATCGCCCGGGTAAACAATACAGAAGGGACTGGAAAGGTTCACAGGCCTCTTTCCTCAAACTAAAATCAAAGGCCCCTACACTGGCGATAGAAAACCAGAAGTCCTTTTGACACGCCCTCCACCCAAGCCGGGCCAGTGGGAGCAAGACTCAGATCCTTTGCCCGGGTTTGGGTGGAAAATTGTACAGACCAGTGGGCGGTATCCACAGTCCTTCAGGGACATTTCTGGAAATTCAGATGCCGCCCTCCATCCTTCTCCTACCAATCAACCAAGATACCAGCCAGAAAACAAAAGAGGGAAACACTTGTCCAATACGTGCAAATACTTCTATCTCAACGGGCAATCCTACCGGTTCCGGAATCGGAAAAGCACTTAGGGTTCTATTCCCCAGTCTTCTTGGTCCCCAAAAAAACGGGGGGCTGGAGACCGGTTTTAGACCTGAAAAGGCTAAACAGGTACCTTTATGTAGAACACTTCAAGATGGAGTCTCTGAACACGGTAATCCTTTCAGTACAGCCAGGGGACTGGATGGTGTCTGTAGACCTCCAGGACGCATATCTTCACATCCCCATCCACTACAACTTTCAACATTTTCTACGGTTTCAAATAGACAACCTACATTTTCAGTTCCAGTGTCTCCCCTTTGGGATTTCATCAGCACCCAGAACCTTCACCAAAGTTCTGGTAGCCATCTTAGCCCCCCTTCGGGAGAAGGGCATACGAGTCCTACACTATCTGGACGACATATTAATTCTGTCTCAGCACAGAGAAGTTCTACAGTCGCACCTGCAGATGGTCTTGAACACCTTGACACAATTCGGATGGCTAATCAACCACTCGAAGAGTCAGTTTGTACCTACACAAAAAATGATATACCTAGGTGCCTTATTCAACACACCGAGGAAGTCAGTGTCCTTTCCACCAGCCAAAATTCCGGTGTTGGTGCAAAAGGTGAAGCATACATTGGGGAGTCACGCTATGCCAGCGTCAGATTGCCTGAGCCTTCTAGGGTCCCTCTCGGCCTGCATACCGATGGTAAAATGGGCCAGAAGCCACTTACGGGGCTTTCAACAAGGTTTTCTGAAGCAGTGGAGGAGAAAGCGTCTCGGTCAGAGGATAGCTATCACTCCCTCGATGAAGTCCAGCCTCTGGTGGTGGACAAGGTCTCCGAATCTACTAGCTGCTTGTCCTCTCGGCCCAATCTCATGGACCATTATCACATCAGACGCAAGCCAGCTGGGTTGGGGGGCACACCTCCAAGATCAGCTGGTTCAGGGCAGATGGAGTTTCAATGCGGAAGGGATGGTATCCAACATCCTGGAACTAAGGGCAGCATGGATGGCAATCCTGCATTTGGCTCCTCTCCTCAAGGGAAAATCCGTGCTACTACAAATGGACAACAGAGCGGCAGTAGCCTATGTCCAAAATCAAGGGGGAACACACAGCAATACACTAGCCAGCGAAGCAGCCCCAATTATTGCATGGGCCGAGAAGAATTTATTAGATCTCCAGGCTACCTACATTCCAGCCCCCGAGAATCAGCTGGCAGATCATCTCTCGAGATCCTTCACATCCAACAACGAATGGTCGTTGGATCCACAGGTTTTCAGCTGGATATGCCAACAGTTGGGGCATCCCCAGATAGATCTCTTTGCGTCTCCGCACAACGCGAAAGCACCTCTCTTCTTCACGAGGTCACCATCTCCGATGTCGGCAGGGGCGGATGCTCTAGTCCAACCATGGGAATTCCAGATAGGCTACGCCTTCCCTCCGACACCCTTAATCCTCAGGTTTCTCCAGCGACTGACTCTAGAGAGGGTCACCATCCTGGCGGTTGTTCCTTACTGGCCGAGAAGACCGTGGTTTCCGCTCTTAGTAGAGATGGCCCTGGGCAACCCATTACCCCTCCCACCCACGAGCAAGCTGCTATCTCAAGGCGCTTTTCTACACCCGCATCCAGAGATCCTAGACTTGAGGGCCTGGAAGTTGAAAGGGGGAGGTTGGGCGACCTAGGTTGCTCTCGGGACGTTGTACAAACGTTATTACAGGCAAGAAAGGCATCCACTAATGCCACCTACTGCAGAATATGGAAAAAATTCTCTACACTGGCCGAAACGAATCATTTCAACCCTCTGAATCCTGGGGTCCAAGATATCCTACTTTTCCTGCAAAATGGCCTGGACCTAGGCTTAGGTCTCAGCACGCTAAAAGTGCATATTTCAGCCCTGTCAGCCTTTACAGACACACGCTGGGCACTAAACCCCTTGGTGGAACGTTTCTTGAAGGCGGTGTTAAGATTACGTCCTCCCAGGAAAACGCTGTATCCCAAATGGGACCTAACGGTTGTTCTTAACGTCTTAGCAAGCTCTCCCTTTACACCCACAGAGGAGTGCTCCTTGGAAGATATCACCGACAAAACGGTTTTCCTGATCGCTGTCACCTCGGGTCGAAGAGTATCAGAGATACAAGCCCTAGGGGCAGAGGAGCCCTACGTCACTTTTTTTCCGGACAGGGTAGTCCTACAGCCTATCCATCAATTTGTCCCCAAAGTGCCTTCAGTCTACCATTCCAACCAGGAGTGGGTACTCCCAGCTTTCGGAGAGGATCCATCCTCCTCAAAACTACATGAACTGGACGTGGCCAGATCTCTAAAGCGTTATTTGGAGCTGACACAGCAGTTCAGAAGGGATCAACGACTCTTTGTTATCCCCAAAGGCACCAGAAGAGGCCTGGCAGCTTCTAAAACAACATTAGCCAGTTGGATCGTGAAGATAATTCAAAAGGCATACCGGGCTAGTGGTCTTCCAGTTCCAAACGCGGTGAATGCACATTCAACAAGAGGAATCGCATCATCCTGGGTGGCTATGGCTAGGGTCTCCCCGGAGACAATTTGTAGAGCGGCTAGCTGGTCATCGTTCAATACCTTTATGTCGCATTATAGCTTGGATCCTGCGGTCCTTACCTCCCGAGACTTTGGGAAAAGGACTCTGGAACTATCACTTTCAAAAAGCCATTAAAATTTTTTATTATCGCAGTTCCCTCCCTATGAGCGAGTTATTTACCATTAGTATGCTGCCATGGAAGGCACCAGGAAAACGGAAAATTGAATACTCACCTTTCCGTAATTTTCCTTTCCTGGTGCCGACCCATGGCAGCATGCACCCTCCCTGCTATAATCCTTAAAGTTCTGAAGTCTAGTTACAAAGAATGTCTGAAGGGGGGAGTAACTCTTTCTTTTATAGAGTTACGTGGTCCTGGGGGTTGACCGGGGGCGGAGCCATCAACCATTAGTATGCTGCCATGGGTCGGCACCAGGAAAGGAAAATTACGGAAAGGTGAGTATTCAATTTTCCGTTTTCTGAAACTTTTTGTTTACATGAAAACATTTTTTTTTGCAAGAAAATTACGTTGAACCCCCAAACATTATATATTTTTTTAAAGCAAATGCCCTACAGATTAAAATAGTGGGTGTTGCATTTTTTTTTCCACACAGTATTTGTGCAGCGATTTTTCAAACGCATTTTTTGGGGAAAAAACACACTTTTTTTATTTTTAATGCACTAAAACACACTATATTGTCCAAATGTTGGATGAAATAAAAAAGATAATATCTTAGGCCGAGTACATGGATACCAAACACGACATGCTTTAAAATTGCGCACAAACGCGCAGTGGCGACAAACTACATATATTTTTAAAAGCCTTTAAAGGTTACCACATTAGATTTACAGAGGAGGTCTACTGCTAAAATTACTGCCCTCGATCTGACCTTCGCGGTGATACCTCACATGCATGGTGCAATTGCTGTTTACATATGACGCTAGATCGACGCTTGCGTTCACCTTTGCGCAAGAGCAGGGGGGGGACAGGGGACAGAGTGCTTTTTTATTTATTTTTATTTTTTTATTATTTATTTTGCTTTTTTATTTTATTTTTAAACTGTTCCTTCCATATTTATTTATTTTTTTACCATTTTTATTGTTATCTTAGGGAAATTGTAAATATCCCCTATGATAGCAATAGGTAGTGACAGGTACTCTTTTTTTGAAAAAAATTGGGGGGGTTAGACCCTAGATCTTTCCTCTGCCCTCAAGGAATCTGACCACACCAAGATCGGTGTGATGAAATGCTTTCCCAATTTCCCAATGGCGCCGTTTATATCCGGGGTGGGGGGCATTCCCTCCCACTGCTTGTAAAAGCAGTCTAGAGGCTAATTATCTGCTAGGATTGCTTTTACGTAAAAGCCGGCCGCTGGCTGAAAAGAATGATACCAAGATGATACCTAAACCCACAGGCATCAATCTGGTATAACCATTCAAAGTCCAGCAACATACCAGTACGTTGCTGGTCCTTGTTGGACATGTATTGTAATCTTTTTTTTCATGCAGCCTGTTGGCTGAACGAAAAAAAGAGATTGATCGGTGGGTATGCCCACCATTAGAATACCTCCCTTCATCCACCCACTTCTAATGATGGGCATACATGCAGCATTTATATATGCCGAAGCATGGGGGCATCCTCCCGCAAAAAAGTTATGGCGCGTACACACGGTCGGACTTTTCCACGGGCAATCCTCCGTCGGAAAATCGCTCCTCCGCCCCTGCTGCCCCCATGCTTCGGCATATATGCTCTTTTTTTTTAACTGTGGTGGTGAAATCACCTCCTACAGCGTTGGAGTCACGGCTTTATGTATCGTGGGAGCAAACGCTGTTGCTGTCAAGATAAATAGATCCGCGCTGCAACTGAATGGCGTACCTGCTAAGGAAATGATGGTTAACATTAAAACAAAGTAACATTACAGTACAACAGTAAGACCTTACCATGCCATACCTGCAAAGCAAATACCCCAAAAAAAACCTAGTAAAAGATAAAACATTTTTTTAACGCAACCTGTGCCTAAAATATATATATGCCGAAGCATGGGGGCATCCTCCCGCAAAAAAGTTATGCCGCGTACACACGGTCGGATTTTTCCACGGGCAAGCCTCTGTCGGAATTTCGACCGTATGTACACGGCATAAAAGGTTATGCCGCGTACACACGGTCGGACTTTTCCACGGGCAATCCTCTGTCGGAAAATCGCTCCTCCGCCCCTGCTGCCCCCATGCTTCGGCATATATGCTCTCTTTTTTTTAACTGTGGTGGTGAAATCACCTCCTACAGCACTGGAGTCACGGCTTTATGTATCGTGGGAGCAAACGCTGTTGCTGTCAAGATAAATAATTCCGCGCTGCAGCTGAATGGCGCACCTGAAAACAAAAAATTACATACCTGAAAAGCAAGCATGATAAGACATTGCAGAATAGAATACAGTAAAAAAGAGCAGAACAATAGAGAGCAAATAGAGAGCGAGAGAGCGAGCGAGAGAGAGAGCGAGCGAGCGAGCGAGAGAGAGAAAGAGAGAGAGAGAGAGAGAGAGAGAGAGAGAAAACAATAAAACGTCAACTATTTTTTTTTTTATATATATTTTTTTGTGTTTTTTGTTTTTACGTTCGGGTCTCTCAAAATGTAATGGCATCTTGGGAGACCCTGTGTAAGTGTGTCCTAGTCTGTGAAATGCTGTACCCTACGCTAAAACTTCACTTTTGAGTGGAAGCGTTCAAAACATTCACCAATGCAAAGACCAGGATTGTCAGGACAGAGTGGATAAAAACAACGGGTGTCACGCCTAAATCCGCGCTTGCTACAGACACTACATCTTTTTTGGGGGGTTCGTTGGGTAGGGGTACTCGGGAGGAGATGCGTATAATGCCTCTCATGCAGCCGGCTTACTGCATTTGGTAGGGGATGGTGAGGTGCAGAACCGCCTGGATACAGGAGTTCTGTGACTATCTCATTCTGGAATTTTAGAAGAGATAACGTCCCGCCTGAAGCTCTGTATAGCACATGAGCGTTCAGCAAAGCCAATTGGAATAAGGATAGAGAAACTTTTTTGTACCAGTGTCTCGCCTTACGGTCAATTAGATACGGCGCCAACAACTGGTCGTTGAGGTCCACCCCTCCCATATTTTTGTTATATTCGTGGACACATATTTTTGTTATATTCTCCACAACACCAGTCGCCGTACGAATTTGGACTGTCGTGTCTGCATGAAGGGAGGTAAGAAGGAAAACATTCTTATTGTCCCTCCACTTCATAGCGAGCAAGTTATTACACTTCAAGCAGGCTCTCTCCCCCAGCCTAAGACGGGAATCTACAAGCCTCTGGGGAAAGCCCCGGCGATTAGGTCGCACGGTGCCACATGCTCCAATCTGATGATCAAACAAGTGACTAAACAGTGGCACGCTCATGTAATAATTGTCCACATACAAGTGGTACCCCTTTCCGAATAAGGGTGACACCAAGTTCCACACTATCTTGCCAGCGCTCCCTATGTAATCCGGGCAGTTGACTGGCTCAACCTGACTGTCTTTTCCCTCATAAACCATAAAGCTCCATACATAGCCTGTTGCCCTGTAACAGAACTTATAGAGCTTGACCCCGTATCTGGCACGCTTGCTGGGAAGGTACTGCTTGAAAGACAAGCGGCCAGAAAATTTAATCAGGGACTTATCAACGCAGACAGCTTGATCGGGAATAAACAAGGCTGCAAAACGTTCGTTGAAGTGGTTTATGAGGGGCCGAATTTTGTAGAGCCGATCGTATTCAGGGTTTCACGTGGACGACAAAGTTCATTGTCGTTGAAGTGCATGAACCACAAAATCTGCTCATATCGTTTCCTGGGCATGGAGTCAGAGAACACGGGCATGTGGTCAATTGGGTGCGTGGACCAATAAGCACGCGATGACGGGAATTTATGTGTGCCCATGTTGAGGGAAAGGCCCAGAAAGGTCTTAAATTCGGAAACCGTAATTGGTTTCCAATCTTTGGCAATGGAAGGCAACTGGGGACTAGCGGCGATGAATTGACCAGCATATAAATTACTCTGGTCCACAATAGATCTATAGAGATCTTCCGTTAAAAACAGCGAATAAAAATCAATTGGCATAAAATCAGCTGTTTCCACCTGAATACCGGGTTGGGCAGTGAATGGGGGAAGTACGGGTTCTGCAGAAGTGGTGGGGACCCAATCAGGATAGGCGAATTCTGCAGGAAGGGCACTATGGGCATGACGGGCCTGCCTTTGTCTTCTTGCTGGCAGCAGGACACTACTTGTGCTTGCCACCTCGTCAGCTTGAACTGCACTTATGGGACTCGCCACGTCACCACGTGATACTGCAGTGCTGGATGTACGCCCAGGCTGTACTAGGCCGCTGGTGCTTGCCAATTCACCAGAAGGAATAGCGGCGCTAGTACTACTCTGCTCCATGATACGAGAGACCTGCGGTTCTTGCTCCTCAACAACCTCAGAAGATCAGGATCGGGTACGCCTGACCTTAGCAGGGACCTCATCTTCGTCGTCAGAGCTATCTGACATGGAGCCGCTGACTTCACTGTCTTCTACGGGAAGATATTCTGAGCCTGAATCTGACAGATGCGTGACCTCCTCTTCACTATCTGTCATGCTCAGAATCTCGTAGGCCTCTTTACTAGTGTACCTTCGTCTTGCCATTTTGGGCTCTAAATTTAGGGGTACACTAGTAAGATTCACAGGTAAAAAAGCACCTGACTGTCAGCAAATGTATCAAACGCTTAAAAAAAAAACTGTTAGCGATCGCAGGGATCAGGACTGTCTCTGCAAACGCTGCAGTTATGTGTGTTGTGTTTGGTAAGTGACAGTGATCGATCGATACTGCACTTGGGTGGGCTGGGCTGGGCTGGACGGAGGGGCTAAACGCAGGTGCTAGCAGGTATCTGGGCTGATCCCGCTAACACTGTGTTTTTGGGAACCCTAAACTGCTGGGGACGCTAGTATAGATCTGATCAGATCAGATATTGATCTGTTCAGATACTATACCACTAAGGGAGGTGTATGCTTTGCGCGTGGGTGTTAGCGTTACTGGCACTAACCTAACGCTGCCTGGGGCGACGCAGACCCTCTCTGGCGCTAAAACCGAATTGATATCAGCCACCGGGCGATCAGGGGGTTAAACCTTTATTGGGTTATATACGGCGGGTGCCCTGATGCTATAAAAAGCAAACTAACCAACCAGCGTCACCCATAAAACATATATGGTGATCACTGGTGAAAGGGTTAACTAGGGGCAATAAGGGGGTTAAAACCTTTATTAGGTTATATATGGGGGTACCTGACGCTATATAAAAACCTGACGGGTAACCTAAATAACTAAATAACTAACTGGCTAACCAGCGTCACCAGTAAAACTTATAAGGTGATCACTGGTGAAAGAGTTAACTCTAGGGGCAATCAGGGGGTTAAAATAATATATGGGGGTACCCGACGCTATAAAAACCTGCGGCGAAACTAAAAAGAAATAACTGGCTATCTAGAGCACCACCGGCACTAAATACAGCGATTGGAAATACGATCGCTTAGTGACGCTGGCGTTAGGGGGTGAAAGGGTTACCTGGGGGGCGATCAAGGGGTTAAACCTTTATTAGGGGGGGTTAGGGGGCTACCCTGGACCTAAAGGGGCCTAAACCTAACTGCCCTGCAACTTTTTACTGTCACAAATGACACTGATTGCAGTGATCAGTAAAAAAATGACCACTGCAAACGGTGCACTGTGACTGGGGGTACTGGGGGTGATCTGGGGGGTGATCTGGGGGTGACTGGGGGGTGAAAAGTGTGCCTACGTGTACTGGTGTCAGTGGGCTGTTGGTGCACTTACTGTGAGATGTCTTCTCTCCTCGCGCCGGATCGAAAAGACCGCCACGAGGAGAGATGACATCACTTCCTCTGCCTGTGTTTACATTACACAGGCAGAGGAAGGTTTTCATTCGCCGGGAGCGATCACGACGGGGTGGCCGGAATCGAACGGCCGTCCCCTCATCACGGATTGCTCCCGAACAAATAACCACTGCTCACTGTATAGAAGGGGGGTCCTCTCGTGGCTTTACACGCCGCTTCTGGACTCCCACAGTGCCTCTGCACCGGACCAGAAGCGGAAATAGGCACCGGTTCCTGTCCTGTCTCCTCCCCCTTGCGTTTACGTCGGACTGACGTTTCACGCTGACCTGGTGACCCCGCTCTCACTTCCCGTGTTTGGCTACACCAAAATGGCAGCGGCACGCGCGACCGCCGCTCCCAGACAGGCAAGCTGCCCAGTCCATGGCTCCTTTGAGCACTCCAGGGGGAAGAGGAGCCCGATGCCCTGTATTCCATGCTGGGTAGAGCGGGAGGACAGCAGTCTCCAAAGGAGGAAAAATTAGGAGGGAAGCCTCCGCTCCCAGGAAAACCTGAAAGCTCCAGCCTCCCTTCACCGAAGGTGTTCCCTCCAGGCCGGAGGAAACACAAAAACTGAGGTATACCAGGGAGGTACCTCCCTTTAAAGTTTGGAGGAAGAAGGTGTTTTCTGCAGTGGTGGGAGGAGTCGCTATCTCTCAAGGTGCTGTCCTAAAAGACGCCTTGGGAAATACTGTTTTTGATCAAATAGGACCATTTTTAGCCTCCAAGAGCCAGGAATGCTGTTTTTTGATAAAGTAGGACCATTTTTGGCCTCCAAGGGTCGGGAGTGCTTTTTTTGACACCACTGACCATTTTTTTCATCCAAAGGCCCGGGAGAGCTGTTTCTGCTAAAAGAGAAACATTTTGGGCCTCCAGGGCCCAGGAGTGCGGTCTTTGATAAAATAGGAACATTTTTGGCCTCCAAGGCCCGGGAGTGCTGCTTTAGGTGACCGAAGATAATTTTTGGCCTCCAAAGGCTCTTCCTCTATCAATAATAACAACATTAAAGAGGAAGTCAATCCTGCAAAGTAAAAGCATGATGTGCTAGTATGCATTATGTGACACTTACCTGCCAACGAAGCCCGCGCTGTCCCCGCTATAGGCCACATCCATGTTCGCCCCTCTTCCTTCCAGGCTGCAGACTGGCCAGAGCTGGCAGTCACAGCACTCGCTCGTGAAGAAATTGCACAGAGGGCCCATTTATTCACAGCGCATGTGCCAATGTCATCATCGTTGCAAAACACAGTAAATATCTTCAAAACGGCGCATGTTTAGATCTTTCTCCATCCTTGGTCCCCCCAGAGGTTCTCCCCCTAGAAAAAGGGATTTTTATAACAGCTTACCTGTAAAATCCTTTTCTTGGAGTACATCACGGGACACAGAGCGACTTAGTCATTACTAATGGGTTATATAGATTACCTTCAGGTGTTGGCACTGGCCAATTCCAAACCGGAAGTACCCTCCCCTATATAAGCCCCTCCCATCCGGGAGCACCTCAGTTTTGTAGCCAAGCAATAAGTGTCCCAAAAAGAGGGGTGGGAGCTCTGTGTCCCGTGATGTACTCCAAGAAAAGGATTTTACAGGTAAGCTGTTATAAAAATCCCTTTTTCTTACATCACGGGACACAGAGCGACTTAGTCATTACTAATGTAATAAAACAAAGAATTCGCCCTTTGGGACTTTAAATGAAGTGTGTGACGTTTCCGCCAGTAAATATAAACAGTAGTAAATACAGTATATAGTTTATTCAAGTAAAATTGTTTACATGCATGGATAACACCAACAGTTGCCAATTAAAATAAATAAGGAATATTGGTACATAAATGTAGTAACAGTCAGAGTACACGGGCATCATACTACCCGACTAGTTTCGCGAGATCCAGCTCGCTCTTCAGGGGTGGATGTGTGTAACAATGTACCTAAGATGAAAAAATATATATATTTGACAATATGGCACAGTATTGGTTATAAAGGCACAGGGTGGGAGGGGGTATGTAGATCCCCATACTCACCACTGAGCTTGACTATGGCTACAGATGTGCGGCCCCAAGACCGCGGCAGCAGGTGCCTCACCGGGGAGCTGAGGGGGCGGAGTACAGATGGGACCCCACCAGGAGCCAAACGGAGAGCAGGCATGGCATGGATGTAGTGATGTATCCATAAAGACCTCGTTAGTCCATAAAAAGTATAGGCTGTGAACATAAGTATGTTTGTCAGGCATCTAAAGTAGAGTAAATAAGTATTGGCATAAGAATATATATGCATGAATGAAAGGCCTGGGCCAAAGGTGGTAGGGACATGGAGGTAATTAGAAACTTAGTATGGCAGAGGGATACTGATAGTGGCGAGATAGAAAAAAAGAGGAAAGAGAGGAAAGAGAAGCGAACTGCAATTCTGTGAATGTGTGTGTAGTGATGTATCCCAAGAAACATCGTTAGTCCATAAAGAGTATAAACTATAAACATGAATATGTTTGTCAGGCGTCTGAAGTAGTAAAATAAAGTCAATGAGTATTGACATATGGGTGTATATATATATATATATATATATATATGTATATATATATATATATATATATAAGAAGCCTGGGCCAAGGATGGTAGAGACCTGAAGATGATGGAAAAACATAGGATAGCAAAGGGGTGATAGCAATTGACAAGATGAAAAAGAGATGAACTTGGATTGTATGGAGGAATCTGTGATAGCCAAAAACAGGCACAAAAATAAGAATAAAAAATAAGAATATAAAAGGGAGTTCTCAAGAAATAAACTGTGTGTAAAAGATGCAAGTGTGCCTAAATATAGTGAGTAACAAGGTGAATATAGTAAGTACCTGAGTATAGTGAATATCCCAAGTGTAGAAGGTAATGAGACACAGCAAGTAATCTCCACAGCTGTGTGTGTCTTCAGTGAGGAATGAAATGAAATCCAAACCATGCCTGACCTCCAATTTAACCCCGGAAGAGCCCAGGAGGCTCCGCCCCCAACACCATGTGTGGATGGCTGACATGTGAGCGCAGGAGGAGCCCACTGTCATAGAGAGGCACTCAATTGCGGACGCTAACGCCAACCTGTCTCGCATTGGGAGCTGCGATGTATATAAAGGGAGGCTTTTCTGTGTCTCCTGCTGTCCCCATTTGCTTTTGGGTGGATGGGGACACCTACACATCGGCGCCATGTTCAGGCGCCAGAGGCGTGGCGCCTGCGTTCTCGCAGATGTCGGCGTAGCTGGACGCACTACACCATCTGATGGCATGGGGGTGCGTCCGCAATTGAGTGCCTCTCTATGACAGTGGGCTCCTCCTGCGCTCACATGTCAGCCATCCACACATGGTGTTGGGGGCGGAGCCTCCTGGGCTCTTCCGGGGTTAAATTGGAGGTCAGGCATGGTTTGGATTTCATTTCATTCCTCACTGAAGACACACACAGCTGTGGAGATTGCTTGCTGTGTCTCATTACCTTCTACACTTGGGATATTCACTATACTCAGGTACTTACTATATTCACCTTGTTACTCACTATATTTAGGCACACTTGCATCTTTTACACACAGTTTATTTCTTGAGAACTCCCTTTTATATTCTTATTTTTTATTCTTATTTTTGTGCCTGTTTTTGGCTATCACAGATTCCTCCATACAATCCAAGTTCATCTCTTTTTCATCTTGTCAATTGCTATCACCCCTTTGCTATCCTATGTTTTTCCATCATCTTCAGGTCTCTACCATCCTTGACCCAGGCTTCTTATATATATATATATATATATATATATATATATATATATATATATATATATACACCCATATGTCAATACTCATTGACTTTATTTTACTACTTCAGACGCCTGATAAACATATTCATGTTTATAGTTTATACTCTTTATGGACTAACGATGTTTCTTGGGATACATCACTACACACACATTCACAGAATTGCAGTTCGCTTCTCTTTCCTCTCTTTCCTCTTTTTTCTATCTCGCCACTATCAGTATCCCTCTGCCATACTAAGTTTCTAATTACCTCCATGTCCCTACCACCTTTGGCCCAGGCCTTTCATTCATGCATATATATTCTTATGCCAATACTTATTTACTCTACTTTAGATGCCTGACAAACATACTTATGTTCACAGCCTATACTTTTTATGGACTAACGAGGTCTTTATGGATACATCACTACATCCATGCCATGCCTGCTCTCCGTTTGGCTCCTGGTGGGGTCCCATCTGTACTCCGCCCCCTCAGCTCCCCGGTGAGGCACCTGCTGCCGCGGTCTTGGGGCCGCACATCTGTAGCCATAGTCAAGCTCAGTGGTGAGTATGGGGATCTACATACCCCCTCCCACCCTGTGCCTTTATAACCAATACTGTGCCATATTGTCAAATATATATATTTTTTCATCTTAGGTACATTGTTACACACATCCACCCCTGAAGAGCGAGCTGGATCTCGCGAAACTAGTCGGGTAGTATGATGCCCGTGTACTCTGACTGTTACTACATTTATGTACCAATATTCCTTATTTATTTTAATTGGCAACTGTTGGTGTTATCCATGCATGTAAACAATTTTACTTGAATAAACTATATACTGTATTTACTACTGTTTATATTTACTGGCGGAAACGTCACACACTTCATTTAAAGTCCCAAAGGGCGAATTCTTTGTTTTATTACATGTTACAGGGATGGAAGTGTGTCACTGGGGACACCAGACCCTTCTTCTTTTTTCTTTTTTCTATATAGTCATTACTAATGGTGGGACGTCCCAAAGCAATGCCAAATGAGGGGAGGGATACATAAGCTGGGCGCCATCAGGCATGAGGATCTTTTGCGGCCTGCAACACACTGCGCCCAAAGGCGACATCCTCCTGACTTCTAACGTCTACCTGGTAGAATCTAGTAAACGTGTGTACCGAAGACCATGTTGCGGCCTTACATACTTGAGCCAGGGAGGCCTGGTGATGCACTGCCCATGAAGTTCCAACTGCTCTTGTGGAGTGCGCCCTAACTTTGAACGGAGGCGGTCTCTTTCTCAAGCCATAGGCTTGTATTATGACCTGTCGAATCCACTTGGCTAAAGTGGATTTTGATGCTGCCTGACCCTTTTTAGGGCCTTCCGGCAGAATAAACAAAGTATCCGTTCTGCGAATCTGAGCAGTGGCTTTTAGATAAGCTTTAACTGCTCTTACTACATCCAAGGAATGTAATAACTTTTCCTCTACCGAGCTAGGTTTGGGGAAAAAAGGAGGAAGAACCACATCTTGGTTCAAATGAAACCTCGATACCACCTTAGGAAGAAAGGCTGGATGAGGACGTAATACTACTCTGTCCTTATGGACAACCAGATATGGCTCCTTACAGGACAAGGCGGCTAATTCCGATACTCTTTTAGCCGAACAAACGGCTACTAAGAAAATCAATTTCCTGGTGAGAAGAACCAAGGAAATGTGTTGCAATGGTTCAAACGGTTGTTTCTGTAGAACTGACAGAACCAGGTTTAAGTCCCAAGGACATATGGGAATACTAACCGGAGGGCTAATACGCATCACTCCTTGTATGAAAGCTTTGACTAGTGAATGCGAAGCCAAGGGCCTTTGAAAAAATATTGAGAAGGCCGAAATCTGACCCTTGATAGTACTCAAGGCCAGCTTCCTATCTACAGCCCACTGTAGGAAGTCCAAAATCCTCCCTATCACGTACTTACGTGGATGCCATTTCTTGGCCTCACACCACTTAATGTACGCTTTCCAGATCCTATAATAGATCTGCCTGGATACCGGCTTCCTGGCATTGATCATGGTAGATACCACAGAATTAGAGAGCCCTCTCTTTTTCAGAATGTGGGCTTCAATAGCCAGGCCTTCAAACCTAGGGCTGGTAAGGAAGGGTGGTATATCGGTCCCTGCGACAGCAGGTCCGGACGATGTGGGAGGGTCCAAGGACTCCTCACTGACATTTTTACAATCTCCGCGTACCATGCCCTTCGGGGCCACGCTGGAGCCACCAGAATCACTGGTTTCTTTTCTACCCTGATTCTGCGGAGTAATCGCGGTAACAATTGTGGCGGTGGGAATGCATATATCAGCTTGAACTGATCCCAAGGGAACACTAGGGCATCCGAGCCGCAAGCTAGAGGATCCCTTGTGCGAGACACAAATCTGTCCACCTTTGCGTTGAATCTGGATGCTAGCAGATCTACATCCGGTGTTCCCCACCGCTGGCATATTGCCTGGAAAACCTCGGGGTGAAGAGACCATTCCCCCGGGCATAATTGTTGGCGACTTAAAAAGTCCGCTCTCCAATTTTCCACTCCTGGGATGAAAACCGCGGATATGGCTGGGACATATTTTTCTGCCCACTCCAGGATGCAATTTGCTTCCCTCTGGGCTGCACGACTCCTGGTGCCACCCTGGTGATTGATATATGCCACTGCTGTGGCATTGTCTGATTGAATTCTGACAGGGGACCCTTGGAGTTTGGATGTCCATGCTACTAGGGCATACCGGGCTGCTCGTATCTCTAAGAGATTGATGGGCAGGGCCTTTTCTGCTTCTGACCACTTGCCCTGGAGAGACCATTGCTCCAGTACTGCCCCCCAGCCTATGAGGCTGGCATCTGTAGTGACTACCTTCCAAGAAACCGGACTGAAGGGTTTCCCTTTTTCCAGATTCTGGGGCACCAACCACCAATGGAGGCTCTTGCGAACGGAAGGGGACAGGGACATTGGTAAGTCTAAAGCCTGAACTTTTTTGTTCCAGGCTGACAGTATGGCCCTTTGCAAATTCCTTGAATGGAATTGACCGTAGGGTACCGCTTCGAATGAAGCCACCATTTTTCCCAGCAGCCTCATGCAGAGGCGTATGGATGGTTTTCTTTTTGTACCCACTAAGTGGGTCAAATCTTTTAAAGACGACACCTTCTCTGGAGGTAAGAAAATCTTTCTCTGATTTGAATCCAGCCTTAGCCCTAAGTATTCCAGACTTTTGACTGGTCTTAGAGCTGACTTGTCCCGGTTGATAATCCAACCGTGATATTCCAGATACTTGATTGTCTTGTGAATAGCTACTTCCAGCTTTTCCACTGAGTGGTCTATTAGTAGCAGGTCGTCTAGATATGCCATTATCGTTACACCCTGTGTTCTTAGATTGGCCAATAATGGGGCCAGAATTTTTGTGAACACTCTTGGTGCTGTGGCCAGACCGAAAGGTAAGGCTCTGAACTGAAAATGGCGCCCTTCTACTGCAAAGCGTAGAAATTTCTGGTGGGCCGGAAAGATGGGAATATGCAGATAAGCATCCTTTATGTCGATCGAGGCTAACCATTCCTGCCCTTGTAGGGCGGTGGCCACCGATCGGATCGACTCCATCCGAAAAGTCCTGATATTTAGGAACTTGTTTAGCCCTTTTAGATTTACGGTTGGGGACTGTGAAAAGGTTCGAGTAAAACCCGAATCCGCTTTCTTCCAGGGGAACCTTCATGATTACACCTTGGAACAATAGTTGTTCTAGTGCCAGAAGGAGGGATCCTCTCTTCTGGGGATCTCTTGGCACGTTTGACCTCATAAATTGGGCAGGAGGAGTGCCTTTTAACTCCAGCTTGTATCCCAGACTTACTGCGGAGAGCACCCATCTGTCTCTGATGGTGTCCCGCCAGGTCTCTGTGAACAACTGAAGTCTTCCCCCCACCCGATTGAGTGGGGGCAAAGCTTCATGCCTTGGGGGGAGGTTTTGTACCTCTCTTGATCCAGGGCTTCTTGTTACCCTGTGATTGTCCCTGATTTCTGCCCCCTGAATTTGACCGCGGAGGCCGTCGGAACTGCTTCACAGCCGATGTGCCCGGGACTGGAGAAGTAGGCCTCTTAAAAGAAGGACTTCTACCCTTGTTCTTAACCGGTAAGAGTGAACTTTTACCGGCAGAAATTTTCTGGATATATTTGTCCAGATCTTCTCCAAATAAGCGTTCTCCATGAAATGGGAAGCTAACCAGCAGTTTTTTACAGGGAGCTTCAGCAGACCAGTTTTTGAGCCACAGAAGCCTACGCATATGTACTACAGACAGCGTAAAGCGGGAGGCCTGTTGGATTGTATCCTTTATGGCGTCCACCGCAAAACACAAGGCTCTAGGCAGGTCAGCTAGGACAAGAGCCTGCTGATCTGGTAAGTCCCTTAAGACTTGTTTCAACTGATCTTTCACTGCTTGGCAGACTCCAATCGCTGCTACCGCAGGTTGTGTCACCATGCTTGCTGTAGAGAAAGCAGATTTTAGTAAAGACTCCAATTTTTTATCTATTGGGTCTTTGAACATTGGAACATTATCTACTGGACATGTCAGTGATTTGTTAACAGAAGAGATGGCTGCGTCCACTGTAGGGACCCTCCATTTTTTTATGAACTTATCCTCCATGGGATAGATCACCGGAAATCTCTTTGGGGGAGCAAATATTTTATCAGGATGCTCCCAATCCTGGTAAATAAGCCCTTCTAATAAAGGGTGGATTGGGAAGGAACAGACAGCCTGGGGAGCTTTTAGCGACCCCAGCGAGGAAACCGTAGTGGATGGTGGTTCCGCCAGAGGCATTTTAAATGCTGATCGGACCATGTTAGTCAGAGACTGAACCCATAATCTTTCAGCCTGAGATGCTGAGAAAGGTTCTTCCACTGTTGATTCCTCCATAACTGAATCAACCTCATCCTGATCCCCTTCAGGTAGGTCGATCTCTGTGTGGGGCTGTTCCTCCACTAACAGGCACTCTGAAGGAGGAGACGGAGATCGGACGCGCTTTCCCTGTGACAGGGAAGCAGCGATCAATGCTGTTAATCTCTCTTCCAATCCTCCCAGAGCTGAGGAAAAAACCTCCTCTGTTATATATACAGGAGCAGGTGGACTGGGGACAGCCGCATCACCAGGCATTCCTGCGGGGTTTCTACGGCTACTGACCTCTGAATTCTCAGGGGAGATTGGTGCAGTACAAGCATGCCCAATATCCTCAGAGCCCGATGGAGACCCCTTTGGCTTCCTGGAAGACCTATTTCCGGAGCGTCTGGACGACATATCCTTTAAGCACAAAGCTGAGGTATTCCCGTCGTCATACACCAATTTTTGCTGGTAATAGTCTAACACAGTTGCTGCTATATACCAGCTGGTGTCCACTAAAGTGCCTTTCTATGGGGATGCCTGCATCAACCGCCTCTGTGTGCCACTGTTTGTTGCTAGCTCTGTTTGCATCCAGCTGACACTTGTACTGTGTCTTTTAACCATGCTGGGACGCCTGCACATGCGCAGAAGCGCCGCGGCGCGCATCGAGCGTCATCCACCCGCCCCGCCCCTTTTTTTTCATAGGAGGCGCGTGCACGTGCCCGCGCCCGTGCGCCATTGGCGCCCTTTTCGAAATCAAACAGGGACTAGGAGCCAGGGCCCTTTTTGCCGGAGGGCCTGTGCAGTGGATGAGCGCAGCAACAGGGCAGAGGAAGTGGATTCCCACAGAGAAACTTACCAACTGCCTGGATCTTTTGACTTGAGAAAACCAAAGATCCACATGACAAGAAAAATGGACTACAGCGGCCTCTAGTGGTTTAACACAGGTACCGCGGTCCCTTTTTTTTTTTTTTTTCTTGACTACTATTAAAATTTTACATTTTCAGTAGTTACAGGCAAACACAGATATTTAGCGGGAATACCGTTAGGTAACAGACAGAAAGACAAATTAGGCTTGGGGGTCCCCCAATAGAACCAAGTTCCTGGGGGCCCCCACTTACCTGATCCCCGCCGCAGGACTTTGTTTGGTCCACAGAAGTCCAAACTTCACCTATCACGGCAGGCATTGTAATTAAACCTTCAGGGACTGGGTTCCCAAGGATTCCACTCCCCTGGACCTGTATAGCACCCTGCACAGACAACATCTTGGTCGTGGGTATGACCAGAGCTCTGGATCCCAGGGTCCAGCCCTCCTAAGAGAAGCATTACAGGCAAAACCTTGCTCTTCTGCTGCAAGGCCCGGGTACCGACCGTTTAGCTATGAAGCTTTTTTGGTGGGATCCGGAACAGCTTACTAAGGCCCAAAAGAACCTGTACGCAAGCCCAGTGAAAACACATGTTACTCTTTGGCCAACACCTTAGACACTGGCAAAAAACTGATGTGCTCCCGGATGGGAGGGGCTTATATAGGGGAGGGTACTTCCGGTTTGGAATTGGCCAGTGCCAACACCTGAAGGTAATCTATATAACCCATTAGTAATGACTAAGTCGCTCTGTGTCCCGTGATGTACGAAAAAGAAAGTAGTTTGTTTTTAGATTTTTAGCCCCCAAGTGCATCACTTTACATTTTTCAACATTAAACCTCATTTGCCATGTAGTTGCCCACCCCATTATTTTATTCAGGCAGTGGCGGCTGGTGCTCAAAATTTTTTGGGGGGGCGCAAACAAGCTGAAAAAAACCCCCCATCCCATCAAACGCAGCTACTGTGACCATCAATTGCCGCCACCGTGCCCATCAAACGTAGCCACCGTGCCCATCAAACGCAGCCACCGTGCCCATCAAACGCAGCCACCGTGCCCATCAAACGCAGCCACCGTGCCATCAATTGCTGCCACTGTGCCATCAAACGCAGCCACTGTACCTTCAAACGCAGCCACTGTGCCATCAAACGCAGCCACTGTGCCATCAAACGCAGCCACTGTGCCATCAAATGCAGCCACTGTACCCATAAATTGCCGCCACTGTACCCATCAATTGCTGCCAGTGTGCCCATCAATTGCTGCTACTGTGCCCATCAATTGCTGCCAGTGTGCCCATCAATTTCTACCAGTGTGCCCATCAATTGCTGCCAGTGTGCCCATCAATTGCCGCCAGTGTGCCCATCAAATGCTGCCAGTGTGCATCCCCCGCCCGCCCGGCACTTACTTGTCTCGGTGGGGCAGTGGGTCACAACGGTGTCCTCCACGTTCCTCGATGTCTTCTCCCATCCTCTCTTGCCATACTCTGCTATGATTGGATGCCCAATAGGCGTCCAATCACAGCGCCTTTCGTTTCAGCCAATCAGGTGACAGGTAACAGACCCAAGCACCTGATTAGCTGAGAGGTGGTTCAGTGTTAGGAAAGCGAATATTCATGACACCCGCTATTTACCTTTTTGGACGCCTATTAGAGCCTATGGCACTAATCAGGTGCTTCCAAAAAAAGACCCCGCCGCTGTAATTCAGGTGCCCGGCGCCCGAAAAGGGTCCGGGCGCCTGAATAGGGGGTGGCAGCGGCGACCATAGATAGATTAATGCAATGCATGAATCTATCTATGGTGATTGAGGGACAGCAGGAGAGAGGGGGCGGCGCCCATGCGCCCTTTATGGATGCACCGCCACTGTATTCAGGTCTTTGTAAATTTTCTATATCTTGATGTGAAGTTATTGCCCTACTTATTTTTGTGTTGTCCTCAAAAACTGAGATTGAGCTATCTTTACCTACCTCTATATCATTTCTTAATTAAACAGAATTGGTCCCAAGACAGAGCCTTGGGGTATCCCATTTTCACTCTAGACCAGTATGACTACACATTAGTTATCACCCTTTGCACAAACCCATGTAACCAGTTTTCTATCCATGAAAAAACTCTATGGCCCATGCCTATAATCCTCAGTTTGATACAGTTCTCCATAAATGCTTAGTCTACAAACGCTTTTGCAAAATCCAGATACACCACATCCACAGGCCTTCCCCTATCTAGATAACATTCTACAAGGAAGTGAGCTGCTAACAGGTTGGTCTGGCAGGAATGACCGTCCGTAAACCCATGCCGTATACGGCTAGTGATACTGTTTTCAGTAACATATTCTTGGATATAGTCCCTTATCATCCCCTCTAATAGTTGACATACTATTGATGTTAGGCTGACTGGCCTTTAGTTTCCAGGTATAGGTCTCTGCTCTTTTTGAATATTTGTACCACATGGACTTTTCTCCAATCAGCTGGTACCATTTCTGCCAATATGCTGTCCTTAAAGATTAGGAATAATGGTCTGGCTATAACCTGACTGAGTTCTTTGAGGACTCTCGGGTGTTAAGCCATCCGGTCCTGGTGATTTATTTGTGTTAAGCTTTTCTAGTCTTTTCTGGACACTGGCTTCTGGGGTACATCCTGCGACATGTTACTAACAATACTGTCGCGGTCGGTATACCGCTCATTTTTTCTGTGTAAAAACAGAGAAAAAGCATTTTGTACAGTTGCCTTCTCTGTGTGATCAGTAACCATCCCTTCATCGTCATTTATTGGTCTTTGTCATAGGGGCCTTCACACCGTAACCCTATAGAGGTACTCTTGATAAAAGAAAGAATTGCCTTGTTGTCAAAAATTTAAATGATATGCCCCTGCCAAACAGGTACAGAAAAATTGGACTTTGGGTGTCCGTGGTGCCTTCACACTGTAACCCTATAGAGGTACTTTTGATCAAAGCAGGCAGAGATGTGGTTGGATGAGAGCTACAGAGCCCTCCACTGGTATGTAGCCCAAGTGTGTCCGTGGACAGAGGACGATAGCCCGACGGCTTTGGCTACGGCGGCCTGGAGCTGTTATTCGAGAGGCTGTCCAAGGACCCTGACATTTAAGCGATCTGGAGTGGCATTTGGAGGAAATTTTGAAGTACAGAGAACAGATGCTGAATGTCTCAGAAGTACTCTGGGCCCTGGAATATTTGGAGTTTCTAGCCAATCAGGAATGGGAGCTGGAGATCGCCTACAGACGGCTACTAGATTCTACTTAGCAGCCGGTCTGGGCTCCCTTTGCCTGGGACTATCAGGAAATACCAGCTGACAGCTCTGAATCTGCAATGTAGCAGAGTAACAGTGTGCATTGCCCATCCCCACCCGCAGCTATGGAAGCGGAGGTCTTATGTCGGATGCAGCAAGTGCTGACTCACCTTGACGATCCTGTTTCTGCATGGGATGATCTTGGATAGAGGAATGGGTCTGTCTAGGAGCCGGATGAGTGTACAGGAGATGGAGCAGTCGGCTCATCTCTTCACTTCAGCCACAGATCACAGAATGTTTGGAATCAATTGACTTTTCATTGGAGGATGTTATAAATTTTGAGTCACCTGCCAACGTGCTAGCACTGGGCCCAAGTACCACCAACCCATGCCCTGGATTTTCAGCAATTCCAGAGACTAGTGATTTAATAGACTTTTCTGCTGAGGAGGAACAACCCAGTAAAACTCCAGCACAGGAGCTGGCATCGGGGCAGAAGGTCACTGAGCTCTGCATTTTGTTAAAAAACACACCAAGAACACACCTTCTATTATAATCAACGCAAGAAAAAGCAACACGTTTTTGTTTTGTGTTTTTTTTTTTTTGTCACATGTCCATTTTTTCCAGGGGACCATGGAGGAAAATGCATGTGTAGCGGGTATTTAAATTAGGGGGGGGGGGCATCTGGGTTATTTAACCCACATGTACTAATTGTTAGGGAATCTGAGAATCCCTTTTTGTGGTTCTTGGAGGACTCTGGTGGTGCAGGGTTCCCTGTGGCCTGCTGGTGGCGTTGTCACCCTGGGCTGGAGTTGAACCCGCACCGCAAGACTGCTCCCTTTTTGTCCTTTCCTGGCGCTGGTACAGCGGGGGGGGGGAACCCGCTGTGACGCAGGGGGAGAGGAGATAAAGGGGGTGGACGCCCTGACCTTGGGTCAGAGTTGGAGGACGCGGCCGCACCCAGGCACCTTCAGCCTCGGTGCTGGTGTTCCGGAGTTCCGGGCCCAGGTGCCCTTGGCCTGGCCGGAGCGAGTGATGGAGTCCATCCCAGGCACCTTAAGCCTGGGGTGAGGTACTACTGCCAGAGCCTGGGGCCCAGTAACTTCGACTGGGTTCCCCGAGGGTGGAGGAGTCCGAGGAGGCCTGGGTGCTGGCGTTCCGGAGATCCGGGCCCAGGTGCCCTTGACCTGGCCGGAGCGAGGGATGGAGTCCATCCCAGGCACCTTAAGCCTGGGGTGAGGTATTACGGCCAAGGCCTGGAGCCCAGGACTTTGACTGGGTTCTGCGAGGGTGGAGGAGTCTGATGGGCCCTAAGGTGTTAGGACCCGTATCTGAGGCAAGGAGGCCGGGGAGTGTAACCCTTCCGGATAGTCCGGTACAGCATTAACCCGGTGACGGCGGGGCCTCTGGTAACTCCCTTGGAGGGATGTCTTCCCCCTGACAGGGGCTGCAACGTAGCGAAGGTAACTCCAGTTCCTGTTCACTAGAGTCGCTGGAAGAGACTCTGAAGCCAAAAAATCCATTTAACAGCCACTGTGCTTAGCAACCGTTGGTGAAACCTGAACGGTTTAGTTTTCTTTGAGGATTGTGCCTTGACCTACTCCCACCAATACTGAACTGTTCTATGGGTCTCAAACTGTCTGCTCGCAAAGGACTATTTGTTTGCCGTTATGGAATAAATAAGTGTTGGACCTTTTCAGTGTGTGGTACTCCAATTACTGGGAGCAAAGGGGGTTATCAGCAGAACAGACTTGGCTCTAAGCGTATACACAGGCCCGAATACAACTAGATACTGGCCTTCACCTCTACATGCTGTAATGGAGAGGACATGGGCCGTGGCGCACCTCGCTCTCCCCTCCAAGGTACCCCTAGACCAGAGCCAGAGTAACCGATAAAGAAGGGGGTGAGGGTGAAGGCCGCTACACATGAAAAACACATTATGCATTGCATTTAATGTTAGCGCAACACATTGAAAAAGCACTAAAAACACGATGTGCGTTTGACAACACACTGATGTGAACGGGCCCTTAGTGCACTTACTGCATTATTAAATAAAACTAGTTGTAGAATTTGGTTGCTGAATTTGACCAAAAAGTGACAAACCTTTTTTTTTTTCCTTCTTCCGTAAACCATCAAACAACAGCCTTAGGCAAGTTTAACCTGTGCAAAGCAAAAGTGACACTGAATCTGGGCAATAAGGGATTAAAGTTGAACAGCTGAGCTTTAACTTCCTAGTTCACCATTTAGCATACAGCTTTTTTTTTTTTCTTTTTTTCCTTTATTTTAATTTTATTTGCCCTTTTCAGCAGCTTTCCAGGAACAGCGACACATCCGAACCCTGATTGCAAAAGAAAAAGTTATTTTAAACCTGTTGAGAGTTTGTGAGCTTAGTTGGTTTGGTACTGTCACAAATAAAGTTGGGTGAAAAAAAAAATGCCTTAGTTACATATAAATACGCCCACTGGTGAGGCAGTCTGCCCCTTTAGTCTGAGCACATGGCTTGCTGCTGCTATCTTGGTTTGGTAAGTGGTGTTTGATTATGTTTGCAATGTTGATTTAAAAGCTACAGTTTAAACTTAATTTTTTTTTCACATGTTACAATTTTAATGTATAATCTCCTAAGATGATTTACTATCAACTGCGTTATACTGGGGCCTACTTTAATAGTTTGTATTCAAACAGGCAAGCTCTTGTACTACATAGATCACATAGATCAACCTTTTAACTCCAGGGGAACCCCTGCTAAAACCAATCCACTGCTGATGAATAGAAAGCATGCATTTCCCTGCCACTGGCGGTCGATGGGAGACGTGGCTCCCCCTTGCCACTGGCGGTCGATGGGAGGCATGGCTCCCCCTTGCCACTGGCGGTCGATGGGAGACGTGGCTCCCCCTTGCCACTGGCGGTCGATGGGAGGCATGGCTCCCCCTTGCCACTGGCGGTCGATGGGAGGCATGGCTCCCCCTTGCCACTGGCGGTCGATGGGAGGCATGGCTCCCCCTTGCCACTGGCGGTCGATGGGAGGCATGGCTCCCCCTTGCCACTGGCGGTCGATGGGAGGCATGGCTCCCCCTTGCCACTGGCGGTCGATGGGAGGCATGGCTCCCCCTTGCCACTGGCGGTCGATGGGAGGCATGGCTCCCCCTTGCCACTGGCGGTCGATGTAGGGTTGCCACCTCATCCCTTTAAACCCGAACACATATGAATTACACAGGTTCTGAGGCAAATTTAGTGCAGATAAGGCACCAAGTAAGTTTAATTACCACTTTAATCAGCCACAGAACCTGTGTAATCAATATGTGTTCGGTTTTAAAGGGATGAGGTGGCAACCCTAGGTCGATGGCAGTTTTTTTTTAATGGGGGATTTAAAAAAAAAAATTTTGGGGTCACTTTTATTCCTTTTACAAGGAATGTAAACATCCCTTGTAATAGAAAAAAAATCATGACAAGTCCTCTTAAAAATGAGATCTGGGGTCAAAAAGACCTCAGATCTCATATTTACACTGAAATGCAATAAAAATATTTTTTTTATTTAAAAAAGGTCACTTTAAGAGCATTGGGCCGAAGTGAAGTTTTGACGTCGCTTCCGCCCTGCAATGAAATGGAGACGGGTGAGGGCCATCTTCCCCTCACTTATCTCCATACCCAGGCAGAGAGAGGATCGGGTCGTCTCCGCTGCTGCCGACGGCTCCGATAAGCAGCGGAGGGCACCAGAGAGCGGCGGGAGGGGGGGCCTCTCCCACCGCCGATAAGTGATCTTGTGGCGTATCCGCCACAGAGACCACTTTTATCTGAAAGAGGATTGCCCACTGAAGAGGATACCGGGTTATAGTAGCTAGCTGCTACCATAACGGTATTCCTCTTCAAAGTAGGGACGTATTCCTGCAGCGGGCGGTCCGTAAGTGGTTAATAGCTCAGTGATAATTGGGGCTTATTTAACCACTTCAAGACCAGGCCTATTTCTGACACTTAATTACATCTTAAAATCAGTATTTTTTTCTAGAAAATTACTTAAAACACCCAAACATTAATTATAATTTTTTCTCAGAGACCCAAGAGAATAAAATGGCGGCCGTTGCAATATTGTCACTATTTACGCAGCAGCCTTTCCAAACTCGATTTTTTGGGGAAAAAATACACTTCAATGAGTTAATAAAACTAAATAGTAAATTATCCCAATTGTTTTGTATAGTTTGAACGATGCTACACGGAGTAAATAGATCCCTAAAATTGCACACATTCGTGTGAAGCACCCTCTACCGTAGGTAGGTGCTAGAATAGGATTTTTTGCTAGGGAAACTGTCAGTGCAGGTAAATTTAGGCAGGCCTATGCTTCAGGCTAGGCGCCGATCGCGGAGGAGCCCGGGAGAGCTGGGAGGGAGCTTTATCTTTACACGGTCATAGATGAAGAGTTCCTGGAACAGAGGGGCTGGAGAGGCTGTCGGAACAAATGTTCAGTTGAAGTTCTCTATCATGGACTCAGGGCAGAAAAAGGTCGGTGAGTGGAACACAGGAGTTCTGGATGAGGCATGCCAGGGGAGCTGGGTGCAAGGCCAGAGGAGAGACTGTGGGGAATCTCAAGTCGCTGTGGCCTGCGGGCGCAGGATTTGCAGGCCGGACTAGCTGGGAGCAGTGGTCCACCAACCAGCATGTTCTACAAAATTACTAGGCAGCCGGGGAGAGGTACTGCAGACCTCTGGCCTAGTAACAGCACCCAATTACAGCCAGCAAGCCGGGATTATTCAGAGTGGTCCCTTTTGTCACAATGAAGATGGGACAAAATCTAATAGTTTCACAGTGGAAGTCTTTGTGCAGGAGGAGAGAAGTCCTGGGAGCAACAGTCTGCAGGAGTTAATGCGGAGGAGCAATAGTCTGCATGGTGTTATGCAGGGGAAAAGACTGTAAATGTTAGTGCAGCGGGGTGCTATATTTAGGGGGAGTATCTGAGTGGTAATTAGGCTCAGATATACTAATTGTCAGGTTTCATGGACCATTTCGGCTCACAGAGGATAGCATTGATGTCCAGTTCCCTGTGGCCTACAGGTGGCGCTGTCGCCAAAGGCCAGGGTTGAACCACCAGTGGAGGGCTATGCCTTTTGTGTCCCCTTGCGCCAGTAGTACAGCGGGGCGGGGAACCTGCTGTGCTTGCCGGGAGAGGGTATAAAAGGGGCAGACATCTTCCGTACGGGGTCGGTCCACTTCCCCTCCCAAGGGGTTCTGTCCACGCCACCTTCGGCCTGGGGCTGAGGGTCATCTCCAGGTGCCTTAGGCCCGGAGATGAAGCTGCTATTCCATCCCAGACACCTTCAGTCTGGGGTAAGGTACTATAAGGAAGGCCCGGGGCCCAGCAACCTTCAGCTTGGGTCCGCTAGGGATCGAGGGCTCCCAGGGATCCGCCTTGCGAGGGGACCCGTATCCAGGATCGAGGAGGCCAGGGAGGTGACCCTTTCTGAAGACCCAGCGCAGAGTCGTGGTGACAGCAGGGGCCTCTGGTAACTCTCCGGAGAGATGTTTTTCTCCTTGACATGGGCCAAGTTGTTCTGGAAGGCAGTGCATGTTCTGTAGGTCATAGTGGCAGTGACTCTACGCACACCAGGTCAGTGGCAATGACCAAATAAGGCAAGGCCCTATTCACCCGGTCAGTGGCAGTGACCAACTCCTACAAGTCAGTGGCAGTGACTTTCATGTTCACCAGGTCTGTGGCAGAGACCAACTTCACGGTCTGTGGCAGAGATCGTGCGCCAAACCTGTTTGTGAAATCAGAGCAGTTAAGAGAAGCTAAATCAAGTTTGTGCCTGGACCTCCTCCCACCTTATCTGACCTGTGTCTCGTCTCAACCTGTCTGCTCTTAAAGAGGTTAATTTTTATTATCCGTGTGAAATAAATACAGAAATTGGACTTTCAGTTGGTGTGGACAGTTACTTTACTGGGGAGAATTAAAGGGGTTGCTCCACCGGAAAAAAAAAATTAAAAGCCAGCAGCTACAGCTACAGCAGCTGCTGGCTTTTAATATTTGGACACTTACCTGTCCTGGAGTCCAGCGACGTCCGCAGCAGAGGACGAGCGACCGCTCGTCGCTCTGCTGCTCCCTCTGCCATCCTCGCTGAGGGAACCAGGAAGTGAAGCCCTGCGGCTTCATGCCCGGTTCCCTACGGCGCATGCGCGAGTCGCGCTGCGCCGTTCTGATTGGTGCTCCTGTGTTCTGGGAGCCGAGTGTCTCCCAGAACACCAAGGGAAGTCTGCGGGAAGTGACGTAACTCCCGCAGATTCCCGGAGACAGGACTCCCGGATGTGGGTGAAAATACCTGTCTTAGACAGGTATCTTCACCCCCCTCCCCCCTGAAAGGTGTCAATTGTGACACCGGAGGGGGGGAGGGTTCCAAATAGCAAAAGTTGCTATTTAGGGTGGAGCTCCACTTTAAGAACTTGTTTCTGGCTACTGCAGAAATTAGATCAGCTTGGGAGGATTTAAACACCAACTGCAGGCAGGCCCGAGGAAACTAACACCGCTCAACCTCCCCATCCAGGAGGGAACGGGCTTGTGGTGCGGTGTGCCTCACTCTTTTCCTGCGGAGGAGCCAAGTAATGAAAAGCAGGTAAAGTCTGGGGTTGGTGTGCTACATGTAGGGGCTCGAGTCCGGGATTTGTCTGCGGTTAAAAAGTGAAAAAACCCCCCCAGAAGTTGAACTTTATTCCCCAGTGAAGTTCCGTGGAGGTCGGCCATATTGAGAACTGTGCCACGAGGAGAACCCTGACTGCGTATTTCGTGGGCGTGCCTATTCAGAAAGCCCGCAAACGGTGCAGGAGATGGGAGGCGTCTGACCATGTGTGGAGTTGCACGTGGGGACTTTGGAGCGAAAAGGTCAGTGCGCAATGGAGCAGCAGATGGTCAACATGGCGTCTCATGCCTCATGGGTTCCGGCTTCTACTACCATGAAGATGACTTGGTTCGCTGCTTCTTTAACAGATACAGGTATTCGGCTCAAGCCCCGAGGACGATTTGCCCTCTACGTGTGTAAAGATGTGGAGGCCCTCGGAGTGATTTGTCCCGGCTGCTCGGGACTGGTGGTTCATCTAAAGCCATTCGGGCGATGCAAGAACTGTAAGGAGTTTCTATTTGAGGTCGAGCAACCTACGGAAAAGCCTCGGGCCTTCCACTTCAATTGCCTTACGGGCGCCACCACTCCAGAAGAAGGAATCAGAGCTTATACAGCCACCCCTGCGCGCACTGACAGTACACCGGAGGAAGTCATAGAGGAGCTTGTTGTAGCGAGTGAGAGACCGGAGGATGCTGCTTTGGTTACCACAGAGTCCTTTCTCCCACCGCCCAAGAGGAAGATCGGGTTTGTGAAAGCTTCCCGTGGTGGAGCAACGCCCCAGCGCTTACTCGGAACGGATGCATCCGAAGGGAAAAGTCCCAGACGTCCTGGTTCTTCAAGCCGAGGTAAGCCGGGGGAAGAGACTGTTAAAGGCCCCTAGCCCTGAAGATTCACATGCCCGTGAATTAGCCAGAGGGGGTGACTCGTCCTTTACCAGGAGTTACCTTCCTGCGGAGGAATATTACACCTCCGACCTGGAGTCCATCTCTGATGCGGGTGATGACGCCGCCATTGATGAACTTTTCGAAAAGGGCTGGGATAAAATACCCATGTCCTTGTTCCGTAAGCCTAGGGACCCACCCATATCTACTGGGGAAAGTACACACCGGGTGGTGGCTTCCGAGCCTGAGGGATCTGTCCCCTTGCCTGCCCTTCCACCGTCGGAGGCACCTGCTTCTACAACCGAGACGAGACAGGTGTCACTGCGGGCCCCTGCAACTGGCCCGGAGGCAGTTAAAGTGCCTCGGCACCCGGATGCCATCGTCTTGCCTGGCGCAGGAGACCGTGCTACCATGCCACCACTATCCCGTTTACAGAGACTTTTTAATCAGAAAGTTGCCAGCGAGTATGGGTGGGAATACCCGTACTTACCAAAGGAACTTTTGTTTAAAGTAGAGGCCTGTAGAGACCGGTGGTACGCGGACTTTGTGTGGACACATCAAAGTACCCCAGGCCAGGAGATACTTCTCGTGTTCCCCCGCAGCCACTCTGCGGTTTAAGGACTGTAAAGCTGCCTGGATGTTGGGTCGGCACATCTATGTGGATAAGGTACTCATTTGCAGGAAGGACAAGGATAATGTGGAGTACCATATAGACACGTTTGATAAACATTGGAAGCCGCTGGTGTTGCCTGACCCACATTATTACCTGTGAGAGACAAGACTCTTTGATTTTTTTTGGCTTGATTTTTGATTGCACTCTTTTTCCAAGCCCAGGAACTTTTGCCCTAGCTTAAGGGGTACTCTACTTTTTGGAGGAGCGGGAGCTGTTGCTGTTCTGTTCTCCCCTCTGCAAAGATAACAAGGACTTTGGGGTTGTAGACAGTTTAGGGCCACAGTACAGAAGAGGATTTTGCCAACGTCAGTGTTTTCATCACAGCACTACCTCTAGGTGGCGGTGTTGTGCAACGATTGCAATGACACTCAGTATAATGCAGTTTACTTATTGGAAGGAAGGGATTCTTCTCTCGGAGGATCTCTCCATTCCTATCAATGTTATTTCAGGTGTTTTTCTTTCCTCTGCAGGTGAACGACAAGCATGACTGCTGAGTATGGGGCGGGTCTTAGCTAGTGCAGCAGGAGGGAAATGTAAATTTTATTGGGAATTTTTTTTTATGTGACCTAAAATGTTGTTTTTATACACGTGTATTTCTCCTTTTCCCTTCTGTGTTTCCCTTTCCTTCCCTATGTCAGGTTCCGGCACAAACAAACCGTTTTTTTAAATTGTCATTTTTTTTTTGGTAGTTTGTCTCTGGATCGGGCTTATGCTGGCTCAGGCTGAGAGGCATAGGTTGGTTCCAGACACTGGGGATCAGTGTCCATCAAGTGAGGGGGATGTGTAGCGGGGTGCTATATTTAGGGGGAGTATCTGAGTGGTAATTAGGTTCAGATACACTAAATTGTCAGGTTTCATGGACCATTTCGGCTCAGAGGATAGCATTGATGTCCAGTTCCCTGTGGCCTACAGGTGGCGCTGTCGCCAAAGGCCAGGGTTGAACCACCAGTGGAGGGCTATGCCTTTTGTGTCCCCTCGCGCCAGTAGTACAGCGGGGCGGGGAACCTGCTGTGCTTGCCGGGAGAGGGTATAAAAGGGGCAGACATCTTCCGTACGGGGTCGGTCCACTTCCCCTCCCAAGGGGTTCTGTCCACCCCCCAGGCACCTTCGGACTGAGGGTTGTCACTGGGTGCTGCTGTTCCATCCTGCTGTTCCATCCCAGACACCTTCAGTCTGGGGTGAGGTACTATAAAGAAGGCCCGGGGCTCAGCAACCTTCGGCTGGGGTCTGCTAGGGATCAAGGGCTCCCAGGGATCCGCCTTGCGAGGTGACCTGTATCCAGGATCAAGGAGGCCAAGGAGGTTTACCCTTTCTGAAGACCCAGCGCAGAGTCGTGGTGACAGCAGGGGCCTTTGGTAACTCTCCGGAGGGATGTTTTTCTCCTTGACATGGGCCAAGTTGTTCTGGAAGGAAGTGCATGTTCTGTAGGTCATGGTGGCAGTGACTCTACGCACACCAGGTCAGTGGCAGTGACCAAATAGGGCAAGGCCCTATTCACCCGGTCAGTGGCAGTGACCAACTCCTACAAGTCAGTGGCCGTGACTTTCATGTTCACCAGGTCTGTGGCAGAGATCGTGCGCCAAACCTGTTCATGAAATCAGAGCAGTTAAGAGAAGCTAAATCAAGTTTGTGCCTGGACCTCCTCCCACCTTATCTGACCTGTGTTTTGTCTCAACCTGTCTGCTCTTAAAGAGGCTATTTTTTATTATCCGTGTGAAATAAATACAGAAGTTGGACTTTCAGTTGGTGTGGACAGTTACTTTACTGGGGAGAATTAAGGACTTTTTTCTGGCTACTGCAGAAACAAGATCAGCTCAGGAGGATTTAAACACCAACCGCAGGCAGGCCCGAGGAAACTAACACCGCTCAACCTCCCCATCCAGGAGGGTACGGGCTTGTGGTGCGGTGTGCCTCACTCTTTTCCTGCGTAGGAGCCAAGTAATGAAAAGCAGGTAAAGTCTGGGGTTGGTGCGCTACATTAGTACTAAAGGTAATACTGCGTTAATGTAAGAGTGTGAAAAATGAACAACGTGCTTATAACAGCTAGGCTTGGGGTCCCCCCAAAATCCATACCAGACCCTTATCCGAGCACGCAGCCTGGTCGGTCAGGAAAGGGGGTGGGGACGAGCGAGCACCCCCCCTCCTGAACCGTACTAAGCCACATGCCCTCAACATGGGAGGTAGGTGCTTTGGGGCAGAGGGGCCCTGCGCCCCCACCCCAAAGCACCTTGTCCCCATGTTGATGAGGACTAGGGCCTCTTCCCGACAACCCTGGCCGTTGGTTATCGGGGTCTGCGGGCGGGGGGCTTATCGGAATCCGGGAGCCCCCTTTAAAAAGGGGGCCCCCAGATCCCAGTCCCCCACCCTATGTGAATGAGTATGGGGTACATCGTACCCCTACCCATTCACCTGGAGGAAAAGTGTCAATAAAAAAAAACCTCACTAGACCGGTTTTTAAAGTAATTTATTAGGCAGCTCCGGGGGTCTTCGTCCGACTCTCCGGCCTCTTCTCCCACTCTCCGGTGCTTTCTCCGCGCTATCCGGTTCTCCTCACGCTCTCCGGTGCTTTCTGCCGGGCTCCTCCACTATCTTCTGCCATCTTTTTGGTAGCGGTGGCCCGGTCTTCTTCGTTGTCTTCTTCCCTCTTCGCTTCTTGAGATGTTGACACGACAATCTCTCCCGCTGTAATGCCGTGTGCGCAATGATGTATATAGGCATGGGGCGTGGTCACCGGGTGAGGTCACCCGGTGACCTCACCCCCTTATGACGTTAAAGTCCCGGGACAGTGACGTCATACGGGGACGGGATCACCGGGTGACATCACCCGGTGACCACGCCCCATTTCTATATAAGTCGTTGCGCACACGGCATTAGAGCGGGAGAGAGCATCGTGTCAACATCAGAAGAGAAGAGGGAAGACCATGCCAACGCTAGCAAAAGAGCGGGCAGAAGATAGCGGAGGAGCCCGGCAGAAGGCACCGGAGAGCGGGAGAAGAGGCCGGAGAGCGCAGAGAAGTCGGAAGAGACCCCCAAAACTGTCTAATAAATTACTTTAAAAACTTTTGTAGTGTGTTTTATTTTTGACACATTTTCCCCAGATGAATGGGTAGGGGTACGATGTACCCCATAATCATTCACACAGAGTGGGGGGCCGGGATCTGGGGGCCCCCTTATTAAAGGGGGGCTCCCAGATTCTGATAAGCCCCCGCCCGCAGACCCCGACAACCAGGGTTGTCGGGAAGAGGCTTTTGTCCTCATCAACATGGGGACAAAGGTGCTTTGGGGTGAGGGGCGCAGGACCTTTCCTGACCGACCAGGCTGCATGCTCGGATAAGGGTCTGGTATGGATTTTGGGGGGACCCCCACGCCAATTTTTTTTCATTTTTTTGGAGGGGTTCCACTTCATCCTCAGCACGCAAGTCGTATCATGATGATCCGATTTGCGGTGCGACTTCTATTCAAATCAATGGGCTCCCATAGGGAACCATTGATTTTGAATAGAGCCAAAGAAACGCCTAACGCTAATTAGCGGCCGTTTATGCGCATTTATCAGCGTTTGGCTTTTTTTGGCGAGAAACGTCACTTTGAACGCAAATTTCTTGTGTTTTAGAAAAAAGCCCATAAATTCCACTGCTCATTAACTCTAAAAACGTCCATGTGTGCATGGACACATATGCTAACATAGAGTGCAGTTTATGGGCTTTTAAAAAAAAAAATGCCGAAACGCCAATAAACTGCAGTTTGAGCTCCAGTGTGCATGGAGCCTAAATATGATGGCAAACCAACATGTTCTATGGGCATCCCATGTCCCCCTTTCCTCAACCAGGTTATACCCCCCAATAAACAAAACAACGCAAATGACTGTTCATTGTCTCTGAGGTGATAGATGGAGGTCTGGCAGCAGGGTGATATGGTGGATGTTAGTTACTAGTAGCAACCAAGCGCTACAGCAATATCCAGCAACCCTCGATGATGCCTCCCATACAAACGTTTTAAGGGTAAGAACCCTGTGGATCCTCTCTAATTGCAAACAATAGATAATATGGCAGTAGACAGTGCCAGTCTCTCCCATCTTTAGTCACCACCTTCTTTAGCAATACTCTTGAGGGTTTTGTTAAACTGTTCTACTAAACCATCTGTCTGAGGGTGGTAAACCAAAGTATATAGATGCTTAAAGGGGTTGTAAACCCTCAAGTTTTTTCACCTTAATGCATCCTATGCATCAAGGTGAAAAACACCTGGCAGTGACCGCCCCCCCCCCCCGTTTTACTTACCTGAGCCCCAAATTTGCTTCAGCGGGGACGCGCTGTCCCTCTCTCCACGGGGTACCGGCTCTTGATTGGATAGATTGATAGCAGCGCAGCCATTGGCTCCTGCTGCTGTCAATCAAATGCAATGACGCGGGCACCGGGGGCCGAGTCCGGCATTCGTGTCTATGGACGCAAACGCATGGTAACCCACCGGGAGAGCGCTTCTCCCAGGGGGGTTATCTGATGTGGGGAGGAGCCTTCGGGGGTCCTCAGAAGAGGATGTTTGGGGCCACTCTGTGCAAAACGAGCTGCACAGTGGAGGGAAGTATGACATGTTGTTTTTTTTTAAATGTATAGTTTGAACGATGCTATACTGAGTAAATTCATACCTAAAATTGCACATGTAGCAAGGTGTTACTATTGCAAGCATCGTAAGGACTGCAATCTGTGCTGTAAATATGAGCTTGGCTCTTTAAGTGTTTCATACTAATTGGTTACAACTTGTTCGGGTCAGTTATCGAGAGACAAAGACTCCGTTGCAGTAAGCGGCACAGAGACTACATTGCCCACAAGGCCACTGTGCTACCAGAGGGGAGTGCGCCGCGCAGAGCCTGATGGGAGGACCTATTTAAGGCCAACGCGCCATATAGCACGCTCTCTCTGGACGCCATCTTCAAGCCAGCAGGAGGCCTGTGTGAAGGCCTTCTGCGAGTATACCTAGGCCCGAGAAGCCTGGGCCTACGGAGACTGAGCGGATCGCCTAGCCAAAGGGGGATCCCTGCGTAACAGTCTCGCTGACCAACCGGAGGGAGATCAGGCTGCGGCTTGCAGCATCCAGAGCCTTGTGTCCACCGCTATTCAGAGGACGGCCGGGTGAAGGACCAGGAGCCTTGTGACACAGAGTGACGGACTATTGACGGAGGGTTCCGGACTGCGAGGGAAAGCAGCAAGACAAGGCATCATCTGGTGAGTGGGCACTTGCCCATCAATTAAGTTAACTGACTGCGAGGAGTGTGACTATCACAAGCTTTGCTTATATTGCGGGCGCTTACATCTCTACACGTAGGAACTCAACGCCTTGGGGAAACTAGTACCCCTTGTGCTGTCAGTCTGTGTGTTTCAATTAACTGTTCTTTCTGCACCCTATCTTTTGGATTACAAATCTTTATATGCACCAACGTGGCTAGCTAAAGATACCCGACTCTTAAAGGGATATTCATCTAGTTTTCTACCCTTGCAAGTGGTTGCTATAAGACGCGCACCAATTGAACTATCCACAAGGGGGAGCCATAGAATTGTGATTTTGCATTAATAGCTGTTTTTATCACTTTGTGTTTCTGCTGCTTGTGTGAGACTTGGTGGAGAGGTTCCCCAGTGTTGATGTTACTACACTGAGAGATTCCTCCACCATACCCTCGCTCAGATCTGGCCCTCAGGCTATGTTAGCAGGGTCGGATCTCAGAGGTATTTTGAACCAATGGTATTTCCTTCATTGAGACTGCATTCACACCTGAGCGTAGCGCTTCGAGCGTTTTTACCGTTGTTTTGTCGTGCAAATTTGCGCCCATCGAAACGCTTGTCGCGCTAAACGATTGAATCAAGCGTTTCCATTACTTTCTATGACTCCTAAAACGCCCAAATCTGCCCGATGTGAACAATCTCCATAGAGAATGTTTTTTTCCCCCTCTAGCGGTTTGTAGCTTCAGGCTACAAAACTCTCAGGTGTGAATGCAGCCTGAGTTATACAGGGAGCTGTATGTATTGAATGCCTATTGTGTAATCATTATCTCATTTCTTTACCAAGTAAACATATCACCTTTTGGTTAAGCTACAATTTGTGTGGAACTCTGTCTTTGCAGCTGAGTGGCAGGTGAACAACACTAAGGTAACATTTACTTTTATTGCCTATATTGTTGTGTATACATCATTGAGGTCCCCAACAGCCAATTGGGGCCCTCAATCATATTATTGCCCATTTGTGCCAGAGGGGATTGAGCCAAATTCAGGGGGTTTGACAGGCAGGGTGCAGGCCCAATACTAAACCAGCAGCTCCTACGGGGGTAGTGCTACACACACATTTGCACCCTCTAACGTAGGTAGGTGCTAGAATAGGATTTTTTGCTAGGGAAACTGTCAGTGCAGGTAAATGTAGGTCGGCCTATGCTTCAGGCTAGGCCTGCTTGTTTTGATCTGGGGGGAAGGGAGTGGTTAGTGTAGCAGTGGGTGTGACCAACTGTGCTTCAGTACTTGGGCCGCCTCCCCTGCTTTCAGTGAATAATTCTGGAAGAGAGGTAGGGCCATGAGCTGGAGTGGCAGGCAGCTCATGTGAGGAGCCCTGACCAATCCCCACTTGGTATTGGCAGGGGGCAGGCCTCCCATATAAGCTGAGGTCTCAGCCCACTGGGGAGGAGTTGTCGCCGGGAGAAGTGGAGAATGGAGTACTAGGCAGCAGCAGGAGGCCAATCACGGAGGCGCACGCGAGAGCTGGGAGGGAGCTTATTCCTTACGCCAGGGATATGCAATTAGCGGACCTCCAGCTGTTGCAAAACTACAAGTCCCATCATGCCTCTGCCTCTGGGTGTCATGCTTGCTGCTGTCAGTGTCTCGCTATGCCTCATGGGACTTGTAGTTTGGCAACAGCTGGAGGTCCGCTAATTGCATATCCTTGCCTTACACGGTCATGTATGAAGTCTTCATCTTTACACGGTCATAGATGAAGAGTCCTGGAACAGAGAGGCTGTCAGAACGTATGTCCAGATAAAGTTCTTCATCATGGACTCGGGGCAGTAAAAGGTCGGTGAGTGTACCACAGTGGATTTCTGGATGAGGCATGCCAGGGGAGCTGGTGCGAGGTCAGAGGAGAGACTGTGGGGAATGTGGCAAATTGATGCGGCCTCAGGGTGCAGGATTTGCGGACTGGACTTGCTGGGAACAGTAGTCTGCCAAGTTACATGTGCTGCTAATTTACTAGGCCGCCGGGGAGAGGTGCTGAAGACCTCTGTCCTAGTAATCTGGCCTAGTAACTGCACATTTCATAGCCAGCCATAGACTGTTCAGAGCGGACTCTTTAGCTCACATGAAGGGGATGTGAGTGTGACAGGAAAGATAAGGATCTACAGTGAAGTTTGTGCAGGAGGAGATAAGTCCTGAGAGCAACAGTCTGCGGGAGATACGCAGAGGAGGAGAAATGGTCTGCATGGTAATGCAGGGGAAGTGACTGTAGATATTATCTGTGCATCAGTACTAAAAGGCTCAACCAAATTACAAGTTCTTTAATATGATGGCAAAGCAACATGTTCTATGGGCATCCCATATCCCCCTTTCCCCAACCAAGTTATGACCTGAGCAATAGTTTGGCTCGGGCCTTCTAATTATGTTCAGGACTCTGCTCTGTTGCTGTGTCACTTGGCGTATAGTTCCCCGTTGGCCTGTAGGTGGCATTGCTATGTCAGGTCCGGGTTGAACCACAGGTGATATAGTGGCAATTGTGTGTTCTCTCTCGGCTCCCATACGGTGGGTGGTTTGGCCTGCTGTGCATGCCGGGAGAGGATATAAAAAGGGGCAGAAACCATTGGCCCGTGGTAGTATCCGGGGACCAGTACCCGGGGGAGTTATCCGGGGACCAGTACCCGGAGGAGTGTGCCCCATGAGGGGGGTGCGTGCACTGGCCGAAGAGTCTCGGGCACCTTCAGCCCAAGGCTTACAGCATTCCAGGTAGGCCCGGTACCTTTAACTGGGTCTACAAGCAGAACCGTGAAGTCCCAGGATACCCAGGTGAGGGTATCCGCTCTGACTAAGAGGAAGCCAGGGGAGGATCGGTCCCATACCAGGAGGCGAATGATATAAGATCGCTGTCTCGGGAAAGGCCTGGTAACCTGTCAGAGGGAAGGATTCCTGCTCCGCAGAACTGACCCTGCGGAGGGCTGCTGATCTAAAGGATCATCTGAACTTGTCCTTGGAGGGGATAAAGTACAGAACTGTTCGATCTTCACACCGGCTGCTAGGGCCGCTCTTATAGGGACTATCCGGGTGAGCTGTACCCACAGTGGCGACGAAGCCAAGAGTTGTGCCTAAATCTGCTCTATGACTCTGCTAACTCCTTTCTCTCTTCAATTTCTGGTTCTACTGAAGCAAAGGAAAATAAAACTCATTGTTGGAATTAAAGTGTTGTGGACATTGACCTCCTTGGGGAAAACATAGACTTGTCTCTGCATAGTTGGAGATGAGAGCCAGTGGAAGGGGGTGACTCGCTGCGGGATCCAAATACATGAACACTGCCTAACCTCCAATACAGGACATGGGCTTGTGGCATGGTGTGTCTTATCCCTTGCAAGAGAAGGTAAGCGGGGGGGAAAAAGATCTGTGTGCTACAAACAAAAAACAAACGCAAATGACTTCATTGTCTGAGGTGATAGATGGAGGTCTGGCAGCAGGGTGATATGGTGGATGTTAGTTACTAGTAGCAACCAACTGCTACATGTGGAATGGAGACACATTACGGTACTTAAAAATCTCCATAGGTGACACTTTAAATTTTTTAACTGTTTAGAGTTGGAGGCGATCTTGTGCTAGAACTCTTGCTCGAAAGATCGTTGATACCTCACATGTGTGGTTTGAACACTGTTTAAATTTGCATGAGTGACTTGCAGACTGCTGCTTAGCCGCTTCGGTTGTTATCACAAGAAATCCGACCCTCTGCTCTAATAAAATGGTACTGGGGTGACGCCATCAGCTGCAGGCATTACCCCAGTACAACCACTTAAAGAAAATGACAGACAGGTACGTGATTTTGCGCGAAGTGGTAAATACAGTACAATGTGTAATGCCCTTACAGCAAACAATTACAGTTGCTGATTGGCTGTTATGGTTATTGCACTTTCCTACATGCTCTGTGTGACAGGGGTCACTTGGGGCACAGGGGGAATGAGAACCCCACCATGATCTGGGATAGTCATATTCAATGCTGTATATACATGGTATATATTGGGTGTATATTGTGTGTGGGCTGTTGTGTAATATTTGCTGTGATGGGGTGTGATTGCATTCTATTGTCTATTGTGGCTTGTGGTAATTAAGTCTGCTACTGTGGTGATGTGGATTGGAGCTTGGTAGACCATCTAGCTGCCTATTATGGGATGTTTAAGTGTCTTTCTGTGAGGAGGGGGGGGGGGAAATCACCCCTCCTGCTAAGACTGTTTACTGAAAGAGAAGTTTGAACACACCTGACCTGTATGACCATTGTCATTGGACAGTTTAAACCGCCCTGTTCCCCAAGGATGGGAGGGAAGGGTTTTGAAGAGAAATGTGTTATGTGCTTGTAATAGTCATTCCCTGTTTTTGGGACTTCAACACAGAGCGTTTGTCTCGTATGTTTGGAAGGATTAATCCTATGGGAAGCGGTCGCCTGACTGTGGAGGATCGGCAGTGGATGTGTGTCCAGAAAGGGAATATCCTAAACGGCGTTAACCCCTTTCATGCTTGGGTAGCCGTTACATTGGTTGGCAGCGGTGGGATTTTCCCTCCAGTTACTGGGACACTCCAAACCACCACAGTGAATGACCAGCTATGCAGCCTGCAGGAAAGCCATGCTGAAAGACTTACTTGAGAGCCATGGAGGGACCAGTGGGACAA
Source organism: Rana muscosa (assembly GCA_029206835.1). Lineage (NCBI taxonomy): Eukaryota > Metazoa > Chordata > Amphibia > Anura > Ranidae > Rana > Rana muscosa. Next base: position 339,965,031 of record CM055125.1, on the reverse strand, counting down.
AGAACAAGGCCACCTTGATCAGGAAGCTAGCCGAGATGGATCAGAGGGATGGTGATGCAGGACCCCGGTCAGTTGAAGACTTGTTTCAGCAACGAGTTCGAGAGCGGTTGGCATTATATGGTGCTAACCCATCAGAGACCGCCATACAGGAAGCCATTAAAGACATCCAGGTGCAGGATGAGCGACAAGAGAACTGGAGCGACAGAGAACTAGAGCGGCAACATGAGCGGAAAATGGCGGAAATACGGCAATCGGAGACAACGCCTAAAGATACAGCGCCTGTCCGTAAGTTGCCCTTTCGGGCGTTCAAACTATTTAAGGAAGGAGAGGAGGAAATTGAAGCGTTCCTGCAGGACTTTGAGAGACTATGCCAGATACATGAAGTACGGCCCCAAGATCGGGTCGCCTTACTGGCGAGTAATTTAACTGGCAGAGCGGCGGATGTGTATCGGGCCCTGGAGGATGAGGACGCTAAAGACTATGACCGGGTAAAAGAAGCTCTGCTAGCTCGATTTGCCATTACACCCGAAGCCAGCCGGAATTAAGTTTAGAGAATCCCGGAAACAAACCCACATAACATACGTGGAGTGGGCACATCGTCTGCAGCAAAACCTTAGGGGCTGGTTTCAGGGAAGCCACGCTCATACCATAGAGGACATCACCCAGCTAGTACTCTTAGAACAGTTCTTTAACCACACCCCTCCGGTATTACGGGATTGGGTGCGAGATAAGCGACCACAGACTGTACAGCAAGCGGCTACTTTGGCCGATGAATATCTGGACTCTCAAAGGTCAGGCGAAAGCGAGCGCTATCCACCATCTCGGCCCAGTTTACCAGCCTCTAACCCAACTTCAGCACCACCTCCAACGGCCACTTATCTTCAGCAGCCCAGGTTCAACTCCCAGGACTACTCACAACCCATCAGGTGTTTCGGATGTAACAAGCTAGGGCACAAAAAGCCAGACTGTCCGTTGAATCCAGTCCCAGTCATGGAGACAGCCAGCAAGGGGGTGCCCCCGCACATCCATGCCTGCGGCCCACTGCGTTGAGGAGGAAGAACATTGGGGTGTCCTGCATGAGGCTGATCCAGTACAAGCAGCTAACCGGGACAACAGGCAACAACACAGGCAGACTGTCTGGGTCAATGGAAAGGTAGCCAATGGCCTACGTGATACTGGTGCCACCATGACCCTACTACAGAATAACCTCATCCCAGAGAGCCAACACACCGGAGACACTGTAGCTGTAAGAGTAGCGGGAGGTACCATCTTCCGGCTACCCGTTGCCTGTGTTCACCTGGATTGGGGGGTTGGTTCGGGACACGTGAATGTGGGGGTGATGAAGGATTTGCCAGCGGATGTACTACTGGGGAATGATTTGGCCCCCCTCGTTTCTGCTTACGCCGCGATGGGCCCTGCTGAAGCCAACCCAGTGACTGTGCCCAGACCCATGCTGCTGGAACCGGCCCGCTTACGGCTGAGAACTGGGTAAGACTATCTTCCCCGACATGTACCTTAGATCAGGGAAAATATCAGTCTAGAATTGGAATGTGACAAGTTGGCCAGGGAGAAATCGGAGATGCAACGACACTACGTCATGTATTATGAAATGTCCCATGGCTTGAACATTGAAATGCCCAAAGAGGCTGAAATCGTCAAAAGGTTAAATGGGATTTGCGCCCAGGTTTTGCCTTACCTTTCCCAAGAGCATCAGCAACAAGTTTTGGGAGCCATTGAGAGAGCAAAGCAAGTGACTGTTCCAGAACTGAATTCCATTATTCGTCCCGCAACCTTACAACTGCACCATCAGCTACTGACCCGGTAAGCAAAATGGCAATGCTGATGGGTTGTCCAGGCATTAGAGGAATGGAACTATGGACTAACCTCGGAGTCAACCCGTCTGGGGTCTCCTCCTGTGTTAGTCTCCTGCCGAAAGAGGAGATGTGTGACAGGGGTCACTTGGGGCACAAGGGGAATGAGAACCCCACCATGATCTGGGATAGTCATATTCAATGCTGTATATACATGGTATATATTGGATGTATATTGTGTGTGGGCTGTTGTGTAATATGTGGTGGGGTGTGATTGCATTCTATTGTGGCTTGTGGTAATTAAGTCTGCTACTGTGGTGATGTGGATTGGAGCTTGGTAGACCGTCTGGCTGCCTATTATGGGATGTTTAAGTGTCTTTCTGTGAGGAGGGGGGGGGGGGAATCACCCCTCCTGCTAAGACTGTTTACTGAAAGAGAAGTTTGAACACACCTGACCTGTATGACCATTGTCCTTGGACAGTTTAACCCGCCCTGTTCCCCAAGGATGGGAGGGAAGGGTTTTGAAGAGAAATGTGTTACCATGTGCTTGTAATAGTCATTCCCTGTTTTTTGGGACTTCAACACAGAGCGTTTGTCTCTTATGTTTGGAAGGATTAATCCTATGGGAAGCGGTCGCCTGACTGTGGAGGATCGGCAGTGGATGTGTGTCCAGAGAGGGAATATCCTAAACGGCGTTAACCCCTTTCATACTTGGGTAGCCGTTGCACTCTGTTTTTGTTTCCAAACCCAGATGCATACTGAGCAGTCAGCCGTATAAACCATTTTTCAGCTTGCTCAGTTTCTCTAGAACGTTTTGGCTGCATTCGCGCCTTTTGAATCGTGATTTGCTGCGATTTTTGCCTGCTATTTTAAAGCGCAGATGTGTGAATGACAAATCGCGAAACTCACATTTGAGATTCCATTCATCTGAACGACACCTAAAATCACAGTGCAGGTTTGCCGTGCGATTAATCCTGCTGCAACTCTTCGTGTAAAGCCCAAAAGTAGCGGCTGAACTTTTTTAGGGGACAAGCTTCACGAAATGAGTTTTGCCACGAATTATCACGCGACAAACCCGCACTATGATTTTAGGTGTCGTTCAGATGAATGGCATCTCAAATGCGAGTCCTGGAATTTATCATTCACGCAATTGTGCTTTGAAATCGCTGGCAGATCTGCGATTCAAAACGCTGAGGTGTGAATGCAGCCTTTGTTGACTAAGACTGGTTTTAGAAAAAAAAACTACATACTCAGAAAAGGAGAGACAGTGGTCTGCTGCTGTGGATCTCTCCTGCAGAAAATGCTAGTTGCCTGGCTCTCTGGCTGCTGCTGAGCTCCAGAGCAGGCTTCATTAATTGTCAAAATGGTTATTCACTTATTTGGAAGATGTGCTTTGCAGGAAATGTTGCTGGTCAAATTTCTCAATATACTAACACTTGTGAATGTATGAGGAAAGGAAGGTGCGCCAAACTAAGTGCAGTATTAATGGTATTTAATGGCAAATAAAAAAGACAGCCAAATGGCTACTCACAAGGTGATGATTCATATAAGGCATATCAATGTAGTAGGTAGAAATGGTCCGGTGTCATCAATGGCAGTCCGTCGGAGGGATGTGGGTCCCAGATGGAGGAGAAGCTGAAGGCAGGTCTGCAGTGTCAGCAGGGAACGTCCTGGGCATCCAGGCGCTTGTAGCCGTGCGTGATGTATTCCTTCTGTGATGGATGAAGGGTCAGGAAGATGCACTTCAGCGTGGAACGCAGCATGCCGTCGGACCGGAAATGACGTGGTGGGGGAACGGACCAATAGGATGACGCGTTTCTCAGCATCTGCTGTTTCATCAGATCTGATAGCGGGTATACACTTTTCTGTGTGTTAAAACTGGCAGAGACACCAGTAATGTGCAGTTCCCTGCAGCCCCACGGGTGGCGCTGTCGCCTTGGGCTGGGGTTGAACCATTGCTGTGTGCTGTGCTCCTTTTGTCCTCCCTCGGCAGCGGTATGGTGGGGCTGCTGTGCTTGCTGGGAGAGGGTATAAAGGGGCCGGCCATCTTTGTCACGGGGTTGAGTCCCGGGCACCATCAGCCTGAGGGCGGTGGTTCGTGTCGGTCCCCTAGGCGGCCTAGGCCTAGAGGACGTTCGGAGGTCGTGTTCCATCCCAGGCACCTTTAGCCTGGGGTGAGGTACTCGGATGGAGGTCTGGAGCTCAGTGCCCACCACTGAGTTCCGCGAGGGAAGGAGATCCTAGGGAACCCCGGGAGTGGGTACTCGAATCCGGAAGGCGTAATGGACTGGTGGGAGATGCTTGCTTGAAGACCTGGTGCAGCATATTGCCAGTGACAGGTGAGCCTCTCATCGGAGACCGCCTGGAAGGAGATTCCCCCCTCGCTCGGAGACCGCAACCCACTTTCAGGAAGGAAAGTGGAGAGTTCATTGTGTCTGGGCCTACTCGCATCCACACCTCCTTTTCTGTTCTGTTCTCTAAGGGGGTCCAACTGATTGTGTTCACTTTTGCATTAAGAAGAATAAAGGAGTGTTGGACTTTAATGGTGTGGGGCTCATTTTCTGACAGACATTGTTCAAGGTAACTCTCTTTGGAGGCTCCAGGTGCAGAACACCGACCCGAAGGTAACATAAGAACTTTGCTTACACCACACAGACATCTGTGGTGAAGGCTTGGCGTGGTGACCCCGCACTCTCTCCTCTAAGGTACCCCTAGACAAGAGACAGACGAGCTGATAGAGAGGAGAGAGAGGAGGCCGCTACATATATATATAAAAAAAACTAAAATATGAAGTGTCCAGCAAAAACAGTGGCAAATTATGTAAAGGAAATATAGTACGTGTGTGCAAAAAATATTTAAAAATGCAAATAAATCCCACAGATTATGTATACAAGTCCAACATAAACAATATATTTTTTATGTTGGACTTGTATACATAATCTGTGGGACTTATTTGCATTTTTTAATATTTTTTGCACACACGTACTATATTTCCTTTACATAATTTGCCACTGTTTTTGCTGGACATTTAAGATTTTAGGGTTTTTTACCTGCACTGTCAGGGTATTTATTACTACTAGCACTTACACATCTGTATTATAGCATTACATTGGAATCTGGTAGAACAGAGCCACATTCCCTTTGCGTTTTTATTTTTTTGGATCAATATGAACCCTGCCTGACTTGTCAGCAAAATAGTAAGTGTGTATACATATATATATATATAAAAATGCACACTTACTTTTATGCTGACAAGTCGGGCAGGGTTCATATCGAGTTGCCATTCTTTGGTCCATCTTGTGTCTGGCTCTGGCTGCCTGCCCTGCTCCGTGCTGTCTCACTTCTCACCTCACTGAGCCATCCACCTGCCACTATCCAGGCTGACTCGGCTCCGCTGCTTCTTCCAAGGGGGAGAGAGGAGGCCGGAGGGGGGGGGGGCGGAGTGCAGATGTATATCACTCCGCCGCCGTCTGTGGGACCTTCAGCCAGAACTATAGAAGACCCATCGGCAAATGCGGCTGGATTACTCCACAGCTGTGTTCCGGCGACTCCCTAGTCCCTGTTTAATCACCTCCCAATCGCAGCAGTGCAGCACACAGATGCTTTTGCTTGCCAGGACAGACCCCAGGGGTGACATGAGCTACACAGATAATGTCACAGGCTGGCACTAGCAGTGAGAGCACAGGAATGATTAGGGTGTGCCTGGGCACACCCCGTGGGCACGCCTATGGTCCCAGAGTCAAATCCTCTCCTCGGATTGATTCCCCCCTTTGCTCCTAGTAACCAGAGTTCCACACACTGAATAGGTCCAACTCGTATTTATTCTTCCCAATAGTCATACAGCACAGACAGGTTGAGACCCATGTAATACTTCAGTATTTGCGGGGAGTAGGCCAAGGCACAATTCTTCTAGTTACAGCTAACCACTGTAGTATCACCAGTGGCGAATAGTCACTGCCACTGACTATATGAGGTAGAACGTGAATTACCTTCGCTAGCGCAGCCCCTGTCAGGGGAAGGTAATCCGCCCAAGGGATTCACCGGAGGCCTCTCTGTCACCAGAAATGCTGCGCCGGACTCTTCAGAGAAGTTCCGCTCACCAGTCTTCTCGACCTCACATGGGCACCCAAGGAGTTAGGGCCTCCTCGGATTCCTCCACCCTCGCGGAACTCAGTCAAAGGTACTGAGCTCCAGGCTTCCGCCATAGTACCTCACCCCAGGCTAAAGGTGCCTGAGATGGACTCCATCTCTCGCTCCGGCCAGGTCAAGGGCACCTGGGCCCGGAACTCCGGAACGCCAGCACCCAAGCTAAAGGTGCCTGGGTGCGGCTGCGTCCTCCGACTGACCCTCGCGTCAGGGCGTCCACCCCCTTTTATCCCCTCACCCGTTGCATCACAGCAGGTTCCCCGCCCTGCCGTACCAGCGCCAGGCAAGGACAAAAAGGCAGCAGTCCCGTGGTGAGTGTTCAACCTCGGCCCATGGTGACAACGCCACCCGTAGGCCACAGGGAACCTCACACCACCAGAGTCCTCCAAGAACCACATAAAGGTCTGATTCACTGACAATCAATGCATCTGGGTTACACTACCACCCAGATGCTTCCCCAAAAATCAAACACCCGCTATATATATATATATATATATATATATCTCTATATATATATATATATATATATCTATATCACACACGTGATCCTGAATTTCCGCCTGCAGTGGGCACATGCGTGCCGCTTCTGCTGTGATTTTTCATTCTCTCGATGTCCTCTGGCACTAGCCGATTGTCAGTAAGCACAGAATAAGGATCTGCCTTTGTAAAGAAGGCAGATCACCGTTCTGATAGGGGGAAGGGATGATTCTGTGTTCCTGCAAATCGGGGACTAGAATCCATCTCTCCGAGTAAAAGCAGCACATACAAGTACACAAACACTGGCTAGGCACACAGTTAAAGCGGAGTTCCACTTGGTTTTGTTTAGTAAAAGTCAGCATCTACAAAAGTGTAGCTTATTTTTAATACTCACCTGTCCCATGATCCAGTGATTGCAGCCGCCCGAACCCTCGCTTCTTTCCCTCGTTCTCTCCGTCACCAGCATCACAAAGTGTGGGCACATGGCTGTGACAGTTTGCGGCTTCACTGACGGGTGCGCACTGCGCCTTCTCAATGACTGGGGACCTGTGACGTCTTCCAGAAGATTGCAAAGAGGGAGGGGGTGAGGAGAACTTCCACTTGAGTCCCCTAGGTGACCCGAGCGGAAGTGGGAGCTGGGTACCCGTCTTTGTAGCACAATAAAAACACAGCGGTGATGAAATGCTGCCAAAAAAGCTGTTGGGGGGGGGGGGATTGATATTTTCCCAAGGCGTCTTTCAGGACAGCACCTTGAGATATAGTGACTCCTCCCACCAACCACAGGAAACGCCTTCTTCCTCCAGATCTTTAAAGGGACTGAGGTACCTCCCTACCATACCTCAGTTTTTGTTTCCTCCGGCCCGGAGGGAACATCTTCGGTGAGGGGAGGCAGTGTCTTTCAGATGCTCCTGGGAGACGGGGCTTCCCTCTTGTTTTTTTCCTCCATAGGAGACTGCCGTCCTCCCGCTCTACCCAGGCATGGCAAGCGGTAGTTTCGGGCTCCTCTTCCCCCTGAGTGCTCAGAGGAGCCGTGGACTAGGTGACCTGTTTGTCCTGGAGCAGCGGTCGCCCGCGCACCGCCGCCATTTTGGCGTAGTCCAAGACGCCGGAAGTGACAGAGCGAGTCACCAGGTCAGCGCGAGCGTCATTTCCGGTTTGAACGCAGGGGGGAGGAGGCAGGACAGAGGCTGGTGCCTATTTCCGTTTCTGGTCCGGTGTAGAGGCACTATGGGAGTCCGGAAACGGCGCGTGAAGCCACGAATTCGCTGTACACCTGCAATGGAAGACGCGGCAGCTACAGCGGTGGGGACAGGCACCAGCAAGGCTCAGGTAGGAGGCAGCAGTTTAAGTCTGCCTGTTCTTTACCTGTATATTTCTGGTCTCCCCCTTTTTTTTTTCTTCTATCCCCCTAGTGGCAAGGGGCCTGTCTAGGCACTGGATGTGTTTACGTTTCCTTAGTGAACCTTTTGGGGTGGTCCACCGGCAAAAACAGGGTCTCACCAAGGATCCCCTGCTTGCTCCCCTTTTTTTGTTTCTCTCCAGGCCAAGAGCGCTGACCCAAAAAAGAGATGTCTTTCATGCAGGACTAAAATAGGAGAGAACTGGAAGAAAGCCCTATGCAGTACTTGCATTGCTTCTTTAGTTAGAGGAATCAGCTTCAGTATGCAATGATTTGGTTGCCTCTGTAAAGAAGGAACTTTGTCACGATTCAAACTTTTCGTGACTCATTAGTTAACCCAGCTGCTAGTCAGCCTTCCACTTCAGATTCTTCCCAGGAGTCTTTGGCTATACCAGTGTTAGAAACTCTGACTGAGGAGTCTGCTACCAGAGTCTTTCCCAGTTAAAAAGCAGCAGCCCTGCGGGTAGGCAGAAGACTGCAAAAGTTTCTTCCGCAGTGGTCAGCCATAACACAAAATCAGTTTATTCTGACCACTCTAGCCCATGGTTATGTGATAGAATTCTCAGTACCCCCCCCCCCCCCACCAAAAGGTTTCTGGTAACGAAAATCCCAAAAGACCCAGAAAAAGCTCTAGCTATGAAGTCCTCCTTAAAGGAGCTGACACAGCAGGGCGTGGTGAGGATTCTGAGAACTCGGTTGAAGAGACTGAAGTGGCCCCTTCCAAATTCAAATTATCCCTGGAAGAGGTTGATGGGCTACTTAGAGCCATTCATGTTACCCTTGGCCTAAGTGAGGAAAAGAGTTTAGTCTGCATGACCGCATGTATGCAGGTCTAAGTGAACCCAAGGGTCGGACATTCCCGGTCCATTCGGTCATCTCTGGCGCCATAAAGAAAGAATGGCAGGATCCGGAGAAAAAAACCTTTCTTCTCAAAGGCCAACAAAAGGCGTTTTGCCTTTGAGGAAGATCCCTCTGCAGTGTGGAACAAAGTCCCAAAACTGGATGCGGCCTTCTCTCAGGTAGCTGACGTGGATAGTACAAGAGGGGGGGTTGCCCGTGCCGTACAGCCAATCCCATGATCAAATCGATGTGAGGAAACATGTCGGAGCGTGGCTGTACGGCAACCATCTGAGCTAACGTGTGACGTGCAAAGCTGTTCCAGGGAGTGGAATTCCAGGCTTGAGCAGCGAGTGGTGGTGAGACTCTATTCGCATACCTCGGGTCTGCCGTGAGCATTATACACTGGCTTGGGCACTTATTGGAAGTTTGCTGTGATATTTACTGCTCATTTTTAAAGAGATTCATGCGAGTGGAATGGTTGAAGTGTATTTAGTGTCTATTAAAACTGGTTTTACGGTATTACACTATTTTGTGCACTCTTCATTATTTACATGCGGAGAGATCCGGTATTTACACGGTGGAATTTGGAACATCTGGTAAACCTTTCTGGAGGTTTGTTCACGCTTACACGCCAAGCACGAGAGTGTAAGGCATGTTGAGTTGGTGAGTGTTTAATCTGACAGGAGAGGAATCACTGGCACTCGGGTGTAGTGGATGATTAGAAGATTACGCACAATCAACGATTGAATTTATATTAATGGACTTTATATACACGTTGTTTATATATACTTTATTCACAAGTGTCACAGGGTGATTGATGTAACAGGCTAACACTTTGTTCACATTGAAGTTCTGTGAAAACAGATTTTCTATATATACATTTTGTTTAAGCGCTACTTATTTTTATACACTATTTTACTTTATAGAGTTAAAAATACTATTTCACATATTTCTGTTTTAAAAAGTGGCTGCTTCACTAGTACACCTTATTCTATAAGCGCAGTGGTGGAAACTCAAGAGGGGCGGATTATACTTGGTTACCAGTGATTTAGATAATTAAACAATAGCAAATGCCATTTGCAGGCAGGTACCACGGGCCCCTTTAGTGGTGTAGCAAAAAGAGGTCTTTGGTGCCATCTGTCCCATTCTTGTGGCTACTGCTCCCAGTATCCACCTTATCAGACACTGACAGCCCACCCAGCTGTAGCTGCCCCTTTCACTAGCACTCCTGGTACTTCTCCACAGTCCTCCTCAGACTGACTCTGCATCCATCCCAGACTTCTTGCACCCAGTCCCTTCAGGCATGCCTCTGTCCCCTGACTGCAACACTCGCCAGCCCTCTTGGCTGTCTTCCTCCCTCAAGCTTTGCCTGGCAGTGTTCTCGTGCTGTTCTTTCCTTTCTCCCGTGCCTCCTGGTCATGATACCTGCATGTCATGAGACGGGGTCCCTTCTGCACCTGAGCCCAGGCCAGACTTGACCCCCCCCCACCTGACTGGGGAGCTACTCTAAAAGGCCCCACAGCCTAACACACCATTTCCATCTTCCATCCGAACTCCGCATTGCCCCTGCTGGGCTGACCTTGAGTATTTGAGGGGGCTCAATCTGTTGGATTGGTCTGGGCCCTCAGAATACTCCAGCCAGCTCCTCCTAAACCCTCAACAGCTTCCAGAACCTTTAACTTTCCAGAAAGCAGGGAGGAGTCACCAGAGAAGCTGCTGCTGAGTCATTCAGCATCCCTAAGTCACTCAAAACTGACCCAGAAAAACAGGCTTGGCTGCCAGCCAAGCCTGACAATTTACCCACACTAAACAATATTATCCTTGGCACTCTAGCTATGCTAGGGGGTGCTACATAGGAAATGCAAGGATTACTAATAAAGTTTACAAACCATCTTGGTCAATTGGTCAACTGCAACATGTCAAATATTGGGTTTGGTTTTAATACTGCTTAAGGGCTCATTTACCCCACAAAGCCCTGTGTAAATTGTGCAATTTCGCATTTGTTCACATGCATTTTAATACATTTAAAGGGACATACTAAAACATTTATTGTGAAAATGGCTTAATGTAGCTTAACATGTAATAACGTGCCTGAAGCTTTGCACAGCCTAAGTTTTTACCTTTCCAAACCTATCCTAGAAGTTTCATGCATTTCGTTCGTCCACAAGGCAAGCTAGGGACATTAAAGCGGAGTTCCACCCAAAAATTGAACTTCCGCTTTAAGTGCAGGTGACCCCCTGACATGCCACATTTGGTATGTCATTTTTTTTGGGGGGGGGGGCAGGTACCAAGCTCCCACTTCCTCCGGGGCTCTGCAGCGCCAGAGGAAGTTCACCTCTCCCCCTGCCTCTCGGCAATCCTCTGGGACACGTCACAGGTCCCAGATTGCCCGGCCAGTCAGTGTGCAGCGCGGCTTGTGCATGCCCAGTGCGTGTCTGGCTGTGAAGCCACAGCCGGGCGCCCACAGTGACAATGCCGGCGCCGCAGGGAGGAGGGGGAGAGAAGCGGGTCTTGGTTCGCCCACATTGCTGGACCATGGGACAGGTGAGTGTCAGATTAATAAGTCAGCAGCTACACTTTTTTGTAGCTGCTGACTTTTATATGGGTGGAACTCCGCTTTAAATTAGTTTTTTTGGGAGCTTAATGTGGCTTAACGTACAAAAAAGGTTAGCTGTTAACCAGTTTCTCCCAAACTTCACACAAATCGAAGACTGTCTATGGCAACATATTCTGAAAATTTCAGATTTGGTAAAATCACACTAAACATTTTTTTACAATCCTAAAAAACATTTAATGTGAACAGCTTGATGTAAAAGTTTAACGTACCATAATCTGTCTAAGACCCCTTTCACACTGGTGTTTTTTCAGGCGCTTTTGGGCTAAAAATAGCGCCTGTAAAGCGCCTGAAAAACACATCAGCAATTGTGAAAGCCTTAGTGCTTTCACACTGGGGCAGTGCGCTTGCAGGATGTTAGAAAGTCCTGCAAGCATCTTTCGGGCGGTGAAGGTGCGGTGTACACACCACTCCTTCCCATTGAATCGCTTCGGCAGCGGCGCTACACGGGCGTATTTAACCCTTTTTTTAGATGCTAGCGGGGTTAAAAGCGCACCGCTAAAACAAAGATCGCCTCCCAAAATAATTTAATCTTGCGACATTCCCACCATAGGTGAAGTAATGTACCCTTTTGGCCACATCCTCTCCAACAACTGGCATCTACAGTCGGGAACATCTGCACGATCCTAGCTGGAGTCCGATACCACCTTGCCAGAAACTTGTATCACATTTTTTGCATCCGAGTATTTATAGAGGTAAAATGTGTTAAATCAATAAGTTTTTTGGCTTGTGCAATGGTGAAGGTTTGACTTAATTCACCCTCCCATTCCCTAATAAAGTAGGGGACTGTTGTAATTTGGGCCTCTAGGACCAATCTGTACATTTGCGCCAATAAATGTCTGGCATCTGGTATACGGACACACATGGACTCTGTCGTAAGAGAATTTTACGACCTTAGTGATGATTTTAGTTTGATAAAGAAACACCATTTGGTGGTATCTCCATTCCTCCATTGGTATATTCCCCATCCCTGATACCAGATCCGAGAGAGGGATCAGCTACCCCCATGGTGCAAATTTGCCTCATGTCCTGTCTGTCGCTCCCCCATGCCCCCCCAGGAACCCCCCTCCTCCGGAGGGAACCAAGGGAATCCCTCCAGTGGAGCTAGGGGGGACACCTGGGGGGGCATACTCCCCCAGTTTGTCTAATTTATCCCATATCACGAGGGAGCTCCGGGTTAAAGGAGAGGTCCATTTTGACAGATTCCTGGATACACTCGGGATCCATGGAGCCTCCTCTAAATTTCGTCCTATTTCCTGCTCTAAAGAGACCCACATTTTATTAGTCATGACACCAATTCAAAATCCTGACCAAGGACATTGCTCTATAATATAGAGAAATGTCCAGTAGTCCGAGTCCTCCTTATTTTTTCCCTCTGCGTAATATATCATGAGAAAGTCTTGGTCGTCTATCGTTCCATACAAACGCTGCAAACACCTTTCTCAATCCTTTAAAAAAGGTCTGTGGGAGTGATATGGGGATCGCAAGTAGAAAGTAGATTATTCTGGGCATATATTCATCTTGATGGCGCTCACCCTTCCAACCCAAGTAAACACACAAAACCCTTCCATTTCTGCAGGTCTCTTACTATCCCCTTCAATAGAGTCATAATTCAAACCGTACAGTAGCCCGGGGTTGGGCGTGATGTGTCCCCAAGTAAACCGGGTATTATTTTTTATTCCAGACAAAGGGGTACGTACTCTGCAAAGTCGCTGCCATTACCGGAGGAACATGGCTAGGTAAAAGCATTGATTTCTCAAAGTTAATTTTGAAATTTGATAGCCTTCCATACTCTGCCACCTTGACCATCAAAGCCAGTATTGAATTATGTGGGGTGTCAAGATAAAAAAATAAATCATTGGCGTATGCTGAAACCTTGTGTTCAACTGATACTATATGTATCCCTGTTATTCCCATGTTTCTCCTGATTTTACACAAAAAGGGTTCCAATATTATGGAAAACAGCAATGGAGATAATGGACACCCCTGTCTCGTATCATTTCGTATTTGAAAATAATTTGACTGTGACAGGGGTCACTTTGGGCACACGGTGAATGAGAACCCCACTATGATCTGTGCTAATCAGATTCAATGCTGTATATACATTGTATATATTGTGTGTATATATATATATATATATATATATTGGGTGTTGGCTGTTGTGTAATATTTGCTGTGATGGGGTGTGATTGCATTCTATTGTCTATTGTGGCTTGTGGTAATTAAGTCTGCTACTGTGATGATGTGGATTGGAGCTGGTAGACCATCTGGCTGCCTATTATGGGATGTTTAAGTGTCTTTCTGTGAGGAGGGGGGGAAATCACCCCTCCTGCTAAGACTGTTTACTGAAAGAAGTTTGAATACACCTGACCTGAATGACCATTGTCATTGGACAGTATAACCCGCCCAGTTCCCCAAGGATGGGAGCAGTGGCGGAATTTTCAGGGTCGCAACAGTCGCAGTTGCGACTGGGCCCTGTAATTCCGCCAAGTCCAGGGGGCCCCGCAACCCGTCCGTGTATTCTGCCGCCCATGTGAATGGCCCGCCCACCCACCTGACTGTCACTCACTGACAATGTTGCAGGCGCGGGCTGGGGCGGGTGGCAAGGTGAAGATCTCCCCCCCCCGGGCCGCTTCCATTTTCTTTAAAACGGCCGCGGCGCTAGCTACCTGTAATTATTATTTTTTTCCAAAGTTGTCTGCGGCGGCCACAGATTGGCTGGCTGCCTTTGCACACCCTGCACTGCATTGTGGGAGTTGTAGTTCGGCCGCGCTAAAGGTAATTGACCTATTAGCGCAGCAAACTACAACTCCCACCTCCCAGGGGAGTCAGAGGCAGCCAGGCAGGTCATGTGGCACGTCTGGGGAGGGTCAGGGGATACGAGCAGCGTCGAACGTCACACTCGTGGGCTGGGACTGGCTGCAGAGGAGTGACGTGATCATCATCACGGTGCAAGGACCTGGCTAAAGTAAGTGTGAACCCCCCTCGGCCAGCATACATTCAGCCAGCACCTCCCCCCCCTCTGCCAGCATACACTCAGCCAGCCAGCACCCCCCCTCTGCCAGCATACATCCAGCCAGCACCCCCCCTCTGCCAGCATACATCCAGCCAGCACCCCCCCTTCCAGCATACATTCAGCCAGCACCCCCCCCTCGGCCAGCATACTCAGCCAGCACCCCCCTCCCTCGGCCAGCATACTCAGCCAGCACCCCCCTCCCTCGGCCAGCATGCACTCAGCCAGCACCTCCCCTCGGCCAGCATACACTCAGCCAGCAACCCCCCCCTCGGCCAGCATACACTCAGCCAGCACCCCCCCCCTCGGCCAGCATGCACTCTCAGCCAGCACCCCCCCCCCTCGGCCAGCATGCACTCTCAGCCAGCACCCCCCCCCCTCGGCCAGCATGCACTCAGCCAGCACCCCCCCCCCTCGGCCAGCATGCACTCAGCCAGCACCCCCCCCTCGGCCAGCATGCACTCAGCCAGCACCCCCCCCTCGGCCAGCATGCACTCAGCCAGCACCCCCCCTCGGCCAGCATGCACTCAGCCAGCACCCCCCCTCGGCCAGCATGCACTCAGGCAGCACCCCCCCCTCGGCCAGCATGCACTCAGGCAGCACCCCCCCTCGGCCAGCATGCACTCAGGCAGAGCACCCCCCCCCCTCAGCCAGCATGCACTCAGGCAGCATCCCCCCCGGCCAGCATGCACTCAGGCAGAACCCCCCCCTCGGCCAGCATGCACTCAGGCAGAACCCCCCCCTCGGCCAGCATGCACTCAGGCAGCACCCCCCCCTCGGCCAGCATGCACTCAGGCAGCACCCCCCCCCTCGGCCAGCATGCACTCAGGCAGCACCCCCCCCCCTCGGCCAGCATGCACTCAGGCAGCACCCCCCCCCCCTTCGGCCAGCATGCACTCAGGCAGCACCCCCCCCCCCTCGGCCAGCATGCACTCAGGCAGCACCCCCCCCCTCGGCCAGCATGCACTCAGGCAGCACCCCCCCCCTCGGCCAGCATGCACTCAGGCAGCACCCCCCCCCTCGGCCAGCATGCACTCAGGCAGCACCCCCCCCCCCTCGGCCAGCATGCACTCAGGCAGCACCCCCCCCCCCTCGGCCAGCATGCACTCAGGCAGCACCCCCCCCTCGGCCAGCATGCACTCAGGCAGCACCCCCCCCAGCATACTCAGCCAGCCCCGCCAGCATATTCAGCCAGCCCCGCCAGCAGCAGACTCAGCCAGCGCCAGCCCTGCCAGCACCCCCCCCCCTTTGGCCAGCATGCACTCAGGCAGCACCCCCCCTCAGCCAGCATGCACTCAGGCAGCACCCCCCCCTCGGCCAGCATGCACTCAGGCAGCACCCCCCCCCTCGGCCAGCATGCACTCAGGCAGCACCCCCCCCCTCGGCCAGCATGCACTCAGGCAGCACCCCCCCCCCTCGGCCAGCATGCACTCAGGCAGCACCCCCCCTCGGCCAGCATGCACTCAGGCAGCACCCCCCCTCGGCCAGCATGCACTCAGGCAGCACCCCCCCTCGGCCAGCATGCACTCAGGCAGCACCCCCCCTCGGCCAGCATGCACTCAGGCAGCACCCCCCCTCGGCCAGCATGCACTCAGGCAGCACCCCCCCCCCTCGGCCAGCATGCACTCAGGCAGCACCCCCCCCCCCCTCGGCCAGCAATGCACTCAGGCAGCACCCCCCCCTTTGGCCAGCATGCACTCAGGCAGCACCCCCCCTTTGGCCAGCATGCACTCAGGCAGCACCCCCCCCCTCGGCCAGCATGCACTCAGGCAGCACCCCCCCCCCCTCGGCCAGCATGCACTCAGGCAGCACCCCCCCCCTCGGCCAGCATGCACTCAGGCACCCCCCCCTCGGCCAGCATGCACTCAGGCAGCACCCCCCCTCGGCCAGCATGCACTCAGGCAGCACCCCCCTCGGCCAGCATGCACTCAGGCAGCACCCCCCCCCCCTCGGCCAGCATACTCAGCCAGCATCCCCCCCAGCATACTCAGCCAGCCCCGCCAGCATATTCAGCCAGCCCCGCCAGCACCCCCCCGCCCACCAGCAGCAGACTCAGCCAGCGCCAGCCCTGCCAGCAGCACCCCCCCCTCAAGTACCACCGCAGCCACCCCCCCTCAAGTACCACCGCAGCCACCCCCCCCTCAAGTACCACCGCAGCCACCCCCCCTCGTACCACCGCAGCCACCCCCCCTCGTACCACCGCAGCCACCCCCCCCTCAAGTACCACCGCAGCCACCCCCCCCTCAAGTACCACCGCAGCCACCCCCCCCTCAAGTACCACCGCAGCCACCCCCCCTCAAGTACCACTGCAGCCACCCCCCCTCAAGTACCACTGCAGCCCAGCCCCCCTCAAGTACCACCACAGCCCAGCCCCCCTCAAGTACCACCACTGGTACTTGGGGGGGGTGGTAGCGGTGGTACTTGGGGGGGGGGGGGTGGTAGCGGTGGTACTTGGGGGGGGGGGTGGTAGAGGTGGTACTTGGGGGGGGGGGGGTGGTAGAGGTGGTACTTGGGGGGGGGGGGGTGGTAGCGGTGGTACTTGGGGGGGGGGGTGGTAGCGGTGGTACTTGGGGGGGGGGGTGGTAGCGGTGGTACTTGAGGGGGTGTAAATTAAGGGTATGCTGTGTGGTAGGGTACATTTCTTGGATACAATTGTAAGTGAGCAATACATTTATTTTCGATACGTAAGCACTGGTACTTGGGGGGGTGGTAGCGGTGGTACTTGGGGGGGGGGGGGGGGGGGGTGGTAGCGGTGGTACTTGAGGGGGGGTGGCTGCGGGTGGTACTTGAGGGGTGGTGGCTGCGGGTGGTACTTGAGGGGGGTGGCAGTGGTGATGCCATCCTCTCCCACCACCTGTGCCTCCTTACTGATCCCATCCCCCCACCACTGATCTCATCCCTATCCCCCCACCACTGATCCCATCCCTATCCCCCCATTACTTCTACAACAGAGGTGATGGGGGGGGGGGATAGGGATCATTAAGAGGCACAGGTGGTGGTTGGAGAGGATGGCAGCACCACTGCCACCGCAGCCACCCCCCCCCTTAAGTACAACCGCTGCCCCCCCTCAACACCAGCACTTCACTGATCCCATTTAGGATTGCCACCTGTCCGGGATTCACCCGGACAGTACGGGTTTTGAAACATGTGCCCGGGTCTCTGCCCGCCTGAGACCCGGGCACATTATTCAGACCCGCCAGTGGCTCCCTGTGCCTGTGCCGAAGCTGTGCCGCCACCGCCGTGTGCGTCTCGAGTTCAGTCCGCTTTATTCCTTTATTCTGCAACTGCTGCCTTCCTATCTACCCCCCCGCACTGTCGGTTCACCTCCGTCCGCTCTGTGTGCTGCAGACCGGACACAGAGGCAGAGACGGAGACTCTCCTCTGGTTTTGCCCCCCCCCATACACTAGCATCCTGTTCTGCCACCCCCTCCCATACACCATCCATCCAGTTTTCCAAAACGTCTTTCAGGACAGCACCCGAGAGATCATGGCTCCTCCTCCTACAGGAAACACCTCATCAATTAAGTCTTTAATTGGAGGCCTCCACATTGCTTCCATCAGTTTTTTGTGTTTCCTCCAGCCGGAGGAACACCTCTGGTGAGAGCCACGATCTCTCAGGGCTTTCCTGGGAGACAAGGTTCTCAATCAGTCTTTTTTTCTTTTCTAGGAGAGTGATCCTCCCACTTACCTCCTAGCATGGACGGTCCCGTGGGCTCCCTCTCCCTCTTCCGTGCTCGGGGAGAGCCTGTACAACCCGGGAGGGCTGCCTCCTTTTTCTTCAGAGTGGTGGTTGCTGTACTCTCACCGACCGCTGGCGAAAGCGGCGTGGAGCTTTGCGGCGGCTGCCATTGTTCTGGTGGCCGAGGAGAGCCTCGGCCATGTCCTGTATGGGAAGAGGCAGCACTTCCGGGTCGGCGCGCGCGTCATATCCGGCCGCAAGCGCAGAGGGAGAGGGCAGGGTCACCTGGTGCCTTAAAGTTCCGGTTCCAGGTCAGCGCGGCGGCGTTTTCGAATCTGGAACCGGCGTTTTTCTTCACCACGCATCCGCAGACAGCTATGGATAGCGATGCAGCGGATAAGGGGGCAAGCCAAGGCACCAGCAAGGCTAAGGTAAGGGACTGTGTCCTATTTTACACTGGGCCGTTTTCACCCTTCTCCCCCCTCCATCTCCCCCATCTCCCTGGTGGTGCAGTGACTGGTGATTTAGCATGTCTGCATAATATCTAGGGGTCTTTTTTGTAAAAGGTGGTGGTGGTGGTGGTGCATGGCTTGCGGGGCACAAGGAAGTGAAAGTGTTTTTTCCTGGGTGTATTGATTTGTACTGTGTAACAGTTTTTCTTAGCGTGGTCCCTGGTTTTTTTTTCTTTTCTGTTTGTGCAGGCCAAAAGTTCTGCTCAACCAGTGAAGAGAAGGTGCCCTGTCTGCAAGGAAAAGTTAAGCGAGGCTTGGACCAAGTCACTTTGTGCAGATTGCACGGCAAATGTAGTCAGGGAAGAGTCTCCATCCTTTTGTGGCGATCTAGTATCTACAATTAAGGATGAACTCCGTGCCACCTTTCAAGCTTTTAGGTCAAACCTAAGAGAAGAACCAGGCCCTTCAAGGGAACCTAGGGCTCCTCAGCCTTCTTCAGAACCCCAAGACGGCTCTCAAATATTATTGGGAGGTCCGATAGACGCTTCCCAAGAATCTGCTTCCCTTGCTCCGGATGGAACAGACTCTGAGGAGGAAGAAAATGAAGCAGAGAGCGCTTCTAAGTACAAGATGTCGCTTGAAGAAGTCGCAGGACTTTTAAAAGTCATCCATGCGACTTTGGGGATTGAAGAGGAAAAGAAGGAACTCTCCCTACATGACCGCATGTATGCAGGTTTGGGTGATCCAAAAAGCCGTGTTTTTCCAGTCCATTTAATAATCTCGGACATGATTAAAAAAGAGTGGTTGGAACCTGAGAAAAAGCCATTTTTTTTCCCGGTCTCATAAGAGAAGATTTCCATTTGAGGATAACCCGGATTCCATCTGGAACAAGGTTCCAAAACTGGACTCTGCTTTTTCACAGGTCTCAAAATCAACTGACCTTGCCTTTGAGGACATGGGCATGTTAAAGGAGCCCATGGACAAAAGAATGGATTTGCTTCTTAAAAGGGCTTGGCAGTCTGTGATGAACAATCTAAAACCAGCAATGGCAACAACCTGTGTCGCTAGGAATTTAGAACACTGGATTAACCAGATGAAGGCCCATGTTATGGCAGATTCTCCAAAACAGGAGATTCTGGACTCATTTACAACGCTTTCTGCAGCAGTATCATATATTGCGGATGCTTCAGCAGAATCCATTCGTATGTCAGCCAGGTCAGCGGCTTTGACCAATTCTGCTAGGAGAGCCTTGTGGCTTAAAACTTGGCCAGGAGATGCTGCATCTAAAAATAGACTGTGTAGCATTCCCTTTGCAGGGGATTTGCTATTTGGTTCTGAGCTGGAGTCCATTCTTGACCGTACAGCTGACAAAAAGAAGGCGTTTCCGGTCAAAAAACAACAGGTACAGACCCGTAAGCGTTTTTTTCGTCCCCAAAAAGGACAACAGGAAGGAAAAACGCAAACCAAAAGGAAGCAGTGGTCTTCCCAGAAACCAAAAGGTAGGAGTGGAGTGCTCTTCCATCCTCCTGCGACCCCCGGAAAGCCGCAGTGACAATCCACCCCAAGTAGGGGGAAGACTCCAGGAGTTCATTCCCTAGTGGAGAGACATCACTACAAATCAGTATATTGTAAACATGCTCTCCCAAGGATATGTGGTGGAATTCACGGAAGAACCCCCAAAGAGATTCCTAGTGACAAACGTCCCGAGGGATCCGGTCAAGGCACTCGCCACGAAGTCCCTAATTCAGGAACTGATATCCCAGAGAGTCATTGTTCCGGTTCCAACAAGGGAGTTCTTCCAGGGGTTCTATTCTCACGTTTTCCTTGTACAGAAACCTTCAGGAAAGTACCGCCTCATCCTAAATCTAAAAATGCTGAATTTGTCAGAATACAAAAGATTTCGGATGGATTCCATTTTCTCAGTAGGAAGCCTCCTGAGTCAAGGATGCTTCATGGCGTCAATAGATTTGCAGGACGCCTACCTCCACATTCCTATTGCTGCCAGATCTCAGAGATATGAGGTTAGCACTGAGAGAAGGGAAGAAGGTGGTACACCTGCAATTCAGAGCTCTTCCATTCGGCCTGTCATCTTCTCCAAGGGTGTTCACGAAGGTAATGGCCGAAGCTCTAGCACCCTTGCGTCTAGAGGGAATTTCAGTGATTCCTTATCTAGACGACCTGCTACTGTTTGCCCAAACCAGAGATGGACTTCAGAGAAACTTGGACAGAGCACGTGCTCACCTAGAATCCATCGGATGGATACTAAACCTCCAAAAGTCCAATCTGATTCCCTCTCAGGAGGTGTTATTCCTGGGTTTCCGTATCAACTCTGTGGAGCAAAAGATTTTTCTCCCAGAAGAAAAACGGGAAAAGCTGTTAAAGGTTGTCACTCTTACAAACCAGTCAGCTTCTGTCCATCAGGAGGGTCATGTCAGCATTAGGAACCCTGACCTCTTCCATACCGGCAGTACAATGGGCAAAGCTCTATTTCAGGCCACTGCAAAAGTTTCTGTTAAAAATCTGGGATCGCCAGCAGAATTCACTAGATTCACTGGTGAAGATCCCCACCAAAGTAAAGAGGAGTCTCTGGTGGTGGAAGAACCAGGCAAGACTCTCAGCAGGCCTGTTATGGTCCTTTCCAACCCAGGTAAGGCTAACAACCGATGCCAGCTCCTGGGGTTGGGGGGCTCACATGAGCGGTCGTTGGGCTCAGGGATCTTGGCCCACAAGGGAAGCACTGAGATCTTCAAACTGGAGGGAACTAAAGGCGATAGAAATGGCCTTATTGTT
Organism: Rana muscosa; assembly: GCA_029206835.1. Lineage (NCBI taxonomy): Eukaryota > Metazoa > Chordata > Amphibia > Anura > Ranidae > Rana > Rana muscosa. The sequence continues at coordinate 339,943,810 of CM055125.1, read as the reverse complement.
CTTTGCAGAAGAAGTCCAAGGGCGACATACACAAATTCTGTCGGACAACGCCACGGCGGTGGCTTACATAAACCGACAAGGGGGCACCAGAAGCAGAATACTTCAAGGCCTAGCAGAGAGCATTCTAAATTGGGCAGAGCTCCATACTCAATCCTTGTCCGCGGTCCATCTAAAAGGGACCCTAAACAGGATAGCGGATTTCCTCAGCAGGAACCAGGTGTACGAAGCGGAGTGGCAATTGAATCCAGATGTCTTCAATCTAATAGTGAAGAAATGGGGACAGCCAAGAGTGGATCTCTTTGCAACTCAGGAAAATACACAAATATCTCTCTTTTTTTCCCTGAACAGGAACGAGTCATCTCTGGGGGTAGATGCTCTGGCGCACAGTTGGAATTTTCACCTCAGCTACGCCTTCCCTCCTTTTCAGCTGATTCCGCAGGTCATAACAAAAATCCGGAATGAGGATGCAACAGTAATCCTCATCACTCCCTTCTGGCCCAAGAGGCCTTGGTTTTCAGCTCTTCTACAGATGCAGATCAAACCATACTGGCATCTTCCCTTGAGACAAGACCTTCTGTTACAAGGTCCGCTGTTTCACCAAGAAGTAGTGATGAGCCGAACACCCCCGGGTTCGGTTCGCACCAGAACCCGCGAACGGACCGAAAGTTCGTACGAACATTAGAACCCTATTAAATACAATGGATGCGAACGTTCGAATTCTAAAGTGCTAATTATAACAACTATTATGCATGTTATTGTCCTAAAAAGGGTTTGGGAACCCGGGTTGTGCACCAGGGGACATGTATCAATGCAAAAAGAAGTTTTAAAAACGGTCGTTTTTCGGGAGCAGTCATTTTAATGATACATAAAGTGAAAAAAAAAGTCAAATATTCCTTTAAATATCGTACCTGGGGGGTGTCTAAAGTATGCCTGTGAAGTGCCACGTGTTTCCCGTGTTTAGAACTGTCCCTGCACAAAATGACACTTCTAAAGGAAAAAAAAGCCATTTAAAACTGCTTGCGGCTTTAATGTAATGTCTGGTCCCGGTAATATGGATGAAAATCTTTAAGAAAAATGGCATAGCTACCCCATGACCCCCCCCCCCCCTACCCCAGCCCATTACCAGCCCCTTTGGGTCTTGTATGGATATTAAGGGGAACCCCGCACATAAAATAAAAAAGGCCCTATATACTCTGAACAGCCGTATACAGGCGGTGCATACAAGACAGGGACTGTAGGTTTGTTCTTATGTAGAATCTGTTTGTAATTTTGAACAGGTACATTGTTTAAGTGTAGCTCCAGCCCAAAAATCTATTTTTAAACTTTTTGGAAAACATAGGTAAGGGTTATCACCCCTGTAACATTTGTTTTGCTGTCTGTGCCCCTGTTCAGAACATTTCACCTCACTTTCCGTTCCAATGACAACTGTTTTTGAAATGTGGTGTTTTTCATGAAACAAGGATTGCTGATAAAGCATCAGTACAGAGGAGACACCTTTCTCCCATATTAATTCTTACAGGAGAGAATTTTCCTTCCAAGGGGTAGATTTCCTCTCACTTCCTGTTGTCTTCTTGCGTTTGCAAGTAGGAGTCGTTTGTAAGTTGGATGTTTGAAAGTAGGGACCTGCCGTATATACTCTGCAGAAATAGGCCCCTTAGTTGTTGGTGTTGGCACAACACTGTAAGCACTCACAGTTACTCTTGGTTGGTGCTGGAACGCCCTGCTGTCAACTATTATATCAGGAATTGTAATTACATATAATTGAACAGTGGTAGTAAAAATTGGGCCTTTTGATGGTGGTGCTGGTGCCACAACACTGTAAGCCCTGACAGTTACTCTTGGTGGGTGCAGCAATGGGCCCTGCTGTGAATTATTAGATCAAGAATTGTAATTGCATGCCCCTGTTGAACAGGGGCTGAAAAATTGGGCCTTTCGTGGTGGTGGCGTTGCCACAACACTGTAAGCCCTCAGAGTTACTCTTGGTGGGTGCAGGAATGGGCCCTGCTGTGAATTATTAGATCAAGAATTGTAATTACATGCCCCTTTTGAACAGGGGCTGAAAAATTGGGCCTTTCGTGGTGGTGGTGGCGTTGCCACAACACTGTAAGCCCTCAGAGTTACTCTTGGTGGGTGCAGCAATGGGCCCTGCTGTGAATTATTAGATCAAGAATTGTAATTACATGCCTCTGTTGAACAGGGGCTGAAAAATTGGGCCTTAGGCACTGGTGGCACAACACTACAACCCCTCACAGATACTGTACTTGGAGCACAGCAATGAGCCCTATGGCAAATTATTGCTAAAAAAATTGTAATTACACGCCCCTGTAAAACAGGGGCTGAAAAATTGGGCCTTAGCCACTGGTGGCGGCACCCATAAACAAAAATGATCTTCCAAGCTATCATCATCAATCGTATCATTGAGGACTCGGAGGAGGAGGATAGCCAGTCAACATAACAGCACAGGCACTCAGCATCAGCATCAGTCTTGAAGGGATGTGACATGTTAAAATCAATTAGTCTGTTATATCAGCATCAGGTGTGTGGTAGCTGGTGGTGATCCAAGACTGGTTCATCTTGATGAAAGTCAGTCGATCAACCGAGTCGGTGGACAGGCGCACCCTGTGATCCGTGACAAATCCTCCAGCAGCACTGAATGTGCGTTCCGAAAGAACGCTGGACGCAGGACAGGCCAGTAGCTCAATTTCATACTGTGCAAGCTCTGCCCAGTGATCCATCCTCAAGACCCAGTAAGCCAGAGGATTTTCGGTGGGGAAGGTGTCCAAGTCTGACCTTGCCCCTAGATATTCCTGCACCATGTTTATCAGACGCTGGCGATGGTTGCTGGAACCGATCATACTTTGGGGCTGCGGACTAAAGAATTGTCTGAACTTATCGGTCAGACGGCTACCTTCCCCACCGCTCCTTCTTTGACTGGCCGAAGCCTCAGCAACTCGTTGTCCAGGACCAGGAGTTTGTAACCTCCCAGTCTCTGGGAACGCGTTGCACAGACCTTTCTGCAAGGCCTCCCGGAGTTGTCTCATCCTCTGCTCCCTCTGCAACGGTAACATAAGGTCCGCAACCTTACCCTTGTACCGTGGATCAAGGAGAGTGGCCAGCCAGTAATGGTCCCTCTCCTTGATCCGAAGAATACGAGGATCCTTCCGCAGACTTTGCAGGATCAGGGAGGCCATGCAGCGTAGGTTTGCTGAGGCATTCGCTCCGGAGTCCTCTGGGTCACTAAGGACGACATGATCCGCAGCCACCTCCTCCCAGCCACGTACAAGTCCACTGGTTTCTTGGGACTGTAAATCATCCCTAAAAGACTGCTGCTGATGATGCTGAGTGCCAGCCTCCACCTCCATGCTGACACAATCCTCCTCCTCCTCTTCCTGTGCGATGGGTGGGACAGAAGGAACACTGTCTGGGTAAAGGGGGCCTTGAGAGGCAAGGAAGTCCTCCTCTTCCTGCCTCTGTTCTGCCTCAAGTGCCCTGTCCATTATTCCACGCAGCGTGTGCTCCAACAGGTGGACAAGAGGTACAGTGTCACTGATGCATGCACTGTCACTGCTCACCATCCTCGTGGCCTCCTCAAATGGTGCCAGGACAGTGCATGCATCCCTGATCATGCCCCACTGGCGTGGAGAAAAAAAACCAAGCTCCCCTGACCCTGTCCTGGTGCCGTAGTCGCACAGGTACTCATTGATGGCCCTCTGCTGCGTGTGCAGCCGCTGCAGCATGGCCAACGTTGAGTTCCACCTGGTGGGCATGTCACATATAAGGCGGTTCTTGGGCAGGTTCAACTCCTTTTGCAGCTCAGCCAGGCGAGCACTGGCATTATAAGATCTGCGGAAATGCACACAGACTTTCCTGGCCTGCCTCAGGACATCCTGTAAGCCCGGGTACCTGCCCAAGAACCGCTGCACCACCAGGTTAAGGACGTGAGCCACACAGGGCACATGGGTCAATTGTCCCTGTCGGAGGGCGGAGAGGAGGTTGGTGCCATTGTCGCAAACCACCATTCCTGGCTTAAGCTGGCGTGGCGTCAACCACCTCTCGGCCTGGCCCTGCAGAGCAGACAGGACCTCTGCCCCAGTGTGGCTTCTGTCCCCCAAACACACCAGCGCAAGCACGGCATGGCATCTTTTTGCCTGCGTACTTGCGTAGCCCCTTGAACGGCTACGGCGCACCGCTGGTTCAGAGGACAAACCACAGGAAGAGGCCATGGAGGAAGAAGAAGAGGAGGGGGTGGAGGAGAGAGGTGTGTCACAACCAGTAGTAGCATTTTGGAGGCGTGGCGGTGGAACAACCTCCAACACTACTGCACCTTGTCCTGCATCCTTCCCAGCTGCCAAAAGAGTGACCCAATGGGCCGTGAAAGAAAGGTAACGTCCCTGTCCATGCCTGCTGGACCATGAGTCAGCGGTAATATGCACCTTACCGCTGACCGCCCTGTCCAGCGAGGCCAAGACATTGCCTTCCACATGCCGGTAGAGAGCCGGAATAGCCTTCCGTGAGAAAAAGTGGCGTTTGGGAACCTGCCACTGAGGAACCGCACATTGCACAAACTCACGGAAGGGGGCCGAGTCTACCAACTGAAAAGGCAGCAGTTGAAGCGCTAGCAATTTAGCCAAGCTAGCATTCAACCGCTGGGCATGTGGATGGCTGGGAGTGAACTTCTTTCGACGGTCCAGCAGCTGGGGCAGGGAAATTTGCCTGCTAGAATCGGACGTCTGTGTACTGCTAGCAGAGTGGCCGCAAGTACTTGGCTGTGACACACCTAATTCTACACCTTCATTCCTCTCAGTGCATGTTTCAGAGAGGACTGAAGTTATAGTGGGGTTGGAGATCCCAGCTGATGCGGTGCAAGGAGAGGTCCGCTTTGTTCTTTGGTGTGGGTCTTTGAGGTAGGCTTGCCAACGAGCTGCATGGCAGGTCAACATATGTCTGGTCAGGCATGTGGTACCCAAGCGGCTGATGTTTTGGCCACGCGATATACGCTTGAGACATATGTTGCAAACAGCAGCTGTGCGATCTGATGCACTAGCCTCAAAAAAGGCCCACACCAAAGAACTTTTTGAATGACGGGCAGAGGCAGCGCCCTGCACAGGCGGAGCTCTGCGGTGTGATTCCGTCGGTGTACTGCCCTTACGCTGGCCACCAAAGGGCATCCTGCCTCGTTGGAGATGTGCCTCCTCCTCATCCTCCTCCTCCTCCTCTCTCCTATTAGGCACCCACGTGGAGTCAGTGACCTCATCATCCCCTCCCTCCTCATCACTGGAGGCAATCTGGCAGTATGCTGCAGCTGCTGGAACATGACTGCCAGATTGGTGTCCTTCTTGAGCATCCCCTCTGTCTGCTCTCACGCTACTGCCTTCCTGTAGCTGGGTTTCATCATCAGACCCTTCGAAACGCTGGGCATCCTCCTGGAGCATGTACCCAACACTGTGCTCAAACAGTTCGGGGGACTCCTCAGGAGGAGGACATGGTGGGTCTAGGGAAGGAGTGACTGATGATGAGTCTGACATTGATACCAGGGAAGAGGACGCTTTGGCAGCTGCTTTGCCAGTACCCTGAGCCTGGGTGAGAGAGGATGAGGAGGAGGAGGAGGGCTTGGTCATCCACTCTACCAAGTCTTCGGCATGATGTGGCTCAACATGTCCAGCTGCCGAAAAGGACAAGCGTGTCCCATGGCCATGTGCTGATGACAATGCACCGCGTCCACGACCAGCACTGTTGTCCCCAGACACAGAGCCTGCTTGCCCTCTTTTATTGCCTCCTGACTGTCTGCCTCTCCTTGTTTGCCTTCCAGACATTCTAATAGATGGCCTGCAGGGAGATGGGAAAAAAGCAATAAGGGCTACCTTCAGGTGTCCTTCTCTGTCCCTTTACTTAAGGATTTCTAAATATGGTTGAGGATGATTGCTTTTGCACAGAATAGCACAACGACAATTTCCCTGACTGTCCAAAAAACAAGGATTTCAAAGATGGTTGATGAGGAATGCTTTAGCACACTATAGCACAAGGAGAATTTCCCTCACTGTCCTTCCCTGTCCCTAGAAACAAGGATTCGTACAGTAAAACACACTGACACTCTCCCTACCTATAGTTTTCTGTCCCTAGAAAAAATGTTTTTTTATAGCACAAGGAGAATTTCCCTCACTGTCCCTAGAAACAAGGATTCGTACAGTAAAACACACTGACACTCTCCCTACCTATAGTTTTCTGTCCCTAGAAAAAAAGTTTTTTTAAAGCACACTATAGCACAAGGAGAATTTCCCTCACTGTCCTTCCCTGTCCCTAGAAACAAGGATTCGTACAGTAAAACACACTGACACTCTCCCTACCTATAGTTTTCTGTCCCTAGAAAAAAAGTTTTTTTAAAGCACACTATAGCACAAGGAGAATTTCCCTCACTGTCCTTCCCTGTCCCTAGAAACAAGGATTCGTACAGTAAAACACACTGACACTCTCCCTACCTATAGTTTTCTGTCCCTAGAAAAAAAGTTTTTTTAAAGCACACTATAGCACAAGGAGAATTTCCCTCACTGTCCTTCCCTGTCCCTAGAAACAAGGATTCGTACAGTAAAACACACTGACACTCTCCCTACCTATCCTTCTCTTTCCCTAAACTAAAGGAATCCAGGTTAAGCAAGAAAAAATAAATGTCACTGTCCCTGCCTATGCTTCTCTTTCCCTGCTCCGGAACACACTACACTAGGCCGCCGTGCTGGCGGCCTTTTATAGTGTGGGGCGTGTACTAAACCCCCTCAGCAATAATTGGCCACAGGCATCCTGCCTGTGGCCAATCATTGCTCTCCTCGCTGCCGGCACTGTGATTGGCCAAGCATGCCGGGTCACAGTGCATGCTTGGCCAATCACAGCGCCTGGATGACACTGCGAAGGCGTAGTGCATTGTGGGCCGTTCGCGTCACTCGAATTAGGCGCGAACGGCCCAAATCGTTCGATCTTCGTCGAACGATCTTACAGCCGATGTTCGAGTCGAACGTATGTTCGACTCGAACACCGAGCTCATCCCTACCAAGAAGTAGAAAAGCTAAAACTCACAGCCTGGCTTCTGAGGAGCAGCTCTTAAGGAGAAAAGGATTCTCGGATAGGTTGGTGGCTACCCTCCTATCTAGCAGAAAGAATGTTACCAGAGCAATATATCACAAAGTCTGGAAAGTCTTTAACTCTTGGTGCACTGCATCCGGCAGACCATTAAAGCAGATTTCTTCTATCTTGGAATTTCTGCAAGAAGGAGCAGATAAGGGCCTAGCGATCAGTACCCTAAAAGTTCAGGTTGCCGCACTGGGGGTATATTTTGAGAAATCTATTTCATCAGAACCCCCTAGTAAACAGATTTTTTAAAGCCCTCACTCGGGCTAGACCGATAGTGATCAAAAACTGTCCGTCATGGGACTTATCAGTCGTTCTACAGGCCCTGACCAGGGAACCTTTCGAACCTCTCAATTTAACCTCCCTGAAGCTAATTACTTTAAAAACAATTTTTCTAGTAGCTATTACAACAGCTCGAAGGATCAGTGAGCTGCAAGCTTTATCTATCAGGGAGCCATTTTTTTCTATTTTTTCAGACAGAATTGTGCTGAAGACGGATCCTAACTTTTTACCAAAGGTTGCCTCAGTTCAAAATAGAACCCAGGAGATAATACTTCCTACGTTTTGTTCTAATCCGTTGGGTAAGAAGGAAGAAGAATTCCATACCCTGGATGTTAAAAGAGCAGTCTTAAGTTACCTGGAAGCTACTAAAGACTTTAGGCGTTCAGACGCACTATTCATTTTATTTTCCGGAAATAAAAAAGGAAGACAAGCTTCTAGAGGAACCATTGCCAGATGGTTGAGAATGGCTATCTCAGACGCCTATTCCCTTACAGGCCAGGAGAGTCCAGTAAGTATCAGGGCTCATTCTACTAGAGCTTCGGCGGCGAGTTGGGCAGAAAAAGCTGGTGCCACCCCCGAACAAATCTGTAAGGCAGCTACATGGACAAGTCTGACGACCTTTGCCCGTCATTATAGATTAGATCTCATGACGGCTGGGGACCAGGCTTTCGGAAGGAAAGTCTTACAGGCTGTTGTCCCACCCTAAATGGGGTAAGTCTCGATTATCCTCTCGGGTGCTGTCCTGAAAGACGTTTTGGAAAAATGCAAGTTAGACTTACCGGTAACTTGTTTTCCAATAGGTTTTCAGGACAGCAGGATCCCGCCCTTTTTTTATGCTGTTGCTGTAATACTATGTAATAACTGTCGCATATGTGTTGCAGCTGGGGCTGGAGGTTCTCTTCAAACAACTTATGGAAGCAACGTGGAGGCCTCCAATTAAAGACTTAATTGATGAGGTGTTTCCTGTAGGAGGAGGAGCCATGATCTCTCGGGTGCTGTCCTGAAAGCCTATTGGAAAACAAGTTACCGGTAAGTCTAACTTGCATTTTTCCCTCTTCTCCTCATACACACATTTATCATCCCCTCCATACACCATCCTTATATACAGTCCCCCCATATATACAGTTCTCTCTCCCCCATACACCATCCATATATACAGTCCCCCCATATATATAGTTCTCCCCCCCATACACCATCCATATATACAGTCCCCCCCATATATACAGTTCCTCCCTCCCTATACACCATCCATATATACAATTCTCCCCCCCATACACCATCCATAGATACAGTTCTCCCCATATAAACAGTTCTCCCCCCCCCATACACCATCCATATATACAGTCCCCCCGCCCCCCCATACACCATCCACATATACAGTTCTCCCCCCATACACCATCCATATATACAGTTCTCCCCCCCATACACCATCCATATATACAGTCCCCCCCCCATATACCATCCACATATACAGTTCTCCCCCCCATACACCATCCATATATACAGTTCTCACCGGGTGACACCGTCCACTGCCCTACTGACACCGTCCACTGCCCTACTGACACCGTCCACTGCCCTACTGACACCGTCCACTGCCCTACTGGCTGACAGTGTCCACTTTTAAGGTAGGCTAGTTTCATAAAAAAAATCTAAAAATTGCTATGCACCGCGAAAGTGTTCGGGTTTGGCTTGAAGAAAAGGTGGCAACCCTAATCCCATCCCTACTCCCCACCAGCACTGTTACTGATCCCATTCCCCAGGTCAGATTTAATTCATCCTATGATTGCTTCATAGGATCAGCAACTGATGTATTGCTTCATTTATGTGAAATCCCTGGTGATATGGCCAGTCCCTCTTTGTACAATAAAGTCCCCCTTTGTTGTACAGTGTAAAAAAATTAAGTATCAAAATAAGGCTTTTCATTGGTGGTGGGGGGGGGGCCTTCATGATTTCTTGCACCGGGGCCCTGAAGTCTCTAGTTACGCCACTGGATGGGAGGGAAGGGTTTTGAAGAGAAATGTGTCACCATGTGCTTGTAATAAATTCATTCCCTGTTTTTGGGACTTCAACACAGAGCGTTTGTCTCGTATGTTTGGAAGGATTAATCCTATGGGAAGCGGTCGCCTGACTGTGGAGGATCGGCAGTGGATGTGTGTCCAGAGAGGGAATATCCTAAACGGCGTTAGCCCCTTTCATACTTGGGGTGCCGTTACATTGACATTGTCCCATTTACCTTCACTCTGGCCCTTGGGTTCACATACAACGCCGAGACTAACCCATCATGCGCTCTCCCATCCCCATTCCCCTCAGCACCTCCGTCATAAAAGGCCAGTTCACCCTGTCAAATGCCTTTTCGGCATCCACATCATCATCATGATATCATCATCATATCCTCATCATCATCATGACATCATCCCCCCCTCCACTTGCCTCCTTTCACATCACCTCTCCCCTTCACCAGAATAATGTGATCCTCACACACCAACACCACTGCCCCCTTCACCCCCCCCTTCCCTCACCTTCTGAAATATCTCGATAAATCGATGATATTGTATTAATCGATATTCAATAATTCATATTGATGAGAAAAATTCCAAGAAAATCTGTTCCGTTCTCGTGTAAAAACTCCAAAATTGATTTAATAATAAAATATAAAATGTCACATGAATGTATCATCAATTGTAGAATATAAAAAATAGCAGAGATAAGTAACTTATTCTTGAAGATTGAATGAAATGAATATCTTTGTGTGTGAATAGCTCAATCAGCTTCCTTCCATGTCTCCTGTGTGAATCAGTGTTCCAGCGTCAGCTAGCAGATGTGTGTGTAGCATTCAAGCCTTCCCGCGTGTCAGCTCAAGTCTGCCTAAAAACCTAACAGTCACTAGCTTTTCACCCCTCAAGTCTGACCCCCACCTTCTTTCGAAGGAGTGATTTAACGTTTCATAAAGCCCGCGAGTTTCAAATATATCCTTAGTTGTTCAGTGTCTAAAATTCTTACGGGTGGGGCTGTGAACGATGTGAGTAGCTAAAAATGAGCATTATTCAACTTGTAATAATATTACTACATCTGAGTCAAATAATAAATATTACACTATGTATACATTAAAACCCAAACATTCTTATTAATATCCTAATCAAGAAATATAGCAATATTTAAGAACTTATAATCTTAGCTAAAATACTTTTACATCTACAGTAATATGAGCTCTTTCTTCTCTCATGATAGGGGAGGTTAGAATTTCAAGAGGAAGCCATCCAAGCTAATTGGATTCATATGCTAGAGCTGTTAAAAAACTATCTTCAAACAAACCTTTACATAAATATATATTTAGTTATATTTCACTTTTTCCATATTTAGAATATGATATATGTAAGCATTTTAAATGTATTCAAGTCCATTATTCTCAAAGACCCAACTCCATTCATTCATTTGTTAATATTGTTAATAGATGAATATTAGATATTAGATTAAAGAAAATCTTTTTAACACCTTCACAGTCATGTCCTCTTTCCCATGCTCTCCTACCTTACAAGGAATGGGTTGCCAGGTTAACTTTACACATTAAGAAGCTGGTGATTGGTTGCTATCCCCTGCCTCCCTCTCTCCACACTGCCTTGAAAGTTACAGCAGCAGGTGCCAGGGGATAGGAAGGCTTCCAAATAGTCACAAATACCAGATGCAGCGCAGCCCTCACACACACCACCATCACAATAATATTCAACAAGAAATGTCTTGTAAATACTTAAAGATAATTAAAGAAAGTTCCCTTATCTTAGGCACTGCAGCTCCCTCTTAAATTCATTGGGTGGCGAAATTGCATCTGAAAACATATAGAAAGGGAGAGAGGAGCGCACGCGCCATAGTGTAACACTGTTTATTGTAGAAGTTTGAGATTTAAAAATGAGGAATATTGCACTCACAAACAGGAACTTGTACGTTCACATCGACAATTGGCTCTCAGTTCCGACCTCCTCTCCTGGCCTATGCAGGGAGATTGACTTGTGGGGCGACAGCAGCGGTGTAGGGATAAGCCTTCCGGATCAGCTACCAAATAGTGCGGCTGTAAGTATGGGACAGTGGCTCAGTCCGGATCTGGACTGTGGTCCCCCATTTAGGGATGTCTGCTCTATACAATACAAAATACGTTTTGACTGACCATACAATCATTTTAAGTGAGAACACCTGATCTGCATACTTTGTACAGGGCATGGACCATCAATTCGGCCTGACAACCCAGCAACAGGAATTTCCAAAGGACTGGATTGCGGTGGAAGCCTCAATGTCATCAATACAAACATTTTTAAAAACGGGAACTTTATTTTAGTAAAGAAACCTGCACAAATTTACTTACTATTAGGGATGAGCTCAGTTTGGTCCAAACGCCAATGTTTAAGATGTTTTTTTTTTTCACAAGAAGAATGTTTAAGATGTTTGGCGTAGATGAATGTGATAGCATCTGGTTGTCAATGGTTGATATGGAAGATTGCAGCTGCTTGCACCTGCCATGTCCTTCCCAAACACTGACATCACCCTGCCTATTCACTTATTTGGGCAAATGGGCAGGGGAGCATTACGCCATTGCCATATCTGGGCAGTGATGTAACTATTGGATTCGCCTCTTCCTTTATTAAGCGGATGACAAGCTTAAGCCTCGTACACACGGTCGGACTTCAAACAAACTTTTCCGTGGATTTTTGTCCGAAGGGAGTTGGCCGGGCACACCCATAGCATACACACGGCAGGACTTTTCTGCAAACTTTCCCAACATCACGTGGTTTTTCTGCTATTTTCTGCTCTTCACCACCACCCTTTGGTCAACTTCTCCTATTGTTGGTTGATTTTAACATTGGTTCTGGGCATGCGTATTTGTACTTCGGACAAAAGTTCGATGGATTTCTGTACATACGGTCGGACTTTGCACCATGGGACTTTTGTTGCCGAAAAGTTTGTCCGTTTGCAGAGCCAACTTTTGTCCAATGAAAACCGAAAAAGTTTGTCCGATGGAGCGTACACACGGTCGGATTTTTTGGAAAACTTGCTCATTTTGAAGTTGGCAAAAAGTCAGACCATGTGTACAGGCATTTAGGGAGAATTTTTATTTCTTGCTTTTCTTTTTTTATTAAGGATTTGGGCGTCTATCTCTAGGTGACTTTTGTCAACCCCCCACTCATTTCTGATATCTAGGGGCTCCTTTATTATTTAAGAAGGCTTCCTGGTAACAGGTGAGGAAAGAATCGCATTATATGCGGACGATATACTTATTTTTTTAGGGGATACAGAACAATCTCTTAAGCGGGTTATGAAAATTCTGGAGAAATTTGGATATTTCTCAGGATTAAGTATAAACTGGGAGAAATCGGCACTAATGCCAGTGGACCCCATTAAGAACACTATACCATCAGAACTGCCTCAATTAGAAGTCGTAGAAACAATGAAATATCCGCGGGGAACATACCCAACAAGAGACCCCAATAAATATATAAGTAACAACGTGATTCCACTCTTAACCAAATTCAAACGAAAAACTGATATCTGGAGTCGGCTCCCCCTCTCAGTAGCGGGAAGATGCAACCTGATCAAAATGCTCTGGATGCCACAGCTGCTATACGTGCTACATAATTCCCTGCTGTGGATATTTCTTGTTCATACATCACGGGACACAGAGCAGCATAGTCATTACTATGTGGGTTATATAGAATTACCTTCAGGTGCTGGCACTGGCAACTTCCAAAACAGGAAGTACCCTCCCCTATATAAGCCCCTCCCATCCGGGAGTACCTCAGTTTTTTGCCAGTGTCTAAGGTGTTGGCCAAGGTTAACATGTATTCATCTGGGCTTGTGTACAGGTTCTCTGGGCCTTAGCAAGCTATTCCGGATCCGACCAAAAAAAGCTTCATAGCTAAACGGTCGGTACCCGGGCCTTGCAGAGAAGAGCAGGGTTTTGCCTGTAATGCCTCTCTTAGGAGGGCTGGACCCTGGGATCCAGAGCTCTGGTCATACCCAAAACCAAGAGGCTATCTGTGCAGGGTGCTATACAGGTCCAGGGGAGTGGAATCCTTGGGAACCCGGTCCCTGAAGGTCTAGTACAATGCCTGCTTCTTGGGCTTCTGTGGACCAAACAAAGTCCTGCGGCGGGGAAAAGGTAAGTGGGGGCCCCTCAGGAACTTGGTTCTATTGAGGGGACCCCCAAGCCTAATATGTCTTTCTGCCTGTTACCTAAAGGGTATTCCCGCTAATAGCTGTATATGCCTAAGAAATCCTAGAAATGTTTTTTCATAAGGGAAATTTTAAAAAAACTGTAAACCTGGAAATGTTTTTTCATAAAGGAGGTTTTAAAAAAAAAAAAAAAAAAAAGACAAAGGTGCGGTACCTGTGTTTGTCCACTAGAGGCCGCTGTGGAACGTCTTTTTTCTTGGGACTATTCCTTCCATGGTGAAAGTCCAGGCAGATGAGTGAGCTCTCTATCAGGGAAGCTGCATTCCTCTGTCATGCTGCCAAGTAGTTTCCTTCCATCCCTGAGTCCTGGTGAAACAGGGACCCTGGCTCCTCTCCCTACATGGCGCCAAGAGCGCACACGTGCACGCGCGCGCGCGCGCGCACACATGCTTTCCTTTTATAAGGTTTAGCTTCAAAAAAGGGGGCGGAGCCTGGCGGATGACGCGCTCTGTGCGCCCAGCGCTTCTGCGCATGTGCGGGCGTCCCAGCAAGATAAAAGGACTCAGTCCACGCTGCTTGCTATGGACACAGAGCATGAAAAGGAGCTGGTAGCATGGTATAGGGGCTTACAGCGGGCGGTTGATACAGGCATCCCCAGAAAGACGCATTAGTAGACACCCACTGATGTACATAGCAGCAAATTGCATTAGACTATTTCAGTAAGGGGTGTATTGCGGCTGGAATACCTCAGCTTTGAACTAAGGAATATGCCGCCTAAAAAACTCCGAGATATACCTCTCAGGAAGTGTAGGGGGTCTCCATCGGGCTCTGAGGATCTGGAGCAGTCATCTGCACCCTCCTCCCCTGAGAAATCAGAGGTTAATACCCATAAGGAACCCCCGGGAGTGCCAGGTACTGCGGCTGTCCTCAGTCCACCTGCTCCTGCATATATAACAGAGGAGGTTTTTTCCTCAACTCTGGAGGGATTGGAGCAGAGATTGGCTGCATTGATCGCTTCTTCTCTACAGGAAAGAGCGCGCCAGATCTCCATCACCTCCATTAGAGTGCCTGTTGGCAGAGCAACAGTCCCAGGAAGGGACCGACCTACCTGAAGGGGATCAGGAGGAGGTTAGCTCTGTTTTTGAGGAATCGACAGTAGATGAACCATTTTCAGCATCACAGACTGAAAGATTGTGGGTCCAGACCCTAACTGACATGGTTCGATCTGCATTTAAAATGCCTCTTGTTGAACCATCAACTACTGCTGTCTCCTCATTGGGGTCGCTAAAAGCTCCCCAGGTTAATTGCTCCTTTCCAATACATCCATTATTGGAAGGACTTATATACCAGGACTGGGAACATCCTGATAAACTATTTGTTCCGCCTAAAAGGTTTCCGGTGATCTATCCCATGGAGGGAAAGTTCACCCAGAGATGGAATGTTCCTACGGTGGATGCAGCCATCTCTTCTGTGAACAAATCACTGACATGTCCAGTAGATAATGTTCAAATGTTCAAAGATCCAGTGGATAAAAAATTGGAATCTTTATTAAAATCTGCTTTTTCCACAGCAGGGGCTGTTACACAGCCAGCAGTGGCAGCTATTGGGGTCTGCCAAGCTTTAAAGGATCAAATGAAAATGGTCCTGAGGGATTTGCCAGACCAGCAGGCCCAGGCTCTGGCTGATCTGCCTAGAGCATTATGCTTTGCGGTTGACGCCATCAAGGATTCTATCCATCAGGCCTCCTGCCTCACGCTGTCTTTGGTACATATGCGTAGGCTTCTGTGGCTCAAAAACTGGTCTGCTGAAGCTCCCTGTAAGAAGCTCTTAGTTAGCTTCCCATTTCATGGGGAACGCCTTTTTGGCGAAGACCTGGATAAGTATATCCAGAAGATTTCCAGTGGTAAAAGTACTCTCTTACCGAGTAAAAAGAGGTCTAGGGGTCCATCTTTTAAGAGGACTACCTCTCCTATCCCTGCGACGTCTGCTACTAAGCAGTTCCGACGGCCTCCTCGGTCAAACTCAGGAGGTAAAAATCAGGGACAGCCACAGGGTAATAAAAAGCCCTGGATCCGAAGAGGTACTAAACCAGCCTCCAAGTCAAGCCTATGAAGGGCTGCCCCCACTCAAACGGGTGGGGGGAAGACTTCAGTTGTTCGCAGAGACCTGGCGGGAGACGATCAAAGACAGATGGGTGCTCTCCGCAGTAACTCTGGGATACAAGTTGGAGTTAAAAGAGTCTCCTCCGTCCCATTTTATGTGGTCAGGCATGCCAAGAGACCCTCTGAAAAGAGGGTCTCTCCTATTGGCGTTAGAACAACTATTGCTCCAAGGAGTAATTATGGAGGTTCCTATGGAAGAGTGGGGGTTGGGTTTCTACTCAAACCTTTTCACAGTCCCGAAGCCAAACGGGGACATAAGACCCATATTGGACCTAAAGAGTCTAAACAAATTTCTAAACGTCCGGTCTTTCCGGATGGAGTCGATCCGATCGGTCACCGCTGCCCTACAAGGGGAGGAATGGTTAGCCTCGATCGACATCAAAGATGCTTACTTGCATGTTCCCATCTTTCCAGGTCATCAAAAATTCCTACGCTTTGCAGTAGAAGGGTGCCATTTTCAGTTCAGAGCCTTACCATTCGGTCTGGCCACAGCACCACGAGTGTTCACAAAAATTCTGGCCCCACTGTTGGCCGATCTAAGAACACGGGGTGTAACGATAATGGCATACCTAGACGACCTGTTGTTGATGGACCACTCAGTTGCCAAGCTAGAAGTGGTAATTGTCGATACAATCAAGTATCTAGAATCTCACGGTTGGGTCATCAACCTGGACAAGTCAGCCCTACAGCCAGTGAAAAACCTGGTATATCTAGGGCTACGGCTGGATTCAGACCAGAGGAAGATTTTCTTACCTCTAGACAAGGTATCCTCTTTGAGGGCCTTGGTCCGTCTGCTTTGTGCAAAAAGACAGCCGTCCATACGCCTGTGCATGAGGCTGCTAGGAAAGATGGTAGCATCATTCGAAGCTGTGCCATACGCCCAATTCCACTCAAGGAATTTACAAAGGGCCATATTGTCAGCCTGGAACGGAAAAGTTCAGGCTCTAGACTTCCCGATGGCTTTGTCCCCTTCCGTTCGGAAGAGTCTCTGCTGGTGGTTGATCCCCCAGAATCTCCAGAAGGGAAAACCCTTCAGCCCGATATCTTGGAAGGTGGTCACTACAGATGCCAGCCTTATAGGCTGGGGGGCAGTACTGGAGCAATGGTCTCTCCAGGGCAGATGGTCAAATGTAGTAAAAACCTTGCCCATCAATCTCTTAGAGATACGAGCAGCCCGGTACGCTCTAGTAGCCTGGACATCCAGACTCCAAGGGTCCCCTGTCAGAATTCAATCAGACAATGCCACAGCAGTGGCATATATCAATCATCAGGGAGGCACCAGGAGTCGTGCAGCCCAGAGGGAAGTAAGTCACATCCTGGAATGGGCAGAAAAGCATGTCCCATGTATATCAGCTGTCTTCATTCCAGGGGTGGAGAATTGGAAGGCGGACTTTCTGAGTCGCCAACAGTTATGCCCAGGGGAATGGTCCCTTCATCCCGAGGTCTTCCGAGCAATATGTCAGCGGTGGGGAACACCGGATGTAGATCTGCTAGCATCCAGATTCAACGCAAAGGTGGACAGATTTGTCTCCCGGACAAGGGATCCCCTCGCTTGCGGCTCGGATGCTCTGGTGTTCCCTTGGGATCAGTTCAGACTGATATATGCATTCCCTCCGCTACAATTGTTGCCTCGACTCCTTCGCAGAGTCAGGTTGGAGAAGAAGCCGGTGATCCTGGTGGCTCCAGCGTGGCCCCGAAGGGCCTGGTACGCGGAGATCATCAAAATGTCTGTGGGGAGTCCTTGGACCCTTCCACGTCGTCCGGACCTGCTTTCGCAAGGACCGATATACCACCCTTCCTTACTAACTCTAAGTTTAACGGCCTGGCTATTGAATCCCACATCCTAAAGAAGAGAGGTCTCTCTAACTCTGTGGTATCAACTATAATCAATGCCAGGAAGCCTGTATCCAGGCAGATCTACTATAGAGTTTGGAAGGCGTACATCACTTGGTGCGAGGCCAGAAAATGGCATCCACGTAAGTACGTTATAGGCAGAATTCTGGACTTCCTGCAGTGGGCTGTAGACAGGAAGTTTGCCTTAAGTACTATCAAGGGCCAGGTTTCGGCCTTGTCAATACTATTTCAAAGGCCCCTGGCTATGCATTCACTTGTCAAATCCTTTATGCAAGGTGTGACTCGTATTATTCCACCGATTAAGGCTCCCATATGCCCATGGGATCTAAATTTGGTTCTGTCGGTTCTGCAGAAGCAGCCATTTGAACCTTTGCGGCACATTTCCTTGGTTCTACTCACCAGGAAATTGATATTTTTAGTAGCCATATGCTCGGCTAGAAGAGTGTCGGAATTAGCCGCCATGTCCTGTAAAGAGCCATATCTGGTTATCCATAAGGACAGAGTAGTATTACGTCCTCACCCAGCCTTTCTTCCTAAGGTGGTATCGAGGTTTCACTTGAACCAGGATGTGGTTCTTCCTTCTTTTTTCCCCAAACCAAGCTCGGTAGAGGAAAAGTTATTGCATTCTTTGGATGTAGTAAGAGCAGTTAAAGCTTATCTAAAAGCCACTGCTCAGATTCGTAGAACGGATTCTTTGTTTGTTCTGCCGGAAGGCCCCAGAAAGGGTCAGGCAGCATCAAAATCTACTTTAGCCAAGTGGATTCGACAGGTCATAATACAAGCCTATGGCTTGAGAAGTAGACCGCCTCCGTTCAAAGTTAGGGCGCACTCCACGAGAGCAGTTGGAACTTCATGGGCAGTGCATCACCAGGCCTCCCTGGCGCAAATTTGTAAGGCCGCAACATGGTCTTCAGTACACACGTTTACTAGGTTCTACCAGGTGGACGTTAGAAGTCAGGAGGATGTCGCCTTTGGGCGCAGTGTGTTGCAGGCCGCAAAAGATCCTCATGCCTGATGGCGCCCAGCTTATGTATGGTGTATCCCCCCCCTCATGTGGCATTGCTTTGGGACGTCCCACATAGTAATGACTATGCTGCTCTGTGTCCCGTGATGTATGAACAAGAAAGTAGGATTTTTGAAACAGCTTACCTGTAAAATCCTTTTCTTGGAGTACATCACGGGACACAGAGCTCCCACCCCTCTTTTGGGGACACGTATTGCTTTGCTACAAAACTGAGGTACTCCCGGATGGGAGGGGCTTATATAGGGGAGGGTACTTCCTGTTTTGGAAGTTGCCAGTGCCAGCACCTGAAGGTAATTCTATATAACCCACATAGTAATGACTATGCTGCTCTGTGTCCCGTGATGTACTCCAAGAAAAGGATTTTACAGGTAAGCTGTTTCAAAAATCCTACTATAAAGTGGTTTAAAAAAATCGAAACACTGTTTAGAGAATTGATATGGAAAAAGGGCCAGGATCAGCTTGCATGCTTTACAGCAGTGGTTCTCAACCTTTCTAGTGTCGTGACCCCTTGATAAAATTTCCCACGTTGTGGGGACCCCCCAACAGTAAAATTATTTTCGTAGCGTGGCTTGTCAGCACCCAAGGCAAGACAAGTAATTTGCGCCCCTAACCCACGAACATTTAGCACTCCCTGAGTCCCTTCCACTCATACAGTATTAAAACCTCTTATGGTACTGTAGCGGGGTCTCCTTTAAGACTCATTGGACTACCTTTCCCAGAACCCCCCTTGGCACCCAGGGTGCAATGTTGTCACCACAGACTCATGGGTGGAGCTATATAAGGAGGAGGCGAGGCTAAGCTCGGCCTCTTTGGGACACGAGACTTCAGTAGACAGATCTTCCTGTGCGGATCCACTGTGGTGCAAGGCCTGAAGCCTGGGGCCTTGCGCTGCTACCCAAAGAGCCTTCCACCCCCATAGCGAGCTTGGGTGGCATCTGACTTGGTCATCCTCAACCGTTGCTGAGCCGGAGACCCAACCGCTGCAGACACTGTGTGTGGAGACACAGCAGGTGGAAGTCCCGGACTGGGATCACGTCCGGAGTGGTGAGCGAGCACCTGCTCAATCCATATACTTTACACTATTGTTAGGCCTACAGACTGCCGTGGCCCACCAGTTCATATTTGAGTCCCCACTGGAGATCCATAGCAGAACTGAGTCAAACGGATCTCTAGTGAAGTGTTTCGTGTTGGTATTTTTTTACCCCCCCCTTTTGGATTACAAATGTGTTCCTGAAATGTGCACCACCATTTAAAGACTTGCATACGAAGAATTCATCTCCTAGAGACTGAGTTATAGGGTCAGGCCTGACCGGGTATTAGAGTTTAGTAGCTGCGCCACAGGGCACTTAGTTAACGGTCGCCCCACGAGGCATGCCATTACTGTGTTTCATTAATGCGTAGTGTACCAATTGCTGCAGGACTCTGCCAGAAGAATATGTTATCTGTTTTACTGTTGATTTATTTTACTAAGTGAGAGTAAACTCATTATTCTTTTACTACTTGCATTGGTCTCTGAATTTTCCATAGAGCATAAGCTAAATTATCCTAGACTAACTGTGCCATAGTGGTTCGAGTGAATTGCCGGGGGTTGGCGGAGCTGTATTCAGGGCCCAAAACGAATACTGCGGCCCTCTTAGCTGAGGGTATCGCTACAGTACATTTTAGGATGTACCACTCTTTCTCTTCTCCTTTCTTTCCCGATTATCTCTCTCTATCCTAATTTCTTTTTTTTTTATCCCTCTCTAGCTTTCTTTCTTGTTTTTTCTCTCCCTTTTTCTTTGTTGCTTCCCCTCTTTTACTTCCCCTTCTATGTATTCTCTATTTTTATTCTCTTATTCCTTGGTGGAGGGAATGGGAAGACTGGATTAGGTGCTCTTGATCAAGGTCATCTGCTGATCTGAGAACTGTAGTGGGGACTTTTAATGGCAACTTTAATCACAGGTTGTGTTACTCCTTGGGGCTGATTTACGAAACGTTTGCGCCATGAGTATCAGCGCATCTGCGTGCGCAACGGCTGTTTTGGTATTTACAAAACATTAGCGCCGTGCTATTTCCCATTTACTATAGTGTTCTCGGCGGACTGGAGGAGGCGCTCAGTGCGCCACTATGGACCTGGCGCACAGCATCTTAAAATCTAAATATAAAGAAGCTGGAAGTGCCAATATAATGGGGGTGATGTGGGGTGATGTGAGGAAGTGTAGTGACGCCTGCCCAAGTAACAAACATGCCCAAAATAGTGAGTAACTTTTTCAGAACCAGCCCGCTGCGCCGGCAAGTACGTTTAGAACTGCAAGGGTTTTTTTTGTGCTCAGCGTGGGAATTTCACTCTTTCAAACGCGCCAAGACACTGCGCCGGCAAAATCTTAGTAAATGTCAAGTCACATAACTCAATTTGCATAAGTTGAACAGGCGCAGCTCTGAACTTGCCAGTGCGCCAGCAAAATGACATTTCTAAAGAAAAAAAAGGCATTTAAAAGCACCGCGGCTGTAATGAATTGTCGGCTCCCGGCAATATAGAGAAGTCATTGAAAGTCTTTGATTAAAAAAAAGCGTGGGGTCCCCCCGAATCCCATTACCAGGCCCTTCAGGTCTGGAATGGATATTAAGGGGAACCCTGCCGCAAATTTTAAAAAAGTGTGCGGTTCCCCCAAATATCCATACCAGGCCCTTCAGATCTGGCGTGGAGTACCCCCAAAAATCCACACCAGACCCTTATCCGAGCACGCAACCTGGCAGGCCGCAGGAAAAGAGGGGGGCGAGAGAGCCCCCCCCTCCTGAACCGTACCAGGCCACATGCCCTCAACATGGTGAGGATGTCCCCATGTTGATGGGGACAAGGGCCTCATCCCCACAACCCTTGCCCGGTGGTTGTGGGGGTCTGCGGGCGGGGGGCTTATCGGAATCTGGAAGACCCCTTTAACAAAGGGGACCCCCAGATCCCGGCCCCCCCGTGTGAAATGGTAATGGGGTACAAATGTACCCCTACCATTTCACAAAGTGTCAAAAATGTAAAAAATTACAATAGCCGGTTTTTGACAATTCCTTTTATTGATGTCTTCTCTTTTCTTCCATCTTCTTCCAGCTTCTTTTCTCCATTCGGGTTTCTTCCTCCATCTTGTTCATCTAACTCTTCCTTCGGTGTTCTCGTCCGCATCTTGCTCCGGCTTCTTGTTCCCCTTGGCCGCTCCGCTTGAATTGGAGGTTCCCGCTGTGTGATGCTTCAGTTCTTCAGTTCTCCTCTTGGTCCGCTGCCACCCGGTGACCCTGCCGCCCTCTGACACCACGGGGAAAGTCCCCGTGAAATCCATGTGCGTCAGAGGGGGGCGGGATCACCGGGTGGCAGCGGACCCAGAGGAGAACTGAAGCGTCACACAGCGGGAACCTCCAATTCAAGCGGAGCGTCCGAAGAAAGAAGGGACGACAACACCGAAGGAAGATGGAAGACGAAGACCGGCTATTGTAATTTTTTACATTTTTGACACTTTCTTTGTGAAATGGTAGGGGTACATTTGTACCCCATTTCACACAGGGGGGGGTCCTCTTTGTTAAAGGGGTCTTCCAGATTCCGATAAGTCCCCCGCCCGCAGACCCCCACAACCACCGGGCAAGGGTTGTGGGGATGAGGCCCTTGTCCCCATCAACATGGGGACATCCTCCCCATGTTGAGGGCATGTGGCCTGGTACGGTTCAGGAGGGAGGGGGGGGGCTGCGTGTTCGGATAAGGGTCTGGTGTGGATTTTGTGGGGAACCCCCACGCCATTTTTTTTTAAATTTGGCGCAGAGTTCCCCTTAATATCCATACCAGACCTGAAGGGCCTGGTAATGGAATTTGGGGGACCCCCACGCATTTTTTTTTTTTCAGACTTTCAATGACTTTTATCTGTATTGACGGGAACCAGCAATTCATTACAGCTGCGAGTACTTTTAAATGACTATTATTTTACTTTAGAAATTTCATTTTGCTCTCGAACTGTTAAGCCCTGTACACACGATCAGTTTTACAGATGAAAACAGTCCGATAGACTTTTTTCATCAGACAAACCGATCGTGTATGGGTCCCATCGGTCTTTTTTCCATCGGTGTTAAAAAATAGAACCTGTTTTAAATTTATCCGATGAAAAAAAAACTGATAGCAAATTACTATCGTCTGTAGGGAACTCCATCGGATAAAAAACCCACGCATGCTCAGATTTAAGTCAACGCATGCTCAGAAGCATTGAACTTAATTTTTCTCGTCTCATATGAGTGTTTTACGTCACCGCATTTGAGACGGTCGGTTTTTTGACTGATGGTGTGTAGGCAAGACTGATGTAAGGCAGCTTCATCGGATTTCCGATGGAAAAATCCATCGGTTTAAAATCCATAGGAAATCCGATCGTGTGTACAGGGCTTTAGAAACTTGGAAAAGATGCGCTACTTTACAGGCATACTATAGACACCCCCAGGTATGATATTTAGGGCCTGTTCACACCGGTTGCAGTGCGTTTTTTCATGCATGAAAAACGCAAAGAAAGTTGATCACATCAATGGCATAGTTCACTCCAGTGCGTTTCAAAAAGGGAAAAAAAAAAATTGGTCATGCTGCATTTTTTAGGTACAGAACTGTACTGGACCGCAGTAAAACACATCAAAAACGGAACGTACCAAAAACGCACTGGAATGCACCAGAACGCACCTAAATGCACCAAAGACGCACTGCAACACACTTGTCCTAAGTGAAAAGAGGGGAAAAAACACTGGAGTGCATCAAAAACGCACTGGAACGTGTCAAAAACGCGCATGCAGAAAAGCACCTGGAACGCATCCAGACTGCGTTTCTATGGTGTGAACTAGGGCCAGTTCACACCATAGAAACGCAATCCGGATGCGTTCCAGGTGCTTTTTTGCATGCATGTTTTTGATGCGTTCCAGTGCATTTTTGGTACGTTTGATGCAGTCCAGTGCTTTTTTTTCACCCCTCTTTTTTATTAACCATAGATAAGGATAAGTGTGTTCCTGTGCATTCCAGTGCGTTTTCGCTGCGTTCCAGTACAGTCCAGTGCAGGTAAAATGCAGTATGTTCTACTTTTTTGGTGAAACTGGAACGCACTGGAACAAACGCTGCCATTTAGAACCATATAACCAACTTAACATGCATTTTTGATGCATAAAAAACGCAATGGACTGCATGTGGTGTGAAATGGCCCTTAAGCAATTTGGCATATTTAAAGGCACTTCTCCTTGTTTTGTTTTTGGCGTTGTCCAAATTGGTGACATTGATATATGTCCCTTAGGGTGGGACCTGGGCCCCCATTTTAAGGCCAATAACTAGAAGATAATTGTGTTAGTCCCCACTTGGCTGGCTTAACAAGTCAGTTCCCATAGACTGCAATGGTATTTGTTGTGGGGGGGGGGGGGTGGTGTTTGTCCCATCTTTAATTTTGTAGCATGCTGGATGATGTGCTTAATTTTGGATGGGGGGGGGGGGGGGGTGTTATTTTCTGCTAGTGCTAGCTGCATTTGTGGTGTTCTGAGCATGCCCAGGCAGTTAGATTTTTTTTTGGTGCTTTTTGTGTGTGAACAGCACCTGGATATTTCTGGGCATGCTCAGAG
Organism: Rana muscosa; assembly: GCA_029206835.1. Taxonomy (NCBI): domain Eukaryota; kingdom Metazoa; phylum Chordata; class Amphibia; order Anura; family Ranidae; genus Rana; species Rana muscosa. The sequence continues at coordinate 339,919,621 of CM055125.1, read as the reverse complement.
TGTTTTTATGGGTTAGTAATTGAAGGACATCCTTGACAGGTGTGCCCACTTTGAAGTTCAGTCTCTACATTGGGTGAACTTGCATTTTGGGCGTTTCATGGACTGTGCATGTGTTTTCAATTGCCTCATTAGCACACAGACCGATGTTATATAAAGCTTGCAGATAGCATCCTCTCCCTTGCCCTGAAAAGAGGCAAGTGTGTGTGCGTGCGTCCGTCAAAAAGTACATTTTGGTGTCCTTATTGAGTTTGTAACATGTATTTTATTTGATATGTCTTTGCAAAACAGATGTTTGTTTTAATTTTGTTGATTGTATTTTTGTGTGGGGGGAAATGTTCCCCTGAAATAATTTTGATGTTAATGTGTGTCGTTTGTTCACTTTGATTTAAATTGTCTGTGCTGCATTATTTTGCCAAATCTTTCTCAAGATGTTGTGAGTCTGTGACTGTTTCAAATTGACCCCGTTTTTTATTTTGGCTTCCCTTTGTTTTGTTGACCAATAAAATTTGAGGTTTGTTTTGCATTTTCTTTGCAACAAATGTGACAGCTGATTGGCATGTCAAAACAAAACAGGTGTGATTTGTCTACCCTGGTGCCTTCATGCTAGCATATGCATGTATTGTGTGCTGCCATGGATAGTCACCAGGAAATGAAAAATACAGAGCGGTAAGTATTAATTTTTACTGCAGTGGTTCTCAGCCTCAGTCCTCAAGTACCCCCAACAGGACATGTTTTGTGAATTTATCTTATCGAGAATTGCTGTCCAAAATACAAAACCATTGACTGTGATTTAATGCACATGTGCAGAATGAAGGAAAACCTGCAAACATGGCCTGTTGGTACTTGAGCGAAGCACTGATTTAGAGCACTGCACTTAAAAATAGCTCAAGGCAATCCGATTCTAATTGTGGGCATTTTGAGGGAAACAAAGTAGGTGTTTGAACCCCTGCTTGTTTTTTTGTTTTGTTTTTTAGGTTGGGCTTTGTGTCCCCTTTTAGTAAAATTGGCTTAACTTCCTGTCACACAGCTAAAAAGGAAGTGAAGGTAAAATCCTACCAATGTATTTTCTTGGGGGGACACAGATCAATCCAACTAGTGTCACCATTAAGCAAATTGCACTCTAGCACTTTGTTGTGTACACCCCAAATCATTGGGTAGTTTGGGGTTTAGTAAAGACAAATCCACTCTGCATTAAAAGTGTTGCTGCTGATAATCTGAGGGGAAGCACTGGTGATTGTAACATCCAATCATGTAAAAGCAAAGATTGTGTTGTTTTTTTTTGTTTTCTTGCATGTCCCCCTCGGATATCCAGCAAGTGCACTTGTAGTGCAAAGCAAATTTGTCTTTAGTAAATAAACCCCAAAGTACCTAATAATTTGGGGTGTACCCAGCAAAATGCTGGAGTGCAATGTACATAATGGGGAAAGTATTTAGACTGACCTGTGTCCCCAAGGAAAGACATTGGTAGGGATTTACCCTCACTTCCTGTGTGGCTATGTGACAGGAAGTGAATTATTTTGAAGGATAAAGTGGCCAAATTTGGGAGTTGTCTTCACCCTATCAGGGGTGCAGACATCCCCAAAAACTGTCTAGACTTGTAATCCCTCTGCACACTATCCCCAAGCAAAAATAAGAAAGGATTTCATTTAGTTTAACTTTGCAAAGACACATTCCTAAGTTGAATTGTGATGCATGTCAATGGCCCATGTAGACCCTCTTTAAAGCGGAGCTCCGCCGGAATTTTTTTTTAAAAGCCAACAGCTACAGCAGCTGCTGGCTTTTAATATTTGGACACTTACCTGTCCTGGAGTCCAGCGACGTCCGCAGCAGAGGACGAGCGATCGCTCTTCGCTCTGCTGCTCCCTCCGCCATCCTTGCTGAGGGAACCAGGAAGTGAAGCCCTGCGGCTTCATGCCCGGTTCCCTACGGCGCATGCGCGAGTCGCGCTGCGCCGTTCTGATTGGTGCTCCTGTGTTCTGGGAGCTGAGTTTCTCCCAGAACACCAAGGGAAGTCTGCGGGAAGCGACGTCACTCCCGCAGATTCCCGGAGAGAGGACTCCCGGATGTGGGTGAAAATACCTGTCTTAGACAGGTATCTTCACCCCCCTCCCCCCTGAAAGGTGTCAATTGTGACACCGGAGGGGGGAGGGTTCCAAATAGCAAAAGTTGCTATTTAGGGTGGAGCTCCACTTTAATCACTTGAGATCAGCACTATAACTGATCGGCTACAGCACGGTCCTCGATTGCCGGGAGTCCGTCAATAGACGTCCTCCCCTTCGCGCACGCGCTGTGGTCACCGAGTCACTGAGACTCGGGTGATGACAGCTCCGAGTAAGGGGCCGATCCCTGCCCTTTACCATGTGATTAGCTGTCAGCCAATGACAGCTGATGATCACGTGATGTAAACAAAAGCTGGGTAATGGTTTTTGTTTTCTCCTTGTGCTGACAGCGTGAGCATAAAAAAAGGCAATCACCGGCTTATGTGCAAGGGACATCGGGCCCGAAGAGGGAGAGGCAATTCTGCGTCATCTGTGACAATCAGAAGCCCCTGCCAGTGCCACCTATCAATGCCCACCACTGGTGCCAATCAGTGCCACCTAGCAGTTCTGCCTATTAGTGCCCATCACTGCCAACTATCATTGCCACTTAGCAGTGCCCACCAGTGCCAACTAGCAATGCCACCTCAGTGCCCACCCTTGCCACCTTATCGGTGCCCATCAGTGCAGTCTCATCAGTGTACATCAATGAAGGAGAAAAATTACCTTTTTTCGTAATTTTCAAAATATTAACCACTTTCCTACCGCCCACCATTAAATGACGTCCTTGGCTTTGTGTGGTGACATCTGAATGATGCCTGCAGTTGCAGGCATCATTCAGATATCATTCTTTTCCGCCGGCGATTCTGTGCACGATAAAAATGATCATAGCGGCAGTTCCGCCGCTTGATCGTTCTTATAGGCGGCGGGAGGGGCTCTCCCGTGCCATCTGGGGCTCGGAGAACGAATTGGCCGGCGCCGGATGGGAAGCATAGAGATGACTGGTGACCAGATGGTCACCAGTCATCTCTATGACCATCGGAGGCCCAGGCGCGACGTTATGACATCACGCCGGGTTCCCATATGTAAACAAAGCCGTGATCTCGGCTGTCGGCATGAGATCGGTGAATTTTTTTTGACCGATCTCATGCTTTCCAGCCTGGAGGAGAGATGTGGGGTCTTATTGACCCTGCATCTCTCCATAAAGAGGACTTGTCACAATAGATTCCTATTACAAGGGATGTTTACATTCCTTGTAATAGGAATAAAAGTGATCAAAAAAACAAAGTTAAAAAAAAAGAGTAAGAAATACAAAAGTAAAAAACCAAAAAAAGAAAAAAAAAACGCCCATGTCCCCGGTAGCTCACGCTCAGTAGCGAACACACACACATAAGTCCCGCCCACATATGTAAACACCGTTCAAACCACACATGTGAGGTATTGCTGCGTGCGTTAGAACGAGTGCAACAATTCTAGCACTAGACCTCCTCTGTAATGCGAAAATGGTAACGTGTAAAAAAATTTAAAGCATCGCCTAGGGAGATTTTTAAGTACTGAAGTTTGGTGTCATTCCATGAGTGTGCGCAATTTTAAAGCGTGACATGTTAGGTATCTATTCAGCATAACAACATCTTTCACATTATACCAAAAAATTGGGCTAACTTTACTGTTTTGTAATTTTTTTCTAATTTCTGAAACAATTTTTTTTCCAAAAAAAAGGCATTTGAAAATGTATTGCGCAAATACCGAGCGAGATACAAATTTGCAATGACCGCCATTTTATTCCCTAGGGTGTCTGCTAAAAAATATATATATAATGTTTGGTGTTTTGAAGTAATTTTATAGCCATAAATTTATGATTTTTACATGGAGAGAAGTGCCAGAATAGGCCCAGTGCTGAAGTGGTTAAAATATCCTATTTTTTTTTGTAGTCGGTCTTTTGTATTTATCAAAGAAAAAAAAAGCAGAGGTGATCAAATAGCACCAAAAGAAAGCTCTATTTGTGTGACAAATACATTTTCATTGGTTTACAGTGTTGTATGAGCGCGCAATTGTCATTCAAAGTGCATCAGCGCTGAAATGTGAAAATTGGTCTGAGCAGGAAGGGGGTTTAAGTGGCCAGTGCGCAAATGGTTAATATAAGGCTACATGCACACGGATGTTTTTTCCAGCCGCTTGCTTGAGCGTTTTTTTGCAGCTTAAAAACATCTCTCCATGTTAGCCTATGGCCACCATGGCGTTTTTGAGCTGTAAATGGCATAGGCGTTTTTAGGCCCCATGTACACGGGACGCTGGTGCAAAGTCTATAGAACTAAGGTTGAAAGCGGTGTTTAGAAAGGCGCGCTTTGTGGCGTTTGCATGCTGCGTTTTACCACATTTGCGGCTATTTGCGTTTAGTTAGGAAACTTTTAAGGAGCCGCCCTAAGCCCCAAAAACAGTATTAATGATTTCAGCTATTTTGTGAGACCAGAGTGAGTATCAGCAGCTGAGAGCAGCAGTGTAGTTTGTATTTAGCGTGTCACTTGCCACAAGTTGTGGATTGTCCACTTGCTACGTCAGCTGCCCCAAGTTGTGGATTGTCCACAATGCAATAGAAGCAGGTTCATATTTTTTGGGATATATATTTAATGTTTTTTCCTCATTTGCCATAATTTTGGAGTTTATCAAGGTAAAAAAATAGGTCACCTTTTAAAAACGCTTCTAAACTAAAATGCGGCTAAACGCTGGTACCGCGTCTGAAACGTGGAAATCTTTGGCATCTGTGAAAAACGAGGTTAAACGCAACTGCAGATTTTTGTTTCCAGGCCAAAGTCAGAAGACGACGAAGACTGGGACCCCGCTAGCAAAAGAGCTGGAAGAAGATAGCGGGGTGCCTAGCAGAAAGACCCCCGAAGTCGGAAGAAGATCCCTGGAGCTGCCTAATTACTTTCAATAAAAAAAACACAACACAGGTTTTTACTTTTTTTTGCCACCAGGTGAATGGATAGGGGTACGATGTACCCCATACTCATTCACATAGAGTGGGGGGGCCGGTATCTGGGGGTCCCCCTTATTAAAGGGGGCTCCCGGATTCCGATAAGCCCCCTGACAACCAACGGCCAGGGTTGTCGGGAAGAGGCCCTTGTCCCCATCAACATGGGGGCAGGGTGCTTTGGGGTGGGGGGGGGGGGCCACAGGTCACCCCCCCTGCCCCAATCCCCCCCATGTTGAGGGCATGCGGCCTGGTACGGTTCAGGAGGGAGAGGGGCCGCTCTCTCGCCTCACCTCTTTTCCTGCGGCCTGCCAGGTTGCGTGTGTTTGGATAAGGGTCTGGTTTGGGGGGACCCCCACGCCGGTTTTTTGGCTTAGGGGGTTCCCCTTAAAATCCATACCAGACCTAAGGGCCTGGTATGCTCCTGGAGGGGAACCCATGCCGTGTTTTTAATTAAAATTTGGTGTGGAGTTCCCCTTCATGATTCATACCAAACATGGGACAGCGAGCGCGAGGCTGCCGAGAACCAGCGCGATGGCATCGCGCTGGAGACATTCTCGGCCAGCTAGTCGCCTCTAGGACACGACTTGAGTGGCTGCTTCACGCTCAAGTCGTGTCCAAGTTGCATCGCAAAGTCGCGCTGTCCTCGTGTCAGCCGGCACACGAGTCGCCCCGCGAGTCGGATCGTCTTCATCCGACTTCCCAGGCGACCTCTATTCAAATCAATGGGCTTCCATTCATTTTCAATAGAGCGCCGCTGACATTTTTATTTACTATAGCAGTGCGCCGCCGATTCCTGCGCTCAATTGAGGCTTTATCCGGCGCACCAAGTAAGGTATGAACCGGCGCCGTGCACAGTTTATAGTAAATCTTGTGTCTTTGGCTTCACTGTGTCTCCGACTTTGTGGTGTCTCGTAGCAGTGACACCTATGCCGAAATCAGGAGATAGGGTCTCCTCCAGCCCCTCCCACTTCACATTCCTCACCTGTCAGCTGACCTCTAGTCTCTGCCCCCCAGCTATGCCGTGAACTGAATGGGGGGCTACAAAGAGGCTGAGTGGGCGGCCACGGGCTCCAGGAACAGCCCAGTTGGGCAGCCACAGGAACAGCCCTGCTGGGCGGCCGCAAAAAGGCAGGGAGTGTATGGGCTTCAAGAACAGCCCAGGATTCGGGGACCCCTGGCAAATCATCTTTTGACCCCCGAGGGGGTCCCGAGCCCCAGGTTGAGAACCGCTGCTTTACAGTTACCAACAAGAGGGGGGGCTAGCGGTGCCACACCCCCCAAAGTTATTTTTTAGCGGCCCAGCTGCAGCATCTAAGGCAGGGATATGCAATTAGCGGACCTCCAGCTGTTGTTAAACTACAAGTCCCATCATGCCTCTGCCTCTGAGTGTCATGCTTGTGGCTGTCAGAGTCTTGCTATGCCTCATGGGACTTGTAGTTCTGCAACAGCTGGAGGTCCGCTAATTGCATATCCCTGATCTAAGGGGATGTAATGTCCCGGGAGGAGAAAATATGGGAGGGGGTTTGATACTGGGGGCGCCACATAACACAGTAATAGGTGTTGGAGGCAGATTCTTTCCTTTATAAAAATCCCACAGTAAAGATGGTAATAAAAGTGTGGAAAGCAGTTAAGCTGTGGATGGGGTAATAGATTATACCCCTCTTTGGAATAACAGGAACCTGCAGGAGATGATGGCCATAGAAAAATGCAGAGAATGGGAAATAAAGGGGATACATAGGCTGGCCCAGTTATACGAGGGAAACATCTTAAACTTTTGCAACCCTGAAAGGAGAATACGATATATCAAAGCATTCATTATATAAATACAGTGGGTACGGAAAGTATTCAGACCCCTTTAAATTTTCCACTCTGTTATATTGCAGCCATTTGCTAAAATCATTTAAGTTCATTTTTTCCCCTCATTAAAGTACACACAGCACCCCATATTGAGAGAAAAACACAGAATTGTTCAAATTTTTGAAGATTTATTAAAAAAGAAAAACTGAAATATCACATGGTCCTAAGTATTCAGACCCTTTGCTGTGACACACATATATATAACTCGGGTGCTGTCCATTTCTTCTGATCATCCTTGAGATGGTTCTACACTTTCATTTGAGTCCAGCTGTGTTTGATTATACTGATTGGACTTGATTAGGAAAGCCACACACCTTTCTATATAAGACCTTACAGTTCACAGTGCATGTCAGAGCAAATGAGAATGAGGTCAAAAGGAACTGCCTGAAGAGCTCAGAGACAGAATTGTGGCAAGGCACAGATCTGGCCAAGGTTACAAAAAAATTCTGCTGCACTTAAGGTTCCTAAGAGCACAATGGCCTCCATAATCCTTAAATGGAAGATGTTTGGGACGACCAGAACCCTTCCTAGAGCTGGCCTTCTGGCCAAACTGAGCTATCGGGGGAGAAGAGCCTTGGTGAGAGAGGTAAAGAAGAACCCAAAGATCACTGTGGCTGAGCTCCAGAGAAGCAGTCGGGGGATGGGAGAAAGTTGTAGAAAGTCAACCATCCCTGCAGCCCTCCACCAGTCGGGGCTTTATGGCAGAGAGGCCCGACGGAAGCCTCTCCTCAGTGCAAGACACATGAAAGCCCGCAGGGAGTTTGCTACAAAACACCTGAAGGACTCCAAGATGGTGAGAAATAAGATTCTCTGGTCTGATGAGACCAAGATAGAACTTTTTTGCCTTAATTCTAAGCGGTATGTGTGGAGAAAACCAGGCACTGCTCATCACTTGTCCAATACGGTCCCAACAGTGAAGCATGGTGGTGGCAGCATCATGCTGTGGGGGTGTTTTTCAGCTGCAGGGACAGGACGACTGGTTGCAATCGAGGGAAAGATGAATGTGGCCAAGTACAGGGATATCCTTGACGAAAACCTTCTCCAGAGTGCTCAGGACCTCAGACTGGGCCGAAGGTTTACCTTTCAACAAGACAATGACCCTAAGCACACATCTCAAATAATGGAGTGGCTTCACAACAACTCAGTGACTGTTCTTGAATGGCCCAGCCAGAGCCCTGACTTAAACCCAATTGAGCATCTCTGGAGAGACCTAAAAATGGCCGTCCACCAACGTTTACCTGACAACCTGACAAAACTGGAGAGGATCTGCAAGGAGGAATGGCAGAGGATCCCCAAATCCTGGTGTGAAAAACTTGTTGCATCTTTCCCAAAAAGTCTCATGGCTATATTAGATCAAAAGGGTGCAAATACTAAATACTGAGCAAAGGGTCTGAATACTTAGGACCATGTGATATTCCAGTTTTTATTTTTTAATAAATCTGCAAAAATGTCAACAATTCAGTGTTTTTCTGTCAATATGGGGTGCTCTGTGTACATTAAAGCGATTGTATACCGCAATTTTTTTATTTTTTTTCCAACCTGCAAGGCAAAGGTATAATGAGCTAGTATGACTAGCATACTAGCTCATTATCAATCACTTACCTTAGATCGAAGCCCCCGCAGCGGTCCTCGGACACGTCCTCCGTCGCATCCATGATACCCGGAGTGACTTCCGGGTATCGCCACTCTGGTGCTGTGATTGGCCGGAGCGGCGATTACGTCACTCCCGCACATGCGCGGGGAACGGCACAATCCCTGCGCATGCGTGAATTCTGGCAGTGTCTGGCAGGCTCCCATTCAAGAGCCGCCGCGCTCAGTGCGCCTGCGCCGTAGATAGCGGTACAGTCTTTTTTGAAAATATCTCCGAGACTTGCAAGCACCTACAGGTAAGCCTTAATGTAGGCTTACCTGTAGGTGCTTTTAATATTTTTGGGTATACAACCGCTTTTAATGAGGAAAAAAAAATGAACTTAAAAGATTTTAGCAAATGGCTGCAAAATAACAGAGTGATAAATTTAAGGTGATCTGAATACTTTCCGTACCCACTGTACCTGCAGATCAGACATGCACTGGGGGAAGCAGTTTAAGGGAAAAGGTCCAGAATGCAACAAAATCCCCCTCCACCAAAGAGTAATTAAGCACGGCACGAGTAAGGGATTTATTGCTGAACTATATTCACAAATATGCAGTAGAAGCATTGAAGGCTCGGAATTGATTAAGAGTAGAAAAAGGTGGGAAGAAGATATTGGGGGAATAACAGAGGCACAAAAGAGGAGGATATTAGAAAAGGGGCACTTGGTGTCAGTCTCCCCCTCACAGAAAGTCTTGCACCTAATACTGTTACACAGGACATACTATATGCCTAAGAGACTGTTCTTGTTTGGGCGAAGAGCAGACGACAAGTGCCCCAGGTGTCAGGAAACAGGTGATTTGATGCACATGATATGGAGGTGTGCAAAAGTTGTTGTTTAAAAAAAAAAAAAAAAAAATCTTTATTAAAAATTTTCTTTCACAAAGACAGTCATACAACATTACATGTGATATATCTCTACAAACCTTCTATGCATAACATCCTCTTTGCAATGAGAATAATACCTCTTTCCCATATATTGGAGAAAAAAAAAACACAATCACGAGTTTCCTTCTGTTCACGTTCTACTATATCTATCTTATCAATTTAACCGCCCTTTTATATTAACCTGTTGTACTACCATGTCCTTGTTATAATTTCTTTAACCTGGGCCCCGACCTGGTTCTTCCCCTTACCCGGAGAGAATACCTCTCAGATTCGGGCATAGAACAGAAACATAGAAATGAAAATAATAGAGAATAAGAAAAAAAAAAAAACACAAAAGAGGAAAAAATAAAGAAAAAAGGGGTACCCTCCCTGCCTCCACCCCCCTACACTAATTGTTCCCTATAAGTATTATAGGGGGTCCAAATTTGTTGAAAATCATTCTCCTTCTCCCTCAACATCATGGTAAGATTTTCCATTTGTTGGATTTTTGTTACTTTAGCAAGCCATTGTTGTCTGGTTGGGGATATAGTACTTTTCCATAGAACTGGAATGCATGCTTTCGCTGTTGTAAGCAAATGTCTCACCAATGATTTTTTATATTTTTCTGTCGATAGGGGGATATCAAACAACAGAAAGGGCGCCGGATTCTCGCCAAGAGACACACCAGTATTTCTTTGATTGTTTCAGCTACCATTTTCCAGAAATCTTTTACTCCCGGACATTCCCAAAAAATGTGTAGCAGAGTACCCACTTCTCCTTTACAACGCCAACATAAATTCGACACCTGTGGAAATATCAGATTCAGTACTACCGGGGTTCGGTACCACCTACTCAAGATCTTATATCCCCCTTCTTGATATCTGGTTGCCAATGAGGCCTTGTGTGTAAACCTTAACATCTTATTTCTCTGCGTCTGAGAATCAGACCCCTAGATCTTTCCCAGGCCTGAATAAAGCCCAGTTCTTGTGGGGCTTTTAATTTGGGTCAACAATGCGTACATCAGTGATAGCAAGTGTCTCACTACTTCCCCCCTTAACCACTTGCCGATTGCGCCATGGACGAAAGAAGTCTACAGCGCGGTCGAGTTATCCTGAGTGGACGTCCCAGGGACGTCCTCACAGAATCTTGCTCCCGCGCGCCCCCTGGGGCGCGCTCCAGGAAATGTCCGTGACCGCCGGGTCCGGAAGACCTGGCGGATCACGGTAGATGGCCGCTAATCGCGGCCGTTTACCACGTGATCGCTCCGTCAAATGACGGAGCGATCACTTGTAAACAGACCGGCGTCATGTGATGACGCCGGTTTCCTCTCTCCCCTCTGTGTACCGATCGGTACAGTGTGAGAGGAGAGGGGAGGGAGCGGATCATGGCAGCTCCCTCCCCCATGTCAGCTGTGGGCTGGATCTGTGACAATTGCAGTCACAGATCCAGCCATCCATCCATCCCTGCTCAGCCATCCCTGTACAATACCCTGTGCAATACTCAGCCATACTCCGCAATACCCGGCCATACTCCGCAATACCCACTTCCCGCCCGCCGGCCGTCATATGACGTTCTTAACTTTATGCGGGGATATCTGAATGATGGGTGCAGCTACAGGCATCATTCAGATATTCGCTTTTTCAGCCGGCGATTCCCTACACCATAAGAACGATCATAGCGGCTGTTCCACTGCTTGATCGCTCTTACGGGAGGTGAGAGGGGATGCCCCCTCCCTCCCGCTGCCCTCCGGTGTTTCTACCGACTCACTGCTACGATCAGAGCCAAGATTGTTTTTTTTTTTTTTTTTTTTTTTTTTTTTTTCAGGCTTCCCAGCCTAGAGGTGAGATGTGGGGTCTTATTGACCCCATATCTCACTGTAAAGAGGACCTGTCATGCCATATTCCTATTCCAAGGGATGTTTACGTTCCTTGTAATAGGAATAAAAGTGATCAAAAAAAAATTGGGGGCGGAAAAACATGTCAAACTAAAATAAATAAAGTAAAATGAACAATAAAATATAAATTTTGTTTTTAAAGCGCCCCTGCGAGCTCGCATGCAGAAGTGAACGCATACGTAAGCCCCGCCCACATATGAAAACTGTGTTCAAACCACACATGTGAGGTATCGCTGCGAACGTTCGAGCGAGAGCAATAATTTTGGCCCTAGACCGAGTCCTCTAACTCAAAACATGTAACCAGTAAAAATATTTAAAGCGTCGCCTATGGGGATTTTTAAGTAGCAAAGTTTGGCGCCATTCTACGAGCGTGTGCAATTTTGAAGGGTGACATGTTAGGCATCTATTTACTCAGCGTAACTTCATCTTTCACATTATGCAAAAACATTGGGCTAACTTTACTGTTTTTTTTTCTTTTAAGCACAAAACATTTTTTTTCCGTAAAAAACGCGTTAGAAAAATTTCTGCGCAAATACCGTGCAAGATAAAAAGTTGCAACGACCACCATTATATTCTTTAAGGTCTTTGCTAAAAAAACATAATGTTTTGGGGTTCTATGTAATTTTCTAGCAAACAAATGATGATTTTTACATGTAGGAGAGAAATGTCAGAATTGGCCTGGGTGCTCCAGAACGCCTGAAGGGGCTCCCTGCATGTTGGGCCTCTGTATGTGGCCACGCTGTGTAAAAGTCTCACACGTGGTATCGCCATACTCGGGAGTAATAGCGGAATGTGTTTTGGGGTGTAATTTGTGGTATGCATATGCTGTGTGTGAGAAATAACCTGCTAATATGACAATTTTGTGAAAAAAAGAGGAAAAAAAAAATCTTGATTTTGCAAAGAATTGTGGGAAAAAATGACAATTTCAAAAAACTCACAATGCCTCTTTCTAAATACCTTGGAATGTCTTCTTTCCAAAAAGTGGTCATTTGGGGGGTATTTGTACTTTTCTGGCATGTTAGGGTCTCAAGAAATGAGATGGGCCGTCAGTACTTCAGGTGTGATCAATTTTCAGGTATTGGCACCATAGCTTGTGGACTCTATAACTTTCACAAAGACCAAAAAATATGCACCAATTTGTACTTATTTTTACCAAAGATATGTAGCAGTATAAATTTTGACCAAAATTTATGAAGAAAAAATACTAATTTGCAAAATTTTATAACGGAAACAAAGAAAAATTCATTTTTTTACAAAATTTTCAGTCTTTTTTTCTCTTATAGCGCAAAAAATAAAAAACCCAACAGTGATTAAATACCACCAAAAGAAAGCTCTATTTGTGTGAAAAAAGGACAAAAATTTCATATGGGTACAGTGTTGTATGACTGAGTAATTGTTATTCAAAATGTGAGAGCACCGAAAGCTGAAAATTCGTCTGGTTAGGAAGGGGGTTTAAGTGCCCAGTTGTCAAGTGGTTAAACATATTTTCCCAAACTTAGATAATGTCGCCATCTCTGTCATCCGCCTTGCAATTGACCGAAGAAAATCGATAAGCTGCATTCGCCTGAATGTGTCTAATTCCTCTGACATTTCACTCTATCTTCTCTCTGGACATCGCTCGGTTGTATTTCAAGAAATGTACCAGTCTACTTTTTCCCCAACATTTTAGATTCATAAATCCTTGATCCTTTAAGCCTGGTTCAAAGGCCGGATTGCCCAGGATTGGGGTCATCGGGCTCATTTGAGTTGGTATATTGTTTTTTTTAAATGTATTTTTGACAGATCTAAGAGTAACGCCCACCGTCGGATGTCGCTTCACTGCCTGTGGAATATCAGGTCCATGAGCCAGGCTAAACCCTCCAGGGGTATCTCTGACGTGGCCTGTTCCATGTGTATCCATGGCTTGTCTTATGATGATACACACCAGTCCAAGACCCTTGTTAAGTGTAGTGCCTCATGATAACAAACTGGGTCCGGGAATCCTACCCCTCCTTTTTATTTTGGTAGTCAGAATGTCTCTGCGGATTCTGGCTGGCTTTCCAGCCCAAATGAATCCTGCAAATCTTGATCTCGGATCCCTGAGAAACCCTTGGGGGATCTTAATAGGTAGGGTCTGTAACAGGTATATCAATCTCGGCATTACGTTCATTTTTATAATATTAATTCTGCCAAACCACGTAAAGGCTTCCTTGTCCCATCTCTTTAGATCTTGTTTAATCTGTCGTGCTAATGGGGCAAAATTAAGTTTGAATATTCTATTTAATTTGTTTGGTATTTTGGTCCCCTAATATCCTATATGAGAGTCTGTCCATCTGAATGCAAAAAAGGTGGATAGCTGCTGTTGCATAGATATGTTCAACTCCACTCCCATTGCTTCCGATTTATTGTAATTTACCTTAAAATTAGACAGGCCCCCATATTTGTCTATCTTGGATAGTAATGAGGGAAGGGATACCACCGGGGCAGTTATGAAAAACTAGGTCATCCGCATATGCAGCAAGTTTGTGTTACTTTCTTTTTAATGGGATACCCCCAATATCTGGGTTGGCCCTTATTATTCTTAACCACCTGACCACTGGGCACTTAAACCCCCTTAATAACCAGACCAATTTTCAGCTTTCGGTGCGCTCACAATTTGAATGACAATTACTCAGTCATACAACACTGTACCCATATGAAATTTGTTTATTTTTTGCGCAATAAGGGAAAAAAGACTGATAATTCTGTAAAAAAAATATTTTTTCTTCGATGGTTATAAAATTTAGCAAATTAGTAATTTTTCTTCATAAATTTTGGCCAAAATTTATACTGCTACATATCCTTGGTAAAAATAAGTACAAATTGGTGCATATTATTTGGTCTTTGTGAAAGTTAGAGTCCAATATCTAATGGTGCCAATATCTGAAAATTGATCACACCTGAAGAAGTACTGACGGCCTATCATTTGAGACTCTAACATGCCAGAAAAGCACAAATACCCCACCCCAAATGACCCCTTTTTGGAAAGAATACATTCCCAGGTATTTAGAAAGAGGCATTGTGAGTTTTTTGAAGTTGTCATTTTTTCCCACAATTCTTTGGAAAATCAAGATTTTGTTTTCTTTTTTTTTTTTCACAAAATTGTCATTAGCAGGTTATTTCTCACACTCAGCATATGCAAACAACAAATTACACCCCAAAACACATTCTGCTATTAATCCAGAGTATGGCGATACCACATGTGGGAGACTTTTACACAGCGTGGCCACATACAGAGGCCCAACATGCAGGGAGCACCATCAGGCGTTCTGGAGCACCCAGGCCAATTCTGACATTTCTCTCCTACATGTAAAAATCATCATTTGTTTGCTAGAAAATTACATAGAACCCCACAAAGTTATATATGTTTTTTTAGCAAAGACCTTAGAGAATACAATGGTGGTCGTTGCAACTTTTTATCTCGCACAGTATTTGCGCAGCAATTTTTCGAACGCGTTTTTTACGGAAATAAACAGTTTTATGCTTTAAAAAAAAAAAAAACACAGAAAAGTTAGCCCAATGTTTTTGCATAATGTGAAAGATGAAGTTACGCTAAGTAAATAGATGCCTAACATGTCACTTTTCAAAATTGCACACGCTCGTGGAATGGCGCCAAACTTTGCTACTTAAAAATCCCCAAAGGCGACGTTTTAAATATTTTTACTGGTTACATGTTTTGAGTTAGGTCTAGGGCCCAAATTATTGCTCTCGCTCTAACGTTCGCAGAGATACCTCACGTGTGGTTTGAACATCGTTTTCATATGTGGGCGGGACTTGCGTATGCGAGCTCACGGGGACAGGGGCTCTTTAAAAAATAAAATAAAAAATTGTTCATTTTACTTTATTTTAGTTTGACACATTTTTCCGCAAAAATAAATTTTTTGATCACTTTTATTCCTAACACAAGGAACGTAAACATCCCTTGTAATAGGAATATGGCACGACAGGTCCTCTTTACAGTGAGATATGGGGTCAATAAGACCCCACATTTCACCTCTAGGCTGGGAAGCCTGAAATAAAAACAACAATCCTGGCTTCGATCGTAGCGGTGAGTCGGTAGAAGCACCGGAGGGTAACGGGAGGGGGGGGGGACGTCCCCTCTTGCAAGAATGATCAAGCGGCAGAACAGCCGCTATGATTGTTCTTATGGTGTAGGGAATCGCCGGCTGAAAAAGCTGATATCTGAATGATGCCTGTAACTGCACCCATCATTCAGATATCCCCGCACAAAGTCAAGGACGTCATATGTCGGCCGGCGGCCGGGAAGTGGTTATTGCAGAGTATGGGCAGGGTATTGCAGAGTATGGGCAGGGTATTGCAGAGTATGGGCAGGGTATTGCAGAGTATGGGCAGGGTATTGCAGAGTATGGGCAGGGTATTGCAGAGTATGGGCAGGGATGGCTGAGCATGGGTGGATGGATGGCTGGATCTGTGACTGCAATTGTCACAGATCCAGCCCACAGTGCTGCTGCCATCCGCTCTCTCCTCACACTGTACCGATCGGTACAGAGAGGGGAGAGAGGAACCGGTGTCATCACATGACGCCCGTCTGTTTACAAGTGAACGCTCCGTCATTTGACGGAGCGATCATGTGGTAAACGGCCTTTATTAGCGGCGATTTACCGTGATCCGCCGGGTCCTCTGGACCTGGTGGTCACGGAGACTAGGGGGCGCGATTCTGGGAGGACGTTGTATAACGTCCTCCCAGAGTTAAGGAACAACCCTGCCGCCGTTATTCGGCAGTGGTTAAAAAAGGCTCTAGCGTCAAGATAAAAATGATTGGCGATAGTGGGCAGCCCTGCCGAGTTCCATTACGTATGGAAAAGGGTTCTGACATTGTCATTTATCTTGACCCTGGCTTTCGGTGTAGAATATAAGCTCATTACCCAGTTTAGCATCCCCTCCCTCAAATCCTATGTGTTGCATAGTGGCTCTCAGAAAGGTCCAATCTACCCTATCAAATGCTTTCTCTGCATCTGTAGATATAAGCACTAAGGGTTTTTGATAAGTTTGCGCAAAATGTATAGCACTTAACACCCGTTGTGTATTTTCTCTACCTTCTCTTTCTGGGGTAAACCCTACTTGATCAGAATGTATTAGGACTGGGATATACAGTAAGAGTCTATTTGCCAATATTTACGGGAGAATCTTTAACCACTTCGCACCCGGGCCAATTCTGACACTTCGCTCCTACATGTAAAAAGACTAATTTTTTTGCTAGAAAATTACATATAACCCCCAAACAATATATATGTTTTTTTAGCAAAGACACTAGAGAATACAATGGCGGTCATTGCAACTTTTTATCTCGCACGGTATTTGCGCAATCATTTTTCAAATGCATTTTTTTGGGAAAAAAAAACGGTTTCACGAATTAAAAAATATTAAAACATTAAAGTTGGCCCAATTTTTTTGCATAATGTGAAAGATGAAGTTACACCGAGTAAATAGATACCGAACATGTCACCCTTCAAAATTGCACACGCTCGTGGAAAGGCGCCAAACTTCGGTATTTAAACATCCTCATGGGCGACGCTTTAATTTTTTTTACTGGTCACATGTTTTGAGTTACAGAGGAGGTCTAGGGCTAGAATTATTGCTCTCACTCTAACGTTTGCTGCGATACCTCACGTGTGTTCTGAACACAGTTTTCATATGTGGGCGGGACTTGCGTATGCGTTCGCTTCTGCGTACGAGCTACCGGGGACAGGGGCGCTTTACATTTTTTTATTTTTTATTTATTGTTAATTATACTTTAACCTTTTTAATTTGACACTTAAAAAAAAAAAAAAAAAAAAGATCACTTTTATTCCTATTACAAGGAATGTAAACATCCCTTGTAATAGGAATAAGCATGACAGGTCCTCTTTACAGTGAGATATGGGGTCAATAAGACCCCACATCTCACCTCTAGGCTGAGAAGCCTGAAATAAAAAAAAAAACGATCACCGCTTCCTAGCTGAAGCGGCGCCCATTTTTTTGAATGCAGAGGCCGGGCGTGACGTCATAACTTCGCGCCCGGCCTCCGAACGATCATAGAGACTCCGGCGACCATCTGGTCCGCCGGAAATTTCTATTGTAAGAAGCCGGGGCCGGCGGATCCTGTCACTGACTCCCCGATCGCTCAGGTGAGTCGGTAGAAGCACCGGAGGGCGGCGGGAGGGGGGGGGGACGTCCCCTCTCGCCGCCTGTAAGAACGATCAAGCAGTGGAACAGCCGCTATGATCATTCTTACGGTACACAGAATCAACGGGTCTAAAAAACAATATCTGAATGATGCCTGTAGCTGCAGGCATCATTCAGATATCCCGGCTCAAACTCAAGGACGTCCATGGACGTCCTTGGGTGCGAAGTGGTTAAATCCACATTTAACAAGGAGATTGGTCTGTAGCTCGAACTTAGGGATGCATCTTCCCCTCCTTAGGTATTACTGCTAAATGGGCCAATAATGTCTCTGCGGGCATCCTTTGTCCTTGTATCGAATTGAAAGCATCCAAAAATCTCGGCATCAATTTCTCTGCAAAAGTCTTATAATATAACAGGGTGTACCCCTCCGGACCGGTGACCTTTCCTGGTTTTAATGTTTTGAGGGCGTCTATGAATTCTTTTGCTCTAATTGGGCCATCTCTGTCCTCCGCTACTCCGTCCGGCAATCTGGACATTCCCAATGCCGCTATATATTCTATATATTTCTTAGCCCCCCCCCCCTCCATTGGGTATCTTAGAGGGCCGCTGTAGATCCCCTAGCTGGTATAGGCTTTCATAATAATCTCTGAACGCCTTTGCGATCTCCTGTGAGGAGCTAACTAACACATCTCCCTGAATTTTAATACGGTCAATGTGGTTTCGTACCCTCGTCTCTGAGTGCATTAGCTTGCATCCTGCTTGGTTTGTTTCCGTATTCATAAAAAGCTTGTTTACACCGTCTTATTGAGGCTTTGGCTTTATTTGTCAATAACAGATTTACAGTGCCTTGCGAAAGTATTCGGCCCCCTTGAACTTTTCATCCTTTTGCCACATTTCAGGCTTCAAACATAAAGATATAAAATTTAAATTTTTTGTGAAGAATCACCAACAAGTGGGACACAATTGTGAAGTGGAACGAAATCTATTGGATTTTATAAACTTTTTTAACTAAGAAAAAAATGAAAAGTGGGGCGTGCAAAATTATTCGGCCCCCTTGCGTTAATACTTTGTAGAGCCACCTTTTGCTGCGATTACAGCTGCAAGTCGCTTGGGGTATGTCTCTATCAGTTTTGCACATCGAGAGACTGAAATTCTTGCCCATTCTTTCTTGCAAAACAGCTCGAGCTCAGTGAGGTTGGATGGAGAGCGTTTGTGAACAGCAGTTTTCAGCTCTTTCCACAGATTCTCGATTGGATTCAGATCTGGACTTTGACTTGGCCATTCTAACACCTGGATACGTTTATTTATGAACCATTCCTTTGTAGATTTTGCTGTATGTTTGGGATCATTGTCTTATTGGAAGATAAATCTCCGTCCCAGTCTCAGGTCTTTTGCAGACTCCAACAGGTTTTCATCCAGAATGGTCCTGTATTTGGCTGCATCCATCTTCCCCTCAATTTTAACCTTCTTCCCTGTCCCTGCTGAAGAAAAGCAGGCCCAAACCATGATGCTGCCACCACCATGTTTTACAGTGGGGATGGTGTGTTGAGGGTGATGAGCTGTGTTGATTTTACGCCAAACATATTGTTTTGCATTGTGGCCAAAAAGTTCGATTTTGGTTTCATCGGACCAGAGCACCTTCTTCCACATGTTTGGTGTGTCTCCCAGGTGGCTTGTGGCAAACTTTAGACGAGACTTTTTATGGATATCTTTGAGAAATGGCTTTCTTCTTGCCACTCTTCCATAAAGGGCAGATTTGTGCAGTGTACGACTGATTGTTGTCCTGTGGACAGACTCTCCCACCTCAGCTGTAGTTCTCTGCAGTTCATCCAGAGTGATCATGGGCCTCTTGGCTGCATCTCTGATCAGTCTTCTCCTTGTCTGAGCTGAAAGTTTAGAGGGACAGCCAGGTCTTGGTAGATTTGCAGTGGTCTGATACTTCTTCCATTTCAAAATGATCGCTTGCACAGTGCTCCTTGGGATGTTTAAAGCTTGGGAAATCTTTTTGTATCCAAATCCGGCTTTAAACTTCTCCACAACAGTATTACGGACCTGCCTGGTGTGTTCCTTGGTCTTCATGATGCTCTCTGCGCTTTCAACAGAACCCTGAGACTATCACAGAGCAGGTGCATTTATACAGAGACTTGATTACACACAGGTGGATTCTATTTATCACCATCAGTCATTTAGGACAACATTGGATCATTAAGAGATCCTCGCTGAACTTCTGGAGTGAGTTTGCTGCACTGAAAGTAAAGGGGCCGAATAATTTTGCACGCACCACTTTTCAGTTTTTTATTTGCTAAAAAAGTTTAAAATAGCCAATAGATTTCGTTCCACTTCACAATTGTGTCCCACTTGTTTGTGATTCTTCACAAAAAATTAAAATTTTATATCTTTAAGTTTGAAGCCTGAAATGTGGCAAAAGGATGAAAAGTTCAAGGGGGCCGAATACTTTTGCAAGGCACTGTAGTTCCTTGCGTACCCGTGCAAGTTTCTCCTCAGTCTGTAATGTTTGGGATTTCTTAGGCGCCGTTTCAAGTCTACGGATCTCCCCCAGCAGCGATTCTAGCTGGGCCCCCAGATGACGTTTCCTACGTGATCCTAGTGATATAAAAATTCCTCTGATATAACACTTATGTACTTCCCATACACTCGTTGGGGCCACTTCTCCCGACTCGTTAATTAAGAGAGTCTAATTCCTGGGCTGTGTCTCATATTCTGGCTCTTTCAAAAGAGTCTCATTGATCCTCCAGTGCCATTCCCGGGGGATTGGATCTCCCCATTCTACCTCGCAGTTAGTTGGTGCATGATCTGATATCGTAAATGAACCAATGGAGGTCTCCACCATGCACTGCAGGGCATTTTGAGATATAAAAACTTTGTCTATCCTGGAATACGTTTTATGTTTAGTGGAAAAAAAAAGTGTAGTCCCTTTCGTGCACATGGAGAATTCTCCAACTGTCCACTACTTGGAGAAGTGTTTTTGCTTTACGCAACTTTACATAGGATAAGTGAGAGCTGCCCTTTGACACATCTGGAGTAGGGTCAAGTGCCATATTTAAGTCTCCCTCCCCTTGGTAGGATCCCCTCCTTATTTTGATGTACTAAATTTAGATAGGTTTCTAGAGCTGAAACTTGACCCTCATTGGGCAAGTGACCTTTTGCTCACATAGAGATCCTTTTACAATAAAGAGGCATCCTTCCTCATCTGTAATTATCTTTGATTCTTTCCACGGTATCTGTTTGGACATCATTATTGAAACTCCCTTTTGTTTTTGAAGTCTGTGATGCACTGTGGTACACAGTCGGGAATCTATGGTTACCTAATTTTGGAATTGTATTTTTTCTAAAGTGTCTCCTGGAGGAATATAATATGCGACTTCAGTCTCCCCAATTCAGCGTGCAGCCTAGTGCGTTTCTCTGTACTATTTAGCCCCTTTACGTTATAGGATGTTAAAGTTATCCTAGTCATTTTAATACTGTCACCTCCAAAATACTGGAAGTACAGGGGCTGGGGGGGAAGGAGAGGGAGGGAGAGGGGGGGGAGAGGGGGGGAGAGGGGGGGAGAGGGAGAGGGGGGGGAGAGGGGGGGAGAGGGAGAGGGGGGGAGGAGAGGGGGGAGGAGGAAGAGAAATATCTTAGGATCCGGTCAATCCTCCATGACCCCAAGAAAAAAAAGATAAACCAGACGCAAGCGGGTCTTCTGCCAGTTACTGGCTCTCCCGTTGTTGGTTTGTTTGGAAAAAGAAGAAAAAAGAAATAAGAAAAACGCCTCCGACTTTCCTCCCCTTGGAGGAGAGGCGTATCTGGTGGGGGAAGCGGTTGTGCAAGATAAGGAGCTGTGGCCGGTATCCCTGTGCACCCTCATAATAAACACTTTTATATAAAAAGAAACAAAAAAAGGCAACTTAAGATCCCTATGTTTATACCCCTATATATATATATATATATATATATATATATATATATATATATATATATATATATATATTCCCTTCTGCACCTGTTCCCACCCCTCTTACCACTTAAACCGAGCCCTAATTAACCCTCTGATAGTAGCCATTCGTTTCCCCACTCTAAACCTCCTATAGTGGGGACCCATTTAACCATTTAGTGTTAGGAAGTATTCACAACCTTTCAATGTTCCCATTATTTCCAGCTTTCTCAACAACCAACATAAAAATCCTCCATCACTAATCACAGTCAACCAAAAATGTATTTATTTCCCTCCCCTCTCCCACTCCACTCCCCCCCCCCACTGATTCAATCTCTGAAAACCAGGGGCCAATATGTAGATTCGGCCCTCTGTGTATCCCCATTCCCACTGCAATGACTTCTGATAATAGG
Source organism: Rana muscosa (assembly GCA_029206835.1). Lineage (NCBI taxonomy): Eukaryota > Metazoa > Chordata > Amphibia > Anura > Ranidae > Rana > Rana muscosa. The sequence goes on along the minus strand of CM055125.1, from coordinate 339,897,869 downwards.
GTATTCCTGAGAGGTTACACTTCAGGATATGCAGGGATGGGAGCGGGAACATATATCTCCTATGGTGTTTTTATCATGCCCCTGGCGATGTGCATGATCCCCCCCACAGCTCTTCCCCTATAATATGCAACCTTAATCCCCCCACCCACGTGTTTATTGTGCATTCTCCAGTGTTCCTCTAATATATAAACTAGGTGTCCTGCGTCATCTGTGTTCCCCCTTATGGACCTCTTCCTCCTGGATTCCAACTATCCCACAGGTGTAATTGATAGTGTCGATTCTAGGTGATAAACTAACTACACTACACTACCGGGGTTGTGAAGAAAAAAAACAAACAAAACAACCACTCTATGTAACGGGAATAGCCTTATATTCCCCAACCCACTCCCCCTTCCTCTATGCCCACCCCTACTGCTGTGTGGGCGAATCAAGCACATTCCCCGGTTATACCTTTACCCACCCCCCCCTTCTATCATGATTAACTTTCTTCACCTCCCTCTTTTCTTTCCTATACCCTTGTAGCAGGGTGCTATATTTAGGGGGAGTGTCTGAGTGGTAATTAGGCTCAGACACATTGATTGTCAGGATTCATGGACCATTTCAGCTCGTGGAAGATAGCATTGGTGTACAGTTCCCTGTGGCCTACAGGTGGCGCTGTCGCCATAGGCCAGGGTTGAACCACCAGTGGAGGGCTGTGCCTTTTGTGTCCCCTCGCGGCAGTAGTGGGGCGGGGGACCTGCTGTGCCTGCTGGGAGAGGGTATAAAAGGGGCAGACATCTTCCGTTGTTGTTCGTCCACGCCCAGGCACCTTCGGTCTGGGGGTGAGGAGGGTCGTCTCCGGGTGCCTTTTGGCCTGGAGGTGGAGCTGCTGTTCCATCCCAGACACATTCAGTCTGGGGTGAGGTACTATCTTGAAGGCCCGGGGCCCAGCAACCTTCGGCTGGGGTCCGCTAGGGATCGAGGACTCCCAGGGTGCCGCCTTGCGAAGGGACCCGTATCTAGGATCGAGGAGGCCAGGGGAGGTGACCCCTTCCGAAGACCCAGCTCAGAGTCGTGGCGACGGTGGGGGCCTCTGGTAACTCTCCGGAGGGATGTTTTCTCCTTGACATGGGCCAGTACTCTAAGAAGGAAGTGCATGTTCTACGGGTCAATGGCAGTGACTCTACGCACATCAGGTCATTGGCAGTGACCAAATAGGGCAAGGCCCTATTCACCCGGTCAGTGGCAGTGTCTTTTACTTCACCCGGTCTGTGGCAGAGACCAATCTCACGGTCTGTGGCAGAGATTGTGCGCCATAACTGTTTAAATTTCACAGTCAAGAGAAGTTGAATCAAGTTTGTGCCTGGACCTCCTTCCACCTAAACTGCCCTGTGTCTCGTCCCAACCTGTCTGCTGTTAAAGAGACTATTTATTATCCGTGTGAAATAAATATAGAAGTTGAACTTTCAGTTGGTGTGGACAGTTACATTACTGGGGAAAAATAAGGACTTGCTTCTGGTCAAGGTAGAAGCGAGATCAGCTCGGGAGGATTAAAACACCAGCCGCAGGCAGGCCCAAAACTAACACCGCTCAACCTCCCCATCCAGGAGGGTACGGGCTTGTGGTGCGGTGTGCCCCTTTCTTCCTTCGGAGGAGCCAAGTTAAATGCAGGTAAAGTCTGGGGTTGGTGCGCTACACCCTTTTTTAGAACAGAACTCATTTAAATCATGAATATAATATATTACCATGGGGTGGAATGATCCCCCCAAAAAAAAAAAAACACGAGCAAAAAAAAAAAACACAACCCATATAAAATATATACCACTGTGTGCAACTTAAACCTGTGCCTACACATGTGTACTTTTTACCACGTATCCCCAACTTATATATATCCCCGGCCAGGGGAGACCAAAAGAAAAAAAAAATACACTTTTCACACTCCAAAATGAACTTATTCAATTTTCTGCGCCCAAGACATAACTCCTTATCGTCACAGTTAACATATTAGGCAATATTATCGCTCCTTAAATATCCCAAAAAATCTCAGTGCACCTCCCCCCCCCCAAAAAAAATTAAGTAAAAAAAAAAAAGGAGGGTTCCAGTCTTCTTCCCACATATTTTTTTTTATAAGTGTGTGAAATGCTGTATTTCTCATATTTTAATAGTCAGATCTGATAATCCACTGAATTGCGTGGTACTTGCATGGTCGTCTCTACTTCCTGCTTCTCTGCCACTTCTCCTCTGTTGCCCTCCCTGTTTGGGGTTGGGGGATAGAATATATCACTGCTGGTAGTTCAGTCCAGTTGAGAACCTATATATAGCCTCTGCCCCCAAAAACTTGAACAACTCAGGGAGCTGATCTGGGGCCCGCAGATTAAAACTGCATCCTCCCTTTTTCACAAACACTGCCATCTGTATTTAGCCCCCTTTGCAATCAAATGATCCAATAAAGGTTTTTACATCCGTCGCCTGATTTTCTTCTGCCTGCATAAATCAGGATATATTTGTATCCCCACCCCTTCATGGTCCATTGGTCCCCACTGCCACGCTGCTCTGAGAATGTCCTCTTTGACCCTGTAGAAATAAATCCTACAAAGTACATCCCGTGGGTTACTCTGGGTACGATTTATTATGGTGGGTACCTTATTCACTCAATCCATTTCGATTGGGGCATTTGGTTTTTTTTTTTTAGGAGTTCCCTCACTCCTCCACCACTCCCCCTGGAAACGGTCAAAGTTGTTTTGATACTGGTCAGGGGTTCTAGATATTATAAATGCAACATACGGGACTACGCTGGAAATGGACCAGAGACTGTGTATTCTGGGCCTCGGGGAAGAAACTGGTGAAACAGCAAGTATAACCGTAGTGGTAGTAAGGTGTCTATTCCATAATAATTATTATTAATATAAGCCTAAAACAAAAAGAAATTCAGATCCATGGAGGTATGCTGAATTGCAGATATGCAGCGGTCATTTTAGACGTAATAGTCGAAAAAAACTTGGACTATTTAGCACTTACCGAAATCTGGTTCTCGGCATCCTCTCCACCTAGAAAGAAAAGCCCGGAGCAAAAAGACAGAATGCCATAGGCGAAGGGCTGGGCATGACTGAGTGAACAGGGTATGAAATAAGAGGGGATTAATGATTGGCTAAAGGAAATATGAAGGGGAGGGGAGAAGGCTAGATAAAAGGGAGTCCCCGCCCCTCTGAGTTAACACAGCGCGGGGGAAGTTTCAGAGAACAGCAGCATGTCCTTTGTTGAAAAACTGCTGGCCTAACTTCGGGCAGAGGCTGCGACCCGGGGTGAGGATTGGCTCCAGGAGACCCTGGGGCCGATGCTTTAGAGTCCGGCCGGATCGCAATGTACCGCGGGGAGAGAGGCTTGGCGAGATGGGAGGTCTAGGCCCCCGGAGCGCTACTCACCAGGCCCCTCCCCTAGAGCTCAGCGGCAGGTTGGGAGTCCCCCTAGGGCCCCTTCGGGCCTCCCGGCCAAGCGCGCCGCATTGCCCAGGGCGGGGGGTACCAGAAGGAATCCCCCTCAGGTTCGGAGCTCGGCGGGGGGCGCACCGGGAGTTCCGGCGCGGCCGAGAGGCCCGCGCGGAGTCAGAGCAGGCGGGCCCCCGGAGGGTTTGGGGCTCCTGCGTGGGTCATCGGTGGCCGCGGTGTCCGGGCATCCCCCCCCTCGGCCGGACATCTGGTGCAGGAGGCTGCACGAGGTGTGGGGCCAGTGAGGGATGATGGCGGTGCGGGCGAGCGGAGACAGCGTGGAGGCAAGTCGGCTGACAAATCGGCGTGCGGGTCAGGTGCGCGGAGGTGGGTCCGTTCGGGTCCTGGCCATCTCGGCTTCCAGGGATAAGTCACCTGGTGAGCTGTCGTCTGGTGGTGAGGAGCAGGCTGGTGTGCTATCAGAGGGCGAAGTTGGCAGCTCGGAGGAGGATCGGACACCCGGACGGTCGGTGGCAGCAGTGGATTCGAGTGGATCGGCTGGTGGGAGTTCTTCCAGGCAGCTCGGTAAGTCCCTTTCAATTGATTATGCTGGGGGCCATGCTAGGAATGGTGGCCAGGTGGTTAGGCCTGCTGCGGGTGTGGGTTTGGTGGTACATGTGTTGGGTCAAGATGATGGGCAGGCAGGGGGGGGTACGTTCCCGGATAGGGGAAGTGCTCGGATGGATGGGCTGCAGGGGTTTCTTGCGGGCATCAAGTCCTTAGTCAGCCAATTTGAGAAGGGGGATGGCGGGCGAGTCAGTCCGGCTGCGGCGTGGGTCCCGCCGACAGGGACGGCGGGGCCCGCGGCTGCGGTGGGGGCACCAGTTCCACCTGTGGGGAATACCGGGGTGGGTGAAGCCGCAGGGGTGGTTTCTGTAGCTTTGGCCACAAAGGAGGGTGGTGCGGTGGAACAGGCGGCAAGGCAGGACATTATTAGGTTGGATGATGCTGCAAAATGTGAGTTGTATGTGTGTTATGAGGCACCGCTGGGATCTCACCTGAAACCTGAAGTGAGGGAAAAGATATGGAAGGGTGAGTATGTGGAGATGTTCTCACGTCTGCCATTGGAGAAGTTTCACCTGGACTGGGTAAAACCGGATGATTCAAAAAAGGAGGATAAGGAGAAGAGGAGGTATAGGCTGATCCCACGGTCGTTTGCAAATTGGTTGCAAGCGTTCTCCATCATGGCTAGTGTCATAGGTCAAAAGAACCCGGAGCATTGTTCAGCGCTATTTGTATATCAGGACTCTATTGGGGAGGCGTACAGAGTGTATGGGGGCATGGGGTGGCTCAGATATGATGAACAATTCAGGCAGAGGAGAGCGGTGAGGCCTGATCTGCGGTGGGATAATAAGGACATCAGCTTATGGATGCGGTTGATGACTTCGCCGAGGGCTTCTAGTCAGTTTTTTCGGGGGGGGGGGGCGGTGGAACCTTTTCCCCAGGACAATCGGCCGGGAAACAAAAAGGGGTGTGCTGGCAATATGAGGGCTCCTGCAAGTTTGGGGGGTCCTGTCGGTTCAAGCATGAGTGCTCCGGTTGCGGAGGCTCCCATACACAGGCTAGATGCTTTAAGCGAGGTAGGGGTCGGGCCGGGGACTCTGGGCAAAAAAGGGAGGACTCCTGTGAAGGTGGAAAGGATGAGGCTGTTTCTCGGTAGGTATCCAGAGAAGGGGGCGGCAAGGTTGTTGGAGCAAGGGTTTTCAGAAGGGTTTCGGATTCCGTGTTCTTTGTAGGTTATTCCCCCAATCGCGCGGAATCTGCGATCGGCCTTGCAACAGCCTGCAGTGGTCGCAGAAAAGCTGCGCAAGGAGGTTGCTTTGGGCCGGATGGGTGGTTCTTTCCAGTCCCCTCCCCTGGAGAACTTGGTGGTCTCCCCGCTCGGGGTGGTACCCAAGAAGCAGCCCAACAAGTTCCGCCTCATTCACCACCTGTCTTTCCCGGAGGGCAGGTCGGTCAATGACGCGATTGATCCGGAAGCATGTACAGTCAGTTACACTTCCTTTGATGCTGCGGTAGGATGGGTTAGACGGTATGGCCAGGGGGCGCTGATGGCAAAAACCGACATAGAGACGGCTTTTAGATTGTTGCCGGTTCACCCGGATAGTTTTCACCTCCTGGGATGTCAGTGGGACAATGAGTTCTATGTGGATAAGTGCTTGCCTATGGGATGCTCCATATCGTGCGCATTGTTCGAACAGTTCAGCTTGTTTGTGGAATGGGTGGTCAGGGATGTGTCAGGGGTGAATTCAATCATTCACTACTTGGAAGATTTCATTTGCATGGGTCTGGCCTCATCCAGAAACTGCGCTGTGCTCCTGGCCACATTGGAGCACGTTGCAGAGCGGTTTGGGATACCATTGGCACCTGACAAAACGGAGGGACCTTGCACGGTTATCACGTTTTTGGGTATTGTCTTGGATTCAGAGGCCATGGAGTGCCGCCTACCAATGGACAAATTGGAGTCACTCAAGACTGAGCTGAGGGTCAATGATGGGGGTAAGGAAGGTGCAGCTTAGGGTTCTGCAGTCGCTACTGGGAAAGCTCAATTTTGCGTGCCACAATCTGCCAATGGGCAGGGTGTTTTGCAGACGGTTGTCGGCTAGCACGGCTGGGGTACGGTCCCCCACGCACTTTGAGTTTGGGTAGAGAACACAAGGCTGACCTGCGGGTTTGGCATTCATTCCTGGAGTCTTTCAATGGGAGAGCGTTATGGATGTCTGGCCCTATTAGCAATTTTGACTTAGAACTGTACACAGATGCGGCTGGGGGGTCTGGGTTTGGGGCTTTCTTTCAGGGCAGGTGGGTTGCGGGCCCGTGGCCGCAGTCTTGGATTGAGGCTGGTTTCACCAAGAATTTGGTCCTGTTGGAACTGTTCCCGGTGGTGCTGGCGGTGGAGTTGTGGGGGGCGTGTTTCAGGGATCTGAAAGTGCGTTTTCATGGTGACAACCTGGGGGTAGTACAAGTCATCAACAAGGTGTCGGCATCCTCCCCCCCGGTGGTGCGGCTGCTGCGCCATCTGGTGTTGAGATGCTTGCAGCTCAATGTGTTTGTATATGCGGTGCTCCTTCCGGGGGTGGACAATGTCATAATTGATGCGCTGTCTCGCTTTCAGTGGGACAGGTTTCCGAGAGTTGGCACCGGAGGCGGAGCAACGTGGGGTCCCTTGTCCAGGCTGGCTGTGGAAGATTCTGTTGGAATAGTGTCAGGTTGGATCAGAAAATCGGTAAGTACAGGCACATGGATGGCGTATGAGAAGGTGTGGCGGTAATGGAAAGAGATGGTTTGTGAAGCTGGAGCTGACCCGGTGGGTCCCAATGTCAGGTTATTGGTGCTGTATTTCCTGGCTAGAAATATGGAGGCCCGCGTGTCCAGGTCCAGTTTGGGTAAGAAGATGGCTGGTTTGGCCTTTCTGTTCAAACGGCAGGGTTGCCCCGATTTTACAAAAGACTTTTGGGTGCGGCAGGCACTCAAGAGATATGGTCGGGGGGGTCAGAAACCGGATGGCAGGCGACCGGTATCGTTTACTCTATTGGGCGGGATCATGGGGCAGTTGCAGGGCCTATGTTCATCCCCATACGAAGTTCTGTTCACGGTGGCATTCTCACTGGCATTCTTTGGAGCATTCAGGATAGGTGAGTCGGTTAGCCCGTCAAAAGTAGTGCATGGGGGGTTGCTGGCTAGCGAGGTGGGCTGGACGGAGCAAGGGGTGTCTCTGGTACTGCGGAGGTCCAAGACAGACCAGATGGGCAGAGGGAAGTTGGTCCAGGTTTTTCCGGTACCAGGTTCCCTGTTGTGCCCGATAAAGACGGTTAAAGGGTACTTGGAGGTTCGCCCGTCCTGTGTGGGTTCCTTTTTGATACACGAGGACGGGATCCCACTTTCAAGGTATCAGTTCATTGCGGTGTTCCGGAAGTCCCTTCGGGCTTTGGGACTCCGGGAAAAAAAGAGTTTTTTCCTCGCACTCGTTTAGGATAGGGGCAGCTACGGAGGCGGCCAGATGTGGGATGGATGAGGAGGCGGTTAAGAAGATAGGCCGGTGGGAATCCAGGAGGTTCCGGCTATACGTGCGCCCGCAGCTATTGGGGGGTCTGGAATAATGTTGGTATACATGCCATGGGGTGTTATGTTTTGATTTGTGTTCTTTTTGGGCTGCTGGGAATATAATAAAGGAGATGGGAGATTCTCATGGGGATTTGTTCTTATTTCATTTACAGGTCAAATGCAGGCGTTGGTCTGGATACTGGGCCATTCGTTTGTATTCTGGGGGGCTAAGAGAGCCGATGTTTGACATGAGGGTCGACAGCTGGGGTTCCCAAGACCGGAGGCGTGTGTCCGCTGGCTGGGAGTTCCAGGAATGTTGTGGAGTAAGATGGTTCCGGAGGTGCACCGTTTTGCTCATTTGGACAGGCCGCCTGACGTTTTGGTACTGCACGTAGGTGGTAATGACCTGGGCTTTAGGTCCATGTTAGAAGTTACAAGAGATATAAAATTTGATTTCCTTCGGCTCAGGATGTCATTCCCGGACATGATCATTGTCTGGTCGGACATGGTGGCACGGGCAGAGTGGAGGGGGGGGCGAGGTCCGTGGATGGCATCAATAGGGCTCGGAGAAAAATTAACCGGGACATGGGCAGGTTTGTGGTACGGAAGGGGGGGTTGGTGGTCCGACATTTCGAACTGGAGGTGGATACATGGCGGTATCTACGGAGGGATGGGGTCCACCTGAATGATGTGGGGACTGACTTATGGACTTTGGGTTTGCAGGATGGGATCCAACGAGCCCTTAGGGTTTGGAGGGGCACCAAAGGGTAAAGGTGTTTTCCCTTGGGTGCTGTGGCGGGTGTTTGGTCTTTGCGGGAGAAGGAAGTACCTCAAAAAAGCAAGTGGTCAGGACCTATCGGTGGTATGGGTTCTGAGGGTGGATTCCAGCTAACAGGAGTTTAGCTGGATGAGTTGGAGAATGGGGGCACTGCGGTCAGTGGTCGTCTGAGTAGCTGATCGGCTTGAGGCCTATGACCATTTTTAAGGTACCGCAGTGTCACGTGGTAATAAGAATATTAGTATGATGAGTAATATCAGGTTAATATGATTATGGTAATTTTGAGGTTCCTGCAAAGACCAACACTAGGAGGCAATATTTCTGATATGTTCTGGGTTTGTGTTTTGATGGTTAAAGTTTTTGATAACTGATGGAACAGTTAAAATAAAGGAGGCTGCTACGGCCATGTTTTACTCCAAACATCAATGTGTGGTCTCTTTAAGTATAAGTAAGGTATGGGGGTAGAATGTGGTGGGCAGACCTGTAATACATCGGTTATACAATAGTCATGGATGAGTTGGTGCCTCCAGGTTATAAGATTTTATCTGTTGATCGCACTCAGGCCCCAGGAGGCGGGGTTGCTTTTATTTTTAGACAAAACTTAGCATTCACCCTTGTCCCTAATCCTAAATCTTACAAAACATTTGAATTTATGACGGTTAAATGCAATGTAGGAAGGGAGGAGACCTTTTCCATAACTATATTGTATCACCCCCCAAGCAAAAAAGAATTTGAGTTAGAATTTTTAGACTTCCTAACTAGTCAATTTGTTAATTGTAGGAAATCTACCATCATGGGAGACTTCAATTTATGGGCAGACGACCCTCAAAACAAAGCTGCTCAAAATATGATCCTGGCTTTTCAAGATCTAGGCTTCACCCAACTGGTGAAACATGCCACCCATTCAGAGGGGCATACACTGGATTGGGTGTCATCAGATAACACGATTAAATTCAAAACCCTTGAACCCATCGAAATCAGTTGGAGCGATCATAAATTGGTCCCGATAGAACATGTGTTTCTATCCGATATATTCTCTCCCCCCCCCCCTCCACACACATTCCATGCAGGAACAATGTGGTCATTCTCAGGAGAGATCTTAAAACTCTTGATCTTTCAGTCTTATTTTAGAAAGATTATGAAACCAACGAGAAGAACTGAAGGACAGCAGTACTACTTCTCTCCTTATGAGATATGATAAGGCTATTGCTTTAACCATGGATACAATAGCTCCCGAAAAAGCCTCTCATAATTATAGACCCACGGAAAAAAAAAACACCTTGGTACTAAGATCCCTTAAATGGGCTTGTCGATCTGAAGAAAAGGCATGGAGGAAAACTCCCTGCCCTCATATTAAAGAGGCTTAGCATAAGAAACTAAGAGAATATAGAAACTCCATAAAGAGATGGAAAAAAATAAATACTTTTCTGGGAGAATAGAGGAAGCCCTTGGCAGCTCCACTGAGCTCTTTAGGGTTACAAAGGTGCTAACCATTCCAAGGTGTACTTTGACCAGCCAAGTTCAGTCTCAGGGGCTTGCTGATTACTTTATCAGAAAAATAAGCCTGATCAGGCAAAATATCCCCATGGCACCTTCTTCATACTGTGAGGAGGATGAGGTGTCTGATTGTGCACGCCAGGGGCGTACCTAGAGCATTTGGCACCCGGGGCGGATCCTATATCTGGCACCCCCCCCCACATTAAAATGTAAAAACACCCCACTGTGCCCCCGGCATACCTCTGCATCAACAAATATCTCTTTGTCACTACTGTGTACCCCCTCTCCACAACTGCACCTCTGGACCCCTTTACATTACACAGCACCCTGCATCACTGGACCCCCTTTACATTACACAGCACCCTGCACCACTGGACCCCCTTTACATTACACAGCACCCTGCACCACTGGACCCCTTTACATTACACAGCACCCTGCATCACTGGACCCCTTTACATTACACAGCACCCCGCATCTCTGGGCCCCTTTACATTACACAACACCTTGCACCTCTGGACCCCTTTACATTACACAGCACCCTGGACCCCTTTACATTACACAGCACCCTGCACCCCTTTACATTACACAGCACCCTGCACCCCTTTACATTACACATCACCTTGCATCACTGGACCCCTTTACATTACACAGCACCCTGCACCTCTGGGCCCCTTTACATTACACAACACCCTGCACCCCTTTACAATACACATCACCCCGAATCTCTGGACCCCTTTACATTACACAGCACCCTGCATCACTGGACCCCTTTACATTACACAGCACCCTGCACCACTGGACCCCTTTACATTACACAGCCCCCCTGCACCCCTTTACATTACACAGCCCCCTTCACCACCTCTGGACCCCTTTACATTACACAGCCCCCTGCACCCCTTTACATTATACAGCCTCCAGAGCTCTGGACCCCCTGCATGTTACACAGACCCCCTTCAGTTCACATCCCCCTTCAGTGCAGACACCCCCTTCAGTGCAAGACCCCCCAGTGCAAGGCCCCAAAGTGCAAACACCCCCCAGTGCAAACGACCCCCCAGTGCAAACGACCCCCCAGTGCAAGACCCCCTCCCCATTCAGTACCTCAGATCAGCACAGCGGCGGCACATGGACAGAAGGTCGGGTCCCCTCCCCCTCCGTACACATAAACAGAGAGGAGGGGGAGGCGGCTTCATTCGGCTGTGCTTCTGTGAAGTTAGTCACAGGTGAAGCAAGTGCCACTGTGCCTTACACCGCACACAGCCCGCGGCCGTGAAAGGAGGGGATGAATGGTGCAGCGGTGTCACCCCGCACCCCTCCCCCCCTGTATCGCCGCCGACTGCCGCTGCCTAAGTCCCGCCGCGCTGATGCTGTCTGTGCACTTCAGTCACGGGGGGGGGCGCCGGCCTGACACCCCCCCAGTGTATGGCACCCCGGTGCGGCCCGCCCCCCACTTAGTACGCCTCTGTGTGCACCCTTCTCCTTTTTTTCACCTGTCACTATTGAACAGGTACTGGTGGTGATGCGCTCTGAGGACCTCCTCCTCGTGTCTGGATCCTTGCCCTGCCCAGCTTGTGAAGGACTCCGCAGCTACCCTGGCCCCATACATCACTGAGATTATAAAATAGTTCCTTCCTGACTGGATGCGTCCCTGTCGATCTGAAAAAAGCAGTGGTTATTCCACCGCTGGCTGAAGAGGGTCGGCCTCGACGCGGCCCAGCCAGAGAATAGTTAGAGACTTGATTACTTGTTGCCCTCGGGTGGTAATCTATCACCCTTGATAACTAAAGTGCCACATCCTGATAGCTAGTAGACAAATATGTGGAAAGAATGGACTTTATAGGCACTACTATAGAAAAATATATAATTTAAATAATATCATATAAAATACATAAATGTGAAACACAGTTGATTGAAAGACATAATAAAATAAAACGAAAACTGGTAACCCGTGGGTCACAACCATAGGGGAACACTCAAAAATAATTGTCGCCGATTGCGGGGTGAACATGCTGAAATGCCCACACTGGACTTGAGAGGTGTTTCCCAGGTAGGTATCCACCGGGTTCCTGATGGAATTTAAAAGATGCTCAACAAGTTTCGCGATTTTGGTAGTATCGCTTCTTCAGGAGCTTCTAAATTTCAATAAAGAGACATTAAATTATAATACATAAAGAAGATGTGTGTGTGTGTATATGTGTGTGTATATATATATATATATATATATATATATATATATATATATATATATATATATATATATATATATATATATAAATAAATATGTATGTATTCTAAGACGGTCAAAGGCTGCAACCTATGACAATCACCAGATAAACGTTTTGTTTGCAAAATGTCGGATACGCCTGCCTCACCACCCAGCAACTCCTCTGAGAGAGCTGACCACCCTGGGGTGGCTGTCGGTGCCCAAACAATCTTTGGCTGTTGGATTCGATCACAGGAGGTAAGTGCGAAAGGGAAAACGGGGATGCACCAGGAAACTAAAGTATACCAAGCATATATAGATAATAGGGCTAGTTATTCATGAATGAAACTATATTTCAGTAAAAATAGTGTATGGTAAATAAAGCAACTTACTTTTAAGGGTTTATTACTGCTAGGCAACAGTATGTGTGCAACCTTTTGAGACTTGCCCATTAAGTCTTCAAATCCTTCCCATGTTTTTAATTGCAGTGAGATGACTCCTTGACTGAGACATCTATGCAATACCTGGGATACCCCGGCTCTATACATTGGTTTTACGCCCAACGGTTTTAGTGCAGTTACATCTCACTTAAGGTATGGTTCCTTATACAATATTTACAATGCCATTATGGCCACATTTACAATAGGTTACCTCCTCCTAATGGTTGTTTTTCTGTACATATATATTTTTTAGAGATCCGTTACTCCCATTCAGTAATTGGGTTTGCAGCAGTTATAAAAAACCTCCCCTGTGCTCACATATACCGCAGGTTTGATGGTATGCAAGTTGCTTTATTTACCATACACTATTTTTACTGAAATATAGTTTCATTCATGAATAACTAGCCCTATTATCTATATATGCTTGGTATACTTTAGTTTCCTGGTGCATCCCCGTATTCCCTTTCGCACTTACCTCCTGTGATCGAATCCAACAGCCAAAGATTGTTTGGGCACCGACAGCCACCCCAGGGTGGTCAGCTCTCTGAGGAGTTGCTGGATGGTGAGGCAGGCGTATCCGACATTTTGCAAACAAAACGTTTATCTGGTGATTGTCATAGGTTGCAGCCTTTGACAGTCTTATATAACATATAAATCTGTATTATATCATATTATACATATGTGTGTATAATATATATATATATTGTGACAGCAGGAAGGTAAAGTCACCTGGTTGCATCCAGGGGGGTAGATATATTTCGCCCAGATTCAGGCTTTACGCCGACTTATACAACTAGGTGGAGAGTTGTATAAGCCCAGCTGAGGCTAGTGGGCTCATGGATGACTCATACCTCTAGGGAGAGTGTGGGGCGTCGTGCAGACAGGGAGTTGATGAGACCAGCTGAAGCTCGTCAGCTCATTTAGGCCTCTATAAGAACTCCCAGCTTCATTAGATGTTAGCTCATGCCTGGAACCAGACCTGTGTGGACTGTCTAGGGAGAGTGAACCCCTGTGCGGTGAGACAAAGCCTGTGTGGCTATTTGCTTGGACATTTAAAACCAGGGACTTAGGGACTAGGACAGCACTAGGCTGATCCCAGTTGTTAGTTAGGAAACCTGTATGTTTAGTCAGAGGTCGCTTGACCAGGATTTATTTTGTTTATGTTTCTTTTGCTTTGCTGTATTTTGTCACTGTAAATAGAAAATAAACCGCACCTTTTTGATTTTGAAAACCACAACCTCCGTTTGCTGGGCCTGTTTTGTGTGGGGAGCCCATCCCGGGGGTCACACACACCCGCTGCCGAGCTAACCCCCTCACAGTTGGTGGAGAACCAGTGGCAGTTTTTTTTTAAGCCAGCATGGAGGAGATACTGAAGCAGCTGGCTCTAGCAAATGCCAATCAACAGCAGACAAATGCAGGTTTGCAAAAGAGCCTTGCAGCTCATCAACAGAGCCTTGCAGCTCAACAACAGAACTTCGCAGCCCAGCAGCAAGCTCATCAACAGAGCCTTGCAGCCCAGCAGCAGACAAACGCAACTTTGCAACAGAGTCTGGAGGCTCAGCAACGAGCCCAGCAGCAATCTGAGGCCCGCTTCATAGACCTGTTGCAGAAGCAAGAGCAGAGACTACAACAACAGATGGAAGCAGTAATGCAGCAACGTCCGCAGACCAGTGAGGAAAGCCGTCCCACTAATACCGCGTCCTTTGGGGTGAGTCGTTTATTGACAAAAATGACTGGAGAGGATGATCCAGAGGTATTTTTGACCACATTTGAAAGGACCGCTGAAAGAGAAAAGTGGCCTGAGGAGCAGTGGGCTGGACTGGTGGCTCCTCTGTTAACTGGTGAATCGCAGAAAGCTTACTATGACCTAGAGCCTAACCAAGCAAAAGACTATGTGATGCTAAAAGCTGAAATATTGGCAAGGCTGGGTGTCACCCAGGCTGTCCGGGCTCAGCGTGTGCATAACTGGACTTTCCAGCTTGGAAAACCCCCCAGGTCTCAAATGTATGATCTCATTCACCTGAGCAGAAAGTGGCTACAGCCAGAGACTTTGTCCGCACCAAAGATTGTGGAACGTGTTGTAATGGATCGGTTTTTGAGAGCTCTTCCTACTGCCATCCAAAAGTGGGTAAGCCATGGAGACCCAGAGACGGCCGATGGTCTTGTGGATCGTGTGGAGAAATACTTGGCTACAGAGAACCTGACGGCCTCTTCCAGAGACACTCGGACTTTCCACCCTAAGACCAGACCATCCCCAGGGGCGGATAAGAGGATTCCAAGGGGTGAGGGTGGAGAGAGTGAGAGGGTGGGAGCTCTACCCCAAGTTTGGCGAGAACAGCCTGGGAAATCAGCGGCTCAAGAGGCGGCAAGAAGGATCGTTTGCTACCGCTGCCGGCAAGCGGGACATATTGCAGCCAATTGCCCGGTTGTGGAGGAACCCATGCAGTGTGACTTTCTGACGGGCAGACGACAGTCGCTGTGTGCGACAGTCGCATGCACTGCCATTCGAGGAACTGAGAAACATTTATGCAAAATGTGTGTTAATGGTAGAAATGTTGTGGTATTGCTGGATTCAGGTAGCCTTGTGACCCTGATAAAGGCTGAGTTAGTTAAAATAGAGGTCTCTGGGAATAGCAAGGTAGCTGTTATTTGTGTGCATGGGGACACCCGAGAGTATCCAGTGACTACAGTGTGTTTCGAGACCCCCAAAGGTACCCTCTCTCATCCAGTGGGCTTAGTATCTCAGTTACCGCATGACGCCATTGTGGGAAGGGATTTTCCGAAGTTCTGGGAACTGTGGGATGATCCTGAGCCCCTCACTGGTGCCCCTATGTACCAGGAATGTGATAGCCAGAACTCCCCTGAGAGTGGTGAGGACTCTCCGGAATTTCCCTTATCAGTATTGGCAGGGGAGACTCAAGAAACTGGAGAGGAGCCCACCTCCTCAGACGAAAACCTACCATCTGTGGAGTTTTCTGATCTTGAGGTTCACAGGGAAAACTTTGCCACAGAACAGTTGAAAGACCCCGCCCTAATAAAGGCACGGGAAAACGTAGTGAAAATAGATGGCGAGTTAGTGAACCCAGATAATACCTGCACTTACCCATACTTCAGCGTAGAGAAGGACCTACTGTATCGGGTGGCAAAAAGGGCAGAAGAAACCGTTGAGCAGCTTGTGGTGCCCAAACCTTACAGGAAGTTGGTGTTGAAGTTGGCCCATGGGCACATTCTTGGAGGTCATCTGGGGACAGAGAAAACCCGAGAGAGGGTATTACAGAGATTCTATTGGCCGGGGGTGATGAAGGACGTAGAAAATTATTGTTCCTCCTGCCCTGTGTGTCAGAGGTCGGCCCCGATGCCACATTTCCGTAGCCCGCTGGTCCCTCTACCCATCATTGAGGTCCCGTTTGAGAGGATCGCCATGGATTTGGTAGGTCCTATAATCAAGTCCGCTAGGGGGCACCAGTACATATTAGTTATAATGGACTATGCCACCCGTTATCCAGAAGCGATCCCTCTCCGAAATACCTCGGCCAAAACCATAGCCAAAGAGCTATCTCTTGTGTTTAGCCGGGTGGGTATTTGTAAAGAACTGCTTACGGACCAAGGTACACCCTTTATGTCCCGGGTTATGAAGGAGCTGTGTAAATTATTCAAAGTGACGCAATTACGTACATCTGTGTATCACCCCCAAACCGATGGGCTGGTTGAAAGATTCAACAAAACCCTAAAACAAATGTTGAAGAAAGTGGTGGATAGAGATGGAAAGGATTGGGACTGTCTACTTCCTTATCTGATGTTTGCTATTAGGGAGGTGCCCCAATCCTCTACGGGATTCTCCCCCTTTGAGTTACTGTATGGGAGACACCCAAGAGGGCTGTTGGATATTGCCAAGGAAACTTGGGAAAGTGAGAGTTCTCCCCACAGGAGTGTGATTGAGCATGTCGCCCTGATGCAAGACCGAATTGCACAGGTAATGCCCATCGTGAAGGAACATTTGGCCCAAGCGCAGTTAGCACAGCAGAGAGTGTACAACCGTGGAGCCAAGACCCGTACCTTTTCCCCGGGGGATAGGATACTGGTACTTGTCCCTACGGTTGAAAGTAAATTCCTTGCCAAATGGCAAGGCCCCTACGAGATAATAGAAAAAGTGAGCGAAGTGAATTACAAGGTCAGACAACCAGGAAGGCGAAAGCCCGAACAGATCTATCACGTTAATCTGTTGAAAGCCTGGAGGGATAGAGAGTCCCTAGTCGCAGACACTTGGTCACCAGCTCAAACTGGTTGCGTGATTCCTGAGGTTGGAATAGCAGCCACCTTGTCACAACCCCAACAACAGGAGGTTAAGGAGTTTGTGCTTCGCAACAAGGAGGTATTCTCTGAGCTGCCGGGACAAACATCTGGGGTAGAGCATGACATCATTACCCCGCCCGGTGAAAGGGTGAAGTTAAAACCCTATCGGATCCCAGAGGCCCGACGGGAGGCAATACGGGAGGAAGTACAGAAAATGCTGAACTTAGGGGTGATAGAGGAGTCCCAAAGTGATTGGTCTAGTCCCATCGTGTTGGTGCCTAAACCGGATGGGAGCTGGCGATTTTGTAACGATTTTCGTCAGTTGAACAAAGTTACAAAATTTGACACCTACCCCATGCCACGTATAGATGAGTTGATCGACCGGCTGGGAACAGCCCGATACATGACGACTCTTGACCTCACAAAAGGGTATTGGCAAATCCCCCTGGCCAAGTCGGCCAAAGAGAAAACCGCATTTGTAACCCCAGACGGGGCGTTCCAATATAAAAGAATGCCGTTCGGGTTACAGAATGCGCCGGCCACATTCCAGCGGAAAATGGACCAGATGCTGAGGCCCCATCGGAAGTATGCTGCGGCTTACCTGGATG